>BSBM01001265.1:13625000-14095995 GCA_027924585.1 Larix kaempferi
GGAGGAGGAGTAGCTATTGTTGTCATCTATATCTTGGGGTTTGATCTTTGCGATCTTTGTATTGGTTCTTATTCTATCTCTGAGGAAGTTGCGTGGTTTTTTAGTTTCTTGGTTTTCCCCGGTGAAATGTTTTGTGTCTCTTGTCTCTTTGTTCTTATGCTTGATATGCTATACATGTTATTCTTTCAGTTAAGATCCTATATCTATTGAATTAAATTATGAAAAGCTAACATGTTATCAAATCAATCCTGAAGGAAGGCATGGTATGGCATTTATGTCAATTGTTGCACTTGTGACAAATTGGAAGCTAGGGCTTGGTATAGTAAAAACCAGTCATTGTGGCACTTTCGCGATAACTCCGTTTTGGAGAAGTTTCTGGATCTAAAAATTCTATAGGTCGAATATGAAGTGTCGATGTATCTTGTGTTCGAAGTACAGCCGCATATTCGTTGTACTTTATGAGATATGATCTGTACAAGTTAGGGTTTATACCTCTTCTAGAATGCAGTCCTAAATAGGTGACCTAGGAAAAAAGGTCATATCTTGGGATAGGAATCTCCAAATGGAATTCCGTAATAAGTGATAGTAAGAGTACGGATTGTAGTTTCACAAGTCTAGGTTTAAGATGCCTAAATTGAAATAGTGACATGTGGCACTCCGTACAAGTTTTCTATACTGTTTAATCCCATAAACAGGTCACATTACGAAATTTGGCGTATCTCTCTCTCAGAGAATCCATTTGAGGTCAGAACTATGGGGTTGGAAAGATGACAGTTCAGGCTACCATAGGCCAAATTTTTAGACCCCGTGGATCTGAAATTTCAGAGATGCACCAAAATCAATAAGGCACATATTTCTGTAAAATAGAATTGGATTCTGAGCATTCTCATTTTTGGCTTGTCACTACTGCGGGAAATTAGGGCTTTTGACAGAAGTGGAATTTTGTAGTGATCTTAGCATAGGATTAATGTCCTCAGTAAAATCAAAATTTAGAGACCAAGTTCAAAGTTTTTGATTGGGTAGAACCCCGAGCATTATTAAACCCTAGTTCGGGATCTTGATCAGAAAGGTGGAAAATTAGGGTTTCTGCAAAAGTTGAAATTTTTGAAATATGTGACCACGGTTGGATGCTCCTCAAAAAAATCAAAGTTTAGAGCACAAGATCGAACCTTTTGGCTGGGAAGAACCCCGGGCATTATCAAACCCTACTTCAGGATTTTTACGAGAAGATTCGAAAGTTTCAAAGGAAATTTTGAGGGGTCAAACTTTGCAGTTTTTAAAATTGAAGTATACCATCTTGATCAGCTCAACAAGGCGCATTGTTTCATCCAATCAGAATTTTGAAATTCAAAGTTTGAATTTTTAGGATTTCTCTAACAAACCCTAATCCAACTCCAGATCCAGTTTCAGCAAATCAAAGTGGATTGGGTTAATCCTAGAAGAGAATGAATTGGACACCTGCATAAGTGAAGAAGTTCTAGTTCCAGAGGGAGATGAGGCTAAGGCCTTACATAAAAATGCTACAAGCAATCTCGACAGGTATGACTTGAGGAGATACAAGTATGTTTTGAAATTTGTTCATGATTAAGTTTATGATATGTTTGTCTTCATATTATTGAGGTTAGTACAATCTTGACTTGTCTTATCACCTTAGTAAAAGTATGAATGCATATGAATATTAGAATACATTCATTGATTAGGATAATGACACTTATGATTGTACTAATGCACTGTGGTGTTGTATGAGGATGATATTGTCTGCTAACATAAAAGGTACAAATCAAGTTCAAGAACATATGACCATGGTGACATGAAGACAAAGACTCGTCCATAGTCATGGATCACATAGAAGCTCTACTTACAAGGTATGTATAATTTGGTTCTACAGTGAGATATGCATGTTACGAGCACAAGTCATTAAAGGGAACAAGAAGACATTGTTTGGGTATGTTAGACAAGCATGATAATCCAGGTATGTTTTCCTATATCGAGTTAGAATCCTCCTTTGTGTTAGGATCTCATATAAGTATACTTTTGTACAATTGATCATGAAGTTATAAGTTTGAGTAATCATGGGTTTATGCATATTATGCTTCTTAGTTTGATTAATGATATGAAAAAATAGAAGAGTCCTACGGCCAATTAAGAATATGCATGAGTAAAAGAAGTACTCTCTGAAACCTTGTATACTAATGCTTGTGATAAATTACCTGTGTATGAAAAGATCATGACCATACATGTTTAAGATTATTTAGAATCATAATGTTTTGTTAGTATTGAGATTATACTAATGAATGTATGAGATCTTGAGGATGACACAATGATGACACTAGTGCACACTTAAGCATGCATAGTGGTCCAGGATGGATATAAGTTCAAAGACAGAGAATCCAGGAAGCAAAGATCAAGAGGGAGCACACTCCAGTTGTTCCTGCAAGGAAGCAAAGATTGAGAGCGAGTCCACCCTACAACCAAACAAAGATAAGTATTTGAATTGTCATTTCTTGTATATACGATTACTTAAATGATGTTGTCCATTCATGTACATACTTATGTTCCTAGATTTAGGATATGTATTATGCATATTAGAAAAGTTGCATTAATGAACACGATACTACTAATATGCAAGTAATGGGTAAGTGGCCTATGGTACTGTACAACATTCCATTGCTACTTATCTAGAATGAAACCTCTTTGCTAACATGTTGGGAGTTGTACATGCTCTTAACAAATGTTCTGGTAGAGATGGAAGGCATCTAGAAAGTTACCGTGTGAATACGGGATATGGATAAATGTTGTATTGAAGCATTGGCTAAGATAATTGCATGATTGCATGACATATGTCTTTATGCATAAGAATTTGTTTTTGAAAACTATGAGAAGTTTCTAATCATGCAATTGAATTTGACTTGTTGGAAAGATCATGTACAATCAACTACAAAAGAAGGATAACAACATTTTTTCCAGCAACAAAGTTCACTATCTATTGAAGATATTGAAGAATCTGAAGTTCCCAGGATCCGGGATGCAGTAATGGAAGAATTCCATGATGGAGGAGTACCAGTCAATCATGAAGAATGATGTCTAGGATGTGGTCCCGAGACCAGAAGGGAAGTTTGTTGTGACTTCCAAGTGGATCTACAAGATCAAGCATGCTACAGATGGTAGGAAAGTGATGAAATGGAAGATACACCAGATGGATGTCAAAACATCTTTCTTGAATGATGTAGTCAAAGAGGAAGTGTATGTGGAGCAACCACTTGGTTTTGAGACACATGATAGGGAGTCATATGTGTGCATATTGAAGATATCCTGGTATGGCTTGAAGCAAAATCCTAGGACATGGTACGGAAGGATAGATAACTTACTGTCCAGTTTGGGCTTTACCAAGAGTAAAGCGGATTCCAACCTTTACTACAAGATTGAGGAAGACAATCCAGTGATACTCCTACTGTATGTGGATGACCTGTTTGAAACAGGTGAGGATAGATTGATTGCCAACATGAAGAGGAAGCTTGTTGTCGAGTTCGAGATGAAGAACTTGGGTATGATGCATTACCTTCTAGGTATGGAGGTGTGGCAGAGTGTAGATGGAATCTTCCTTGGAAAAGGGAAGTATGCAGTAAAGATCTTGAAGCGGTTCGGGATGATGGACTGTAAGGCCATGGCCACACCTATGGCATTGAACATGAAGCTATTGAATGATGCTTCATCAGAGTCGGTTGATGACACGATGTATCGTCAGATGATTGGGTCCTTGATGTACCTGATGAACACGAGACCGGATATTTGCTTTGCGGTGAACATCTTGAGCCAGTTTCTCACAGATCCTAGACATGTTCACCTGATTGCTGTAAAGCATATTATGAGGTACCTGAAGGGTGCAATTGATTATGGGCTCAAGTATGATGTGAATCAAAAGTTTAACCTTGAGGGTTATTTTGATTCAGATTGGGAAGGAAGTGCTGCAAATAGGAAGAGCACCTCGGGGTGCTGCTTCAGTATGGGATCATGTGTGATCTCTTGGTTTAGAAGGAAGTAATCCTTCATAGCATTGAGTACAGCCAAAGGAGAGTATGTTGCATCTTGTTCGGCTAGTTGTGAGGAAGTATGGCTAAGGAAGCTATTGTTTGAGTTATTTGATCTCTCGTTGGATGCTACCTGTATCTTCTGTGACAATCAGAGTTGTGTGAAGTTGTCTGAGAACGTGGTGTTCCATGACAGGTCCAAACACATTGAGATCAAACATCACTATATCAGGGATATGGTGCAGAGAGGAGCAGTGAAGCTCCAGTATGTTGCGACAGATGAGCAGATTGCAAATGTGTTGACCAAACCACTAGCCAGAGTGAAGTTTGAGTACTTCAGAGAGACGCTTGGTGTTCTTCAAATAGAAGATACTTCAAGGAAGAAGTGATGGGGCACATTTGCAGGAGCCATTCCAAGCATGGTGGTATGAGTGTTAGGAACCCATGTATTTACTTTGTTAGTATATTGTTGTTGGACGCATATGCTTTGTAATTCATCCCGTAGTATTTTTTGATCCATAGTTTGTGTTATTGTTGTTGGCGCATATGCTTTGTAGGTCGCCCATAGTTTTATCGATCCATAGTTTGTATTGTCCCATGGTTTTGACCCATAGTAATTGTTGATCTATATTTTGTATTGGCCCATGGTTTGTATTAACACATGGTATTGACCCATGGTATTGGCACCTAGACTTAGTATATAAGTGTGTGTTGAGGCCTATGAAGGCACCGTGAAGATAATTGTATTGAGCTTGCTCAAAGGAGGTTGCCCCCTTGAAGTGGCCCATGATCAATATAAAAGTGATTCTGAGTTCTGCTATTTCTGATATCTCGTGTATTTGCATTAATTAATTATTGCAGGTTCTTCACATCTGGTATCAGAGCACTTTCTTGGGCTCATTGGGTGGAATTTCTGCCAAATTGTTTTTGCTCTGTTGCAAGTTCGGATCTGGGGATAACCCCTATCCGCTTAACTGTGGGAAGTACTTGGGCATAAACCCTAAAACTCATTGTGAGGAGTACCACAGGAACCCCAAAGTAGCTGGCCCATTGAGAAGACCTGCCAGCGAAAAGGGCAACGACCCCTACCTGATTGACTAGTTCCCACCCGTGAGGTCAACCAAGAGATGTCGTTTGTGGCAAAGCGGTTATCAGTTTTACCTGAGCCGTGGAGTGAGGGGTACTACCCCAATACGCAAGCCGTTAGACAGCATTGGTGGCCAAGTGAATCCCCTAAACGGATAGGAAGCCGCACATACCTGGGGTCCATATCTATTTTCAGCTGAACTATTGTCAATCACTTCTGCTCCAGATCCAGTCGTTTCACATCTCTTCTGAAAGTTGTTCCAGATCCAGTCACCGTTTCAGATCCAACCATTCTCGATCTCTTCCGTGCAGTTGCAGATCCATTTGTTACGGATCCATTCCGCGCCGCTGTTGCCGATCCATTTCTGAAAAGAATTTTTTTTTTTTTTTTATGTTTTTCAGCTATATCTCCCTTGTTTCAACTTTGTTTTCGCTGAAACTTCACTGAAATCCCTGCAATCCCATTCTGCATATTTCATTCCTGAAGACCCTATCCCAAATTCCACTTCCCAAGACCAGAAATCCCACATTTGTCTATTTTTAGGGTTTGCCATAACTCCTTCAATTTTTGCCCAAATGCCTTCAACTTTTGCCACCGTGTTCTTTTCCTAATTCTTCTTCTTTGTCCCTCTCTACCAAATTTTCTCATTCTTTCACCCCACTTCTGAAATCCCCATTTTTAGCTTCCCTGTCCATCAGAAAGTGTCCAAAACCTAGTCAAACCCCAATTACCCATCCGAGTTTTTCCCAAATCCAAATCTTCCTTTACTAAGTAAGATTTTGTTTGTATTTTTCTATCCATTTCCAAAAAAAAAAAAAAACTCTTGGTTGTGGTTGTTACCCACACAGGAGCAAAAACCATGGAGGAAGCACTTGCAGCCATCCAAACCAAACTCCAAGATCTTGATGAAACATTTCTCAGCCTCCATCTTCAGCATTCTGCCATGAACAATAACTGACAGCCAGAATCTTTTGCAGCCACCGGGTTCTCTTCTTCCAGCAATTTTCGTGGGCCGAAGCTTGATTTTCCTCGCTTCAATGGTTCTGATCCGACTGGATGGATATACCGCGCAGAACAATATTTCAGTCTGCATCATACTTTTGATGTCCATAAAGTTCCACTTGCATCCTTTCATTTGGAACAGGAAGCCCTTCAATGGTACCGTTGGTACATCAAAGCTCATCCCGAGCCAAACTGGACAGATTTTTGCCAACTCCTTTTTCCACGATTTGGTTCTAGTGCTTTTGACGACTTCACAGGAGCACTCACTAAAATTCACCAAACTGTCACAGTGAGAGAGTATCAGACAGAATTTGAGAAACTCGCCAATCACACAGAAGGATTGTCTGATGAATTTTACAGGAGTTGTTTTATCAGTGATCTTAAGGATGAAATCCGGTCAGAGGTTAAAATTTTCTGTCCCAACACAATGATGGAAGTCCTAGGGTTGGCTAATTTGGCAGAAGACAAGCTTGCAGCCCAACAATGCTCCAAAACCACTTTTGTTCCCTTCCGAAATCTGGATTCTCAACGACCTCCCATCCCGCCAGCTCCTCGAACAACTCCTATCAAGCATTTGTCCGAAACAGAGATGCAGGCACGCCGAGAAAAAGGGCTTTGTTATAATTGTGATGAGAAATTCACTCGGGGACATAGATGTGTTCAACAAAAGCTCTATCTCTTGGATGTGGATTCTTCGCCTGCCTCAGAACTTGGTGAAGAAGCTCCAAATACAGTAGATGTTCAGGTCGACATTGAACACCTGCCTGTTGACACCCCATCTCAAGACGACCCACCCGAGATCTCTCTCCATGCTGTAACTGGCGTCACCACCCCACAAACAATGCGGTTCAAGGGATACTTCAAGAAGCTCCCTCTTACCATACTCATTGATTCTAGTAGCACTCATAACTTCATTGACCCTCGGATTGCCAAACAGGCTAATTGTTTTGTCCATCCTTGTTTCAACTTTGAATTCATGGTTGCAAATGGGGGCACCTTACCTTGCAAGGGGAAGTGTCATAATGTGTGTATCTCTATGGAAGATTATAACCTGCACTCTGACATGTTTTCCTTGTCCTTAGGTGGATGTGATGTAGTTTTGGGTGTTCAATGGTTATGCACACTTGGCCCCATCTTATGGGATTTTGATGAACTTTGGATGCAGTTTTCAGTCAATGGGACACAACACAAATTTATGGGCTTACAACCAGTGTCTCTCTGCATCATCAGTTCACATCGCTTAGAAAAGATCCTTAAGAAGAATTCACATGGTGTCATTGCTCAGCTCCATTCCCTTTAGATGCACCCACCAACGGTCTCCACTACTTCGTTGGATAGATATGCAGGTGTCTTTGTTGCACCAGTGGGCTTGCCACCTTCACGAGACCTTTCCGGTAAGCATTTTGCCGCATCTACATCTCAACAGGACATGATGGCTATTTTGCATGCAGTACAGAATTGGAAACCATCCCTATTGGGGAATTATTTCTGTATCAAGACTGATCTCCAAAGTCTGGATACTTTCTTGGAACAACGGGTCTCCTCTCCAGCACACCTGAAATGGGTTCTCCAACTCATGGGTTATGACTATGCGACCACTTACCAGAAGGGTAAGTACAATATGGTGGCAGATGCTCCTTCTCGCACATTTGATGACCCAGTTTCTCTTATAGCTATTTCTCTGCTTGTTCCAAATTGGTTGCAATCTGTTCAACGGAACTATCTCTTCTATGAAATCCATGCTTCTTCATCAACAGGGCACTCTGGGTTCCTCAAAACGTATGACCAAGAACAATGTAACTTCTTTTGGCAGGGATTGAAAATGACAATTCAACGGATGGTGGTTGACTGTGATACTTTCCAGATCAACAAGGGTGAAACCACCCTCCTTTCAGGATTGCTCGAACCCTTTCCCATCCCTACATAGATTTGGACAACTATTTCTATGGATTTCCTGGAAGCGCTCCAGTGGTATAGTACCACATCTAAAAGGACACCATATGAAGCAGTATCTAGACAGGCACCGCCAATTCTTCTTCCATACACCTTCAGCAGCTCCCCAGTTCAGGCAATTGAATCAATTCTTCGAAACCGCGATTAGCTTCTTCTCATTCTGCAGGACAATCTTCACATGGAAAGAATTCGACTGAAACAACAAGCCGATCAACACCGTTCTGCGTGCACTTTTCACGTCGCTGCTATGGTTCTTCTTCGTCTATAGCCTTCCATGTAATCCTCCCTAAAACTCAAAAGGCACCAGTGGCCCGAAATGCAAACTGAGGATGCTACAGGGGACCCACTCCTTCAGATTCTGCATCAATTTCCACATCTAAAGCTTTTAGGACAAAGCTTTTTCTAAGGGAGAGGGGATGTTAGGATCCCATGTCTTTACTTTGTTAGTATATTGTTGTTGGACGCATATGCTTTGTAAGTCATCCCATAGTATTTGTTGATCCATAGTTTGTGTTATTGTTGTTGTCACATATGCTTTGTAAGTCGCCTATAGTTTTATTGATCCATATTTTGTATTGGCCCATGGTTTTGACCTGTAGTAATTGTTGATCTATATTTTGTATTGGCCCATGGTTTGTATTGACACATGGTATTGACTCATGGTATTGGCACCTAGAATTAGTATATAAATGTGTTTTGAGTCCTATGAAGGCACCGTGAAGTTAATTGTATTGAGCTTACTCAAAGGAGGTTTCCCCCTCGAAGTGGCCCGTGATCAATATAAAAGTGATTCTGAGTTCTATTATTTCTGATATCTCGTGTATTTGCATTCATTAATTATTGCAGGTTCTTTGCAATGAGGATCCTTCCCATGGCTATGGATGTAAGCGTTGTGTGATGAGCATCAGGATGATGCTCCAATTACTGCTATGTATGATGATCGGGATGATCATGTATGATGAGCATCAGAATGATGCTCTAGATGATATGCATCAAGACAATGATGTGACGATGATCATGTGATGATGATATGCATCAGGATGATGCTGTGACGATGAAGAGGATGATCATGTGATTATGATGTGCATCAGGACGATGTACTGTATGATGATGATCAATATGATCATGAGTATCAGGATGATACTCCGTGGCGATGGATAGATCGTGCAGGTAGCATGTAATAGCTCCCTGGGAGATCCAATAGTCTGAGCTCAGATGCTCTTGCGAGGTTGGCCCCAGACAGATTGTACAGGTAGCATATAATAGCTCCCTGGGAGATCCGATAGTCTGAGCTCGGATGCTCTTGCGAGGTTTTGCTGTAGGTTGGCCGTGGACAGGCTGTGCGATAAGCATATAATAACTCCCTAGGAGATTTGTAGATACTATTGTGAGGTTTTTACTATGGAAAATAATAGCTCCCTGGGAGATCTGGCAAATGCTCTTTCAAGGTTTTGCTTGGAAGGACATATAATAGCGCCCTGGGAGATTTGCAGATACTCTTGCGAGGTTTTTCCTATGGCATATAATAACTCCCTGGGAGATCTGGAAAATTCTCTTTCGAGGTTTTGTTCTATGGAATGTAATAGCGCCATGGGAGATCCGTTAGATTGAGCAGTACACTCGTAATCAGTCCTGGGATGCTATTTCGAGGTTTTGCCAGACCACATGTAATCAGTCCTGGAGATCTTGTCGGTCGTGCTTAAGGCACATAAATGATCCTGGGATGCTCTTAGAGTTCTTGTCGTTTGTGCTATGCACATAAACGTTCCTGGGACACTCTTTTAAGGTTTTGTGGTGGTCACATGTAATATCTCCCTGGGAGATCTTGCCGGTCGTGCTTAGGCACATAAATGATAATGGGATACTCTCTCGAGGTTTTGTTGATGCGCGTAATTAGTCCTGAAGATTCCATAGGATGGACCATTCGCAGAGATGATGAAGACCTACAGGAGGCTAGTCCTACATCCAACATGAAAAAGGGATGGCTCTGTAGAACTTCCTATGACGAGAAGAATTGAGAGATAGCCTAGTGATCGAGATTATGAGTACAGCAGCAGTGATGATGATGCTCCGTGATCCAGTGATGATGATCCAGCTCCAGAATTGAAGACTTGTGGCAATATGTATTGATGAACTGTGTCTAGAGAATACCTTCCTAGTTAAGAGGGAGTGTTGATGTATTTGTAACTTCGGAAGATATTCTTCTATGTATTACCTTTGTACTTTATTGTATCCCCAACGGAGATGTATCATTCCTCCAATTGGAAGTGTCGTCATTTGTATTTGCAAGTGTCGCAAGTATTATTGTAAGTGTTTCATCTTATACTTGATGGGTTATTAGACCACCTTGGTGGGGTCGGCCCTTTATAAGTTGTGTGGGTCAAAGGGTTATTAGACCACCCTAGTGGGTTCAGCCCAGTTAGCATTATGTTAAGTGGTTAAGTTGGGGACGACCTAGTTAGAGTTAAAAGTCAGGTGAAGTAAAGTATAAATAGAGAGTGTGACTCTCTCATTTATTCATTCTCTCATTCACTCACTTCGCATTAGTGAGAGAGAGGAAAAGTGCGCACAAGTGGAGGAGGAGTAGCCGCTGCTGTCATCTATCTCTTGGGGTTTGATCTTTGTGATCTTTGTATTGGTTCTTATTCTATCTCTAAGGAACTTGCAGGGTTTTTCACCTTCATTGTTTTCCTCGGTGAAATGTTTTGTGTCTCTTGTCTCTTGTCTCTTATGCTTGATATGATGTACATGTTATTCTTTCAGTTAAGATCCTAGATCTATTGAATTAAATGATGAAAAATTAACATACCACACATTCTTTCAAAACCATGCCTCATGCCATCTATCAACAATTATTCTATTGGATGCACTCCATACTTTGTTTCCTACATGTTTTATACCCCGTAAGAAATCATTCATTTAACATTTATGTTTTTTTGTTCTATTACTTATAAAATGAGATAATTAAAACAACATAGATACTTACAAAATCCACTATTAATTTTGATACGCCAACATATACTCACAACCCTTGCTTAACCCAATGTCAATCAATTCTTCTGATGGTTCTTCTTTGTATGTTAACACTTGTTTCAAGACATCCAAGGATGGTTAGTGAACTAAAAAAAATGAATATAAAGATCACAACAACTATGAAATCTTAATTTGATATAAGGAAATCACAAATACTCAAACTTTGCTATCAACCCCTTTTTTCCTTGTCATCTTGTCTTGTGTGTTGAATGGGTTCCATTTTGTTTTCTTTTCTGTAACAAAACAATTGAAAATTAATATTTAATGTTTAATTATTTAATTAATGAGATTTACATAACCCAAAAAATCAACGATTTCATACAAATGAAGCACGTTGTTGTTGAGATGGCTCCTCCTGCAATGCAATTATGTCCATTTTGTAACAATACTAGAATAAAGTAAATAATTTTAATTTTATTTTCATTATGTTTATTTATTAAACGTCGGCCTTAGAAGGGAACACTATTTCAATGTGCCTCTTCACTTGTATTTAAGCCATACGTAGTCTTGTAATTTTATCATCATTCAATTATAAATTTATATATTTTGGAAAATCTATTCCAAGTTGGTATCATATCCTGTGTTCCTCCAACATTCATTTTTTTCTCCCCTCCACCACAACCTCATCTCCACTATTTCTAATCTGTGCCCCCATACTCCCCACTTCATCTTCGCTTCCCCTCACTTCACCGCTGCACTCGTCCATCTCCACTAGTACAAAATGGGTGATAAATGACTAAAAATGGGTGATAAATGATTAAATTTGGTCACGTGACCACTAGTCATAAATTAGCAGCCACTTATCACCCAACCAAATTGGTCATTATCACTTGGCCATAAATTTCTTGAATTGATTCATGCATTGGTCATATCTTTAGTCATCTATTTGGTCATTAATTGTCTCTATATGGTCATATATTATCGCTATTTGGTCATTAGTTATCGTTTTTGGTAGTACATTTAGTCATTTATTTAGTCATTGATTGTTGTTAACTGGTCATTTATTTAGTCAGTGATTATTGTTAAGTGGTCATTTATTTAGTTTTTGATTGTTGTTAAGTGGTCATTTATTTAGTCATTGATTGTTGTCAACTAGTCATTTATTTAGTCATTGATTGCTTTAACTGGTCATTTAATTAGTCATTGATTTATGTAGATAGGGCACAGAGGAATCAAACCAAAAACCTCCTCCCTATAAGGCAGGTACTCTTCCCTCTAGCTATCACCCTTATATACTTATAAGAAACTTTCTATATAAGAACATTTTGTCAAAATATATAGGAAAAAACATATAACCAAAATTGCAACAAAAATGTGTAACCAAAAATGCATTTATAAAAATAAAAGTTCATGAAAATTTTGATACAAATACATATCAAATATAACTTCCAAATAACTATAGTATAATTTTGTTAACTATTGATAGTGTGAGAATTTATGCTTAACTTTATTTATGTATCAAGTCTAACCAAAGAAAATAGACATAGAGGATAACAACTATGGAAAAAATGGTGTATGAGCGAATTAGGTAGACCCTCCAAGACCTTGCTAGCTCACTCAAGTAATACCAGACCCTAAAGAAAGGTCATAATTGACATACTGGACCCACCCATTTTTTAACTCCTACTACAAACTCACAAGGCACTATCATGGAAGAAAGCCAACACAAAACACACCATTCAATCCAAAATCAACAAAAGGGTTATTATGAAGGAAACAAAATTCGTGCACATGTATTGAACATGAGGAATAAGTAGAAGGGGAGGTATCTCTTGCTAACAAGAATTAAACATGAAAGCAATAGAAAACTATGACAGACTTGATGGTGTATTGATGGAGTAACTTGCTCCTATTGACATTATTTCTCTTCATTCTAAATCAATTATGATATAGCCACATTCCATGACTAAATAATAAATATTTTTTTCTTACCTTCCATTGGCATTGTAGTTTGCAGGCATTATATATGGCATTTTTTGTTTCATGTTCAACAAGTATACGCAATTGGTCAGAATGAAATTGAACTTGTGTCACCAAAAGCTATCTTTCAAACTGGCATTTGGATAGTCTTCAATTTGTGTCTTTCCCATGTGTCTAAGTTACATACGCACAATTGCAAATGCAATTTTCTTTAAACGTCAAATTTTCATCTAAGAACATACAAGTGTATAAAATTTCAATAGGATTACCTGTGCATCTGCACCTATAGACACTAGAATGTTCTAAGTACTAGAAAAGGCAAGACTTGTAATTATCTTAAGATCCTTTACATTGCTAAAGGATTAAATAAAGGTATCGCTATACATGAGTAACTACATATGGAGATAAGTCACTATAATCTCAATATTTACTAGAATGCACTTAAAAAATGGAAATGAACAATTGACATGATTGAATGCCATTGACCCTGCATGATGAGTGATAAGTTATGATGAAATATTAAGGATTAGATAATAAGTTTAATTAAATAGATTCAAGGTTGTTACATTCAAATTGGTGCATCCGATTTATTTGAATCCTAAAACTTCACATGATGAACCATAAATTAAGTTGTATGTTATGTTCATATAGCATGAAATACAACTGGTAGGAATATATTTTGATTCAAACTTATTAAATTACCATTTGAAAGATTATGTTGAGACTAACAAACTTTTTGGGTAATGTGAATAAGTAGGTGTAGATATTAGTCGATAAGTACAATCAAAATGTTGACGGATTGAGTTTGAAGGAAAAATTTCATACCCCATTTCCAAAAGTAGTAATGAGGATTTTGGGCACATTACAGCACTCTTTACTTCATAAGCATTGTTGATCAAATTGTTAGTTGCAAGCACCATTAGTATCTTTTGAGTTGAAGTCCAAACTAAATGTGCATTTACTTTGAGATCTTTAGTTAATTGCAACAATCAATTTCATTTTCTTATTACACACATGTGTCTCCACTATCACACACTAAGGACCTAAAGACTCTCTTGATTTGATTTTGCTCTCCATCCCGCACCTTGTGTGACCAGGATGGATAAGAAAGAACTAGGATTGTGAAATACCTCTCTTACACTCCTTAATCGAATTTGGACCCTTAAAATCAACACTTGTAATTCTCAACCAAGTAAATTACTCCACAGCTACCAATATTCTACACTTTGTATTAAATAATAGGTTGTTGACTTACAAGGTAATTTCAAATCATGCTATCAACAGGTGTCAAAAGACAACCTAGATAAGAGCGCATGGTGCCCTTGAACATGAAATTCGAGGTATATCTACCCTAATCTGTTGGAATATTTAAGCTTTCCTTCCATTTTTTTAATTACATAAGATGCATTAATTAATCACTTGTTGGTTAATTCTATGTAATAATTAAGGAAATTGCCATTGTGTGGCCCACAAGGCAATATGGGAGGATAAGATTCCATCCGAGGTGTGTTATACAAGTCTCCTAGGCCACTTGGGCGCATTCCTAAACATTTCTGGATAATATTTAGGAAGGAGGGTGCATTTGTGAAGAAAGCTGCCGCTTTTACTGCTTTTTCCCCCAAAGGAAAGAGCTAGTCAACCTAGGAAAGTGTTTTTTACACCAAAAACTTTCCTTAACACCATTTCCACTCAAATTTCATATTTGGCATTGCTTTTAACTATATTTCACCTTCAGCTCACTAATTTAGCAATTCGTGAGATTTTGAGCATATTTGGAAAGCCAACTTGCCACCTAGGGGGGATGGGCAGTTTTAGAAAGTCTGATGGATAGAAGATTCTTTTGGCATATTTATCCATTCGAATTATTGCTGTAATTTTATTTAATAAAATCCTACAACATTCATATGTAGGCTGATGTAATTATTGTTCATGAGAAGTAATACAGAAATCTATTCTTGTGCATTATTTTTGTGCCTTTGACCAGTTGTGTGAGATTTTTTCATAAGACAGAGTGTAATTTCTTGGAGAGTTCTTGGATGTGATCTGATTTTCACATACTCCACACAAAGATCCAGTCATATTTTTTTGGATATGGCACTATACCGCTCAGGATGAACCACTTATCCACACTTGACGCGGGTATCTTAGTGGCCAAACTTAGGATATTGCCAAGGTGCAATTGTGAGTACAATTAACTTCTGAAGTCAGATATTTCCATTGGAAAATGTTTCCACCCCTTTCAAAACATATCCCCATCACCTTTATAACTTACTCTTTGTTACCTTCACTAGCCAATCGTTGGGAGGATCCCATTACCATCTGTGGTTGTGCTTTTGGAAGGCCTAGTTACATTTGAGAGGAAGGACGATAGGTATTTATGCAATTTACATTTGTTTTATTTTTAAATACAAGTCCACATAACTTGTAATTAAAAAGAACCTACATGTGGGATCACTTGCACTAAAACGACATTAGCACATATCACTCACTTTGTACCATTTTGCATCTATTGTGGTTGGCATATTTGTGCATTTGTTCAATTGTGTCTACTCCCAACATCACCCTCATTTGTCACAAAAAACTTCCACCATTAAGGAACAAACCCACCTAAGGAATTCCAGTAGACTACAAGGACTTTCAACTCTCTCGAGGGGTTTTTCCCACTCTCTCCTTGTGCTTCAAGAGGGAGATACTCTAGTTGGGGCCTCTCCTAGGAAACATTGATAGGATCTTTTTGGCAAGGATCTTTTTTGCTTGATTCATTCTTTCACCTTGGAGATAATTTAGACCCCTTTGCTTCATCCTCCCATGGAAAATGAAACCCTTCATTTTCTCCCCTCAGAGGCAATTTAGAACCCTTTGCTTCATCCTCTCATGGAATAGGACACCTAATATTTCCACCCCTCGGCTGAAATCCAACCTCTTCTTCTCCCACTTCAAGAGAAGAACACACATCATCCTCTTCCTCACATCAAATACAGAGATCGCTACCACATACTTCTCGTTCCCTCCTCGAGGGAAAAATACACAATGTACGATGGAGACACCTAATACCAACCTACCTTTCATGGCTAGCTTTAATCTTCTTGATATATCCAAATTGATCAATGACCCCATAGAAAATGATCCAACATGGTCGGATATGCCTGATAAGATTCCCTCATATATCCCTAAATTTGAAGGGAAACAAGGAGATGACCCAACAAACCATGCCATGTCTTTCCACTTATGGTGTTCCTGAAATAACATAGTGGATGACTCAATTAGGCTTCGCCTCTTCCAATGAATCCTTACATGAAAAACTGCAAAATGGTATGTGAACCTACCAATGGAAACCGATGCCACCTTTGGTATGATAGCCATTGTGTTTCTAACTTACTTTCAGCTTCCCCTATTCCATGACCTCGGCCTCGATATTTTCATAGAATTTCGATGGAATATGTCTACCCAAATAGTGGACCACATCCATGAGTGGCGTAGACGATGCACATTCTACAAAATAGACATACAACCTTAGTTGCTATTGGATTTGTTCATCAAATCACTCCAACCCGCAATTGAAAAATATGTGGCAACCTCATTGCCCCAAATTGAGGAAGAGACCATCCTGAAATCCCAACTTTTTGATTTCAATTATGCACAATCAAGTTACTTATACACCATCCTACCCGATCCCCCTCGGAAACGATATTTGGATCCTATACATGCGGGTTCGACACATTCATTAGATGGGATTATTGGGTCCATTTCACAGCAAGGAAAGGTTCCCCCTCCTTTGAATTCTATGCCATCCAATATGGAAATAAAATACACTCCCATCCCTAACGTACCAACACCCCCTACGAATGTACCAAATCCTCATTTTGGTAGCTACAATATGGAACCTACAATCCTACCTACCCCAATGCAATCCAAGCATCATTAGTGCCTCCACCACAAATGGCACAAGCAGATTCTACATCCACATCATATGGAGAGCATAACGTGTATATACCACCACACACTACAAGGAAAAGGCCTTGTAGATAAGGTCACAACGAAGGTTTTTAGTGTTAAAATATTGGCAAAAATTGTCAAAAAAACCTCCATTACAACCTCCGCCAATGGTAGCGAATGTTTTAACGGAGGTTATTATGTTGGAAAACTCCGCATCGATGTGTACATTAATACAATGCACCGTTGCTGAACAATATGAATAATTTGCACCGTTGCTGAACAATATGAATAATTTGCACCGGTGCACTCAAATAGCTAAATCATCGGAGACCATCAAATTTTAACACCATGCCGATAATTACGTATAGCTTATACACATCGATGATTACTTACAACTGAACCGCGTCGATGCGACATTTTATGTCACACACACCAGAAATTTTTAATATTTTTAAAATTTAATGGTGTTGTCTATTTATAACAGTTCCCTAATGCATTTCATATTAATAAGCACTAGTGCATACAAACTATTACAATGGCCTCGTGCATTTCAATAATTAAAATTCCCCAGTGTGATATATTACAAAAAGCACCGGTGTGTACAAAATTTAAATATCTCAGTGTAGATTAACAATTAAAACACACCAATGCTATTAACAATAAAAATGCATTGGTAAATGCGACTGAGATGTGGCCTTTTTTTTTAATTTAACGATGCATTTAATTTACATTGGCATACTGAGATGTATAAATTATTTGAATGCAGCGGTGTGTATAATTCGAGTAAATGCACTGGTGCGACATAAAGTTCTGAAATCACTGTATATGATTATTTGAACATTGACTCCTTACATTGTAGTGAAATATGTATATTATTTTATTTTTTATTTTTTTAATTCCATTATTCATTTGAATTTGAATTTTTTTTTATAGTTCTATTCATTTCAATTTTAATTATTGCGTTTGTTTGGATTAAATTATTACATTATAGATTCTAGCATCTATTGTAATATTTAAGCATCCATGCATTTAATTACCAATATAATGTAACATTTGACAATAAAATTGGAGAATGCAATAGAATAAAAAAAATTATTCCATTATATATCAATAAGAGGGCTTTTGTCATACAAAATAGGACAACATAGAGACAACAACAATCAACATGTCAACATGCATGTAATTGTAAACACTTATTGGTAACTCGTTGTCTTTCAATTCAAACACTATGTCAAATACATAATACAAAATGTCTGATTATCACAACCAATTATTTTAAAATTAATATACAACATCTTGCATTAACATCAAAAATAAATATGGATCATCATTCTTCGCTGGAACTGTTATCGGTGCCCAAGCCACTTGCATCAGTTGGATTATATGGCCAAATGTTTTGTTGATTGGCTTGATTGCTTTCCTCTTTTTCAACTTCCATCTACAAAAATAAAAGTAAAGTGTACTGAGTGTATCTACATTGTTAGAAATTCGACATACTAGAGCAATGATTGCGTCTTGAGTACCACACATTCTTTCAAAAACATGCCTCATGCCGTCTATCAACAATTGTTTTGTTAGATGCACTCCATACTTTGTTTCCTACGTGTTTTATACCCAGTAAGAAGGCATTCATTTAACATTTATGTTGTTTTTGTTCTATTACTTATAAAATGAGAGAATTAAAACAACATAGATACTTGCAAAATCCACAATTAATTTTTGATACGCCAACATATACTCACAACCCTTGCTTAACCCAATGTCAATCAATTCTTCTGATGGCTCCTCTTTGTATGTTAACACTTGTTTCAAGACATCCAAGGATGGTTAGTGAAAACTAAAAAAATTTAATATAAAGATCACAACCACTATGAAATCTTAATTTGATATAAGGAAATCACAAATACTCTAACTTTGCTATCACCCATTTTTTCCTTGGCATCCTGTCTTGTGTGTTGAATGGGTTCCATTTTCTTTTCTTTTCTACAACAAAAAAATTGAAAATTAACATTTAATGTTTAATTAATTAATAAATGAGATGGACATAATAAAAAAATCAATGATTTCATACATTTGTTGTTGAGATGGTTCCTCCTGCGATGTAATTATGTCCATTTTGTAACAATATTAGAATAAAGTAAATAATTTTATTTGTATTTTCATTATCTTTATTTATTAAACGTTGGATATAAAAGGGCACATTGTTTTAATGTTCCTCTTCACTTGTATTTAAGTCGTACGTAGTCTTGTGTTAGGAACCCGTGTCAACCCTTCTCTTGAGTCTTTAGTTTGTCAGTATATTGTTGTTGGACACATATGCTTTGTAAGTCGTCCCGAGGTAGATTGTATTATCCCATATTCGTGGGGAGTAATAGTTGTTTAGCTTAGAATTAGTATATAAGTACGTGTTGAAGCCAATGAAGGCATCCACGAGTTATTGGTATTGAGCTTGTTCAAAGGAGGTTGCCCCCTCGAAGTTTCCTCCGATCAATAAATCCCTTCTGTGTTCTAATATTTTTGATATATCATGCATTTTCATCATTTAATTGTTGGAGGTTCCCCACATATGGTATCATAGCACTTTCTTGGGCTCGCTGGGTGGAACTTCTGCCAAAAAAAATTTCACAGTGGCTTCCAGGAACTGTGATTATTGCAGTAGTTATTTTTCTTTGCATCTGTATTGTTCCTTTCAATTGCAGGTTCGGATCCGGGAATAATCCCTATCTGCTTAACTGTGGGAAGTACCTGGGCATATACCTAAAACTAATTGTGAGGAGTACCACATGAACCCTGAAGTAGTTGTCCCATTGAGATGACCTGCCAGCAAAAAGGAAAACGACCCCTACCCAATTGACTAGTTCCCACCCGTGAGGTAAACCAAGAGTTCTCGTTTGTGGCAAAGCGGTTATCAATTTTATCTAAGTCGTGGAGTGAGGGGTAATTCCCCAATACGCAAGCCGTTAGACATCATTGGTATCTAAGTGAATCCCCTGAAACTTTAGATATTCGAGCATCCCTGAGGTAGGAATTCGAGCATCCCTGAGGTCCATATCTATTTCCAACTGATAAATAGCATATTGCATCTATCTAGAGCCGTTGCAAATCAATTCCGTATAAATTTCTATTTTTTTGCCATATATTCTTTGCTTTAGCTTCGTTTCCCTTGAAAATTCACTAGAACCCCTGCACTTCCATTCAACATATTTCCTTCCTGAGGACCCTATCCCAAATTGCACTTCCTGAAGCCAGATATCCCACATCTATCCATTTTTTGGGTTTTCCATAACTTCTTTGATTTTCACCTAATTGCCTTCAAATTTTGCGACAGTGTTCATTTCCTATTTCTGCTTCTTTGTCCCTCTTGGACAATTTTTCCCATTCTTTCACCAAGATTCCGAAATCCCCATTTTCTACTTTTCTGTCCATTAGAACATGTCCAAAACCTAGTCAACCCCTAATTACCCATCAGAGTTTTTCCCAAATCCATATTTTCCTGTACTAAATAAGTTTTTGTTTTTGTTTTTCTACCCATTTTTCCCTTAAAAGAAAAAAAAATCCTGGTTAGAGTTGTCACCCATGCAGGAGCAAAAAACATGGAGGAAGAAATTGCAACCCTCAAGACCAAACTCCAAGATCTGGATGAAAAAATTCTCGGCCTCTATCTTCAGCATTCAGCCATGAACAATAGACGACAGCCAGAGTCTTCTGCAGATACTGGGTTCTCTTCTTCCACAAATTTTCATGGGTCGAAGCTTGGTTTTCCTTGCTTCAATGGTGATGATCCAACTAGATGGATATAACAGGCAGAACAATTTTTCAGTCTGCATAATACATTTGATGTCAACAAAGTTCCATTTGCATCACTTCATTTGGAACATGAAGCCCTTAAATGGTTCACTTGGTACATCAAGGCTCATGAAGAGCCAAAATGGATAGATTTTTGCCAACTTTTTTTACAACGATTTGGCCCTAGTGCTTTTGATGACTTCACAGAAGCAGTCACTAAAATTCGTCAAAATGGCACTGTGAGAGAGTATCAGATAGAATTTGAGAAATTGGCTAATCACACAAAAGGATTGCCTAATGAATTCTATAGGAGTTGTTTTGTTAGTGGTATGAAGGATGAAATCCGATCCGTGGTTAAAATGTTATGTACCAACACAATGATGGAAGCCCTCGGGTTGGCTAAGTTGGCGGAGGACAAGATCACAGCTCAATAGTGCTCCAAATACACGTTTATTCCATTTAGAAATATGGTTTACCAACGACCTCCCATCACGCCAGATCCTATAGAAACTGCTATCAAGCATTTGTCTGAAGCAGATATGCGGGAATGTAGATAAAAAGGGATTTGTTATAATTGTGATGAGAAATTCCCTCAGGGACATAGATGTGTTGATAAAAATCTCTATCTCTTGGATTTGTATTCTCCTACTCCAACTGAAATTTGTGAAGAAGCTCAGGATACAGTAGATTATCAGGTCGACATTCAGCAGCCGCCTGTTGACCCTCCTTCTCAGGACGACCACCCAAGGATATATATTCATGCTTTAGCCAGAGTCACCACCCCACAAACAATGCGGTTTAAGGGTTACTTCAAGAAGCTCCCTCTTACAATACTCATTGATTCTGGCAACACTCATAATTTCAGTGACCCTCAGATTGCCAAACAGGATGATTGTGTTGTCCATCCTTGCTCCAACTTTGAAGTCATGATTGCCAATGGGGGCACCTTACCTTGCAAGGGGAAGTTTCGCAATGTGAGTATCTCTATTGGATATTATAACCTACTCTCCGACATGTTTTCCTTTCCCGTAGGTGGATGTGATGTGGTTTTGGGAGCTCAATGGTTATGCACACTTGGCCCTGTCTTATGGGATTTTGCTGAACTTTGGATGCATTTTCCAGTCAATGGGAAAAAACACACATTGAAGGGCTTACAACCAGGGTCTCTTAGCATTATCAGTTCACATCATATGGAAAATATACTTAAGAAGAATTCACATGGTGTAATCGCTCAGCTCCATTCCATTCAGATGCAACCATTAGCGGTCTCCACTACTCATTTGGATCTACAACAAATTTTGGATAGATATGCATATGTCTTTTCTGAACCAGTAGGATTTCCACCTTCAATACCATAGGACCATCGTATTCAGCTCCTTCTTGGAAGCGTTCCTCCCAACATCAAGCCCTATCGCCACCCATTTCACCAAAAGAAAGAGATTGAGATGCTCGTTCGGGACTTACTGAAACAAGGTATTATTCATCCTAGTACCAGTTCCTTTTCTTCACCAGTTCTTCTTGTCCAAAAAAAAGATGGGTCATGGTTCCTCTGCACTGATTTCCAAGCACTTAATCACCTCACAATCAACGATAAGTGTCCAATTCCTATTGTTGATGAGCTTCATGGTGCTTATTTTTTCTCCAAGTTGGATCTTCGTTCTGGGTATGATCACCAAATTCGGGTTCATGAGGATGATATCCCTAAAACAACTTTCCGCACACATGATGGCCACTATGAGTTTTTGGTCATGCCCTTTGGACTCGCCAATGCTCGTTCCACATTCCAAGCATTGATGAATAAAATATTCTGTCCCTACTTGCGGAAACTCATTTTGGTCTTCTTTGATGATATCCTCATCTATAGTAAAACATGGGTTGAGCATATCCAACATATGTATCTTGTACTACAATGTTTCTATGATCATCATCTCCATGCCAAATAGTCTAAATGTGTTTTTGGACAGGAGGAAGTAGAGTATCTCAGGCATATTATTTCAACACAAGGGGTTTGCGTGGATCCTGCCAAAATAGATGCCATGAAAAATTGGTCGCACCCCCAGACACTCAAGATCCTTCATGGTTTTTTGGGATTGACTGGATACTACTGCAAGTTTGTCAAGGATTACAGCAAGGATGCGTTTACATGGACACATGCTACTGAGTATGCATTTGAAAAACTGAAACAAGCTATGTGCACTACACATGTTCTAGTTATGCCCGATTTTTGCAAGCCCTTCACTATTGAGAGTGATGCTTGTGACATTGGACTTGGTGTTGTTATCCTTCAAAATGAGCATCCCATTACGTTCACTAGCAAATTCATTTCCGGTAAGAATTTAGTCACCTCTACATATGAGAGGGAAATGATGGCTATTTTGCATGCAGTATAGAAGTGGTGGCCATGCCTATTAGGGAATCATTTCTGCATCAAGACTGATCACCAGAGTCTGAAATATTTCTTGGAACAATGGGTCTCCACCCCAACACAACAAAAATGGGTTAGCAAACTCATGGGTTATGACTATGAGATCACTTACAAGAAGGGTAAGGACAATCTTATGGAGGATGCTCTTTCTCGCACATTTGATGACCAAGTTTCTCTTTCATCTATTTCTATGCATGTTACAAATTGGTTGCAATATGTTCAACATGGATATTTCAATGACTCCTCATTATCTCAAATAATCCAATGGTTGGAGAAAAACCCTTCTTCTGTACCTCATTACTCTTGGTATGGTGCTTCCCTAAGATACAAGCGTCATCTGGTGCTTCCCCAGAGCACAGATATTCAATAGGTTGTCTTCTATGAACTCCATGCTTCTCCATCGGAAGGGCACTCTGGGTTGCTCAAAACGTATGAGCGGGCATGACGTAACTTCTTTTGTAAAGGAATGAAAAGGACAATTCAACAGATGGTGGTTGAATGTGATACCTGCCAATGAAACAAGGGTGAAATGACACTCCTTTCAGGATTGCTTGAACCCTCGTCGATCCCTACAAGGATTTGGACAGAAATTTCTATGGATTTCATTGAAGGGATACCTAAATACGGAGGGAAGACAGTGATTTTGGTTGTGGTTGATCGCCTCTTCAAATATAGTCATTTTTTGGCCCTCAACTATCCCTATACCACCTCCTCAGTCACACAGATTTTCCTGGACTAGATCATCCGTCTTCATGGAATCCCTTCTTCCATTGTCTCAAATCACGATGCAACTTTCACCAAACATTTTTTAACAAAACTATTTCGCCACACTGGCACCAAACTGAATATGAGTTCAGGGTATCACCCACAAACAGATGGTCAGACTGAAGTTATCAAACAAAAAATTGGAAATGTATCTTCGTTGCTTCACCTCCGAACAACAACATCAGTGAGCAAAGTGTCTCCCTCTCATTGAATGGTGGTACAATACCTCCTACCACACTGCATCTAAAATTACTCCATATGAATCAGCCTATGGTCAGGCACCACCAGTGCTTCTTCCATTCACCCCCAGCAGTTCACTAGTTCAAGCAGTTGACATGGCTCTTCGAACTCGAGATCAGATTCTTCGCATTTTACAGGACAATCTTCACATGGCAGGAAATCAAATGAAACAACAAGCCGACCAACACCGTTTTGAGCGTACTTTTCAAGTAGGTGATATGGTTTTTCTTCGTCTACAGTATTACAAGCAATCCTCTCTGAAACTCAAATGGCGTCATAAGATGGATCCAAAGTTCTATGGGCCATATAAGGTTCTTCAGAAGATTGGGTCTGTTGCTTATAAATTGGAACTTCCTCCTTCTTCCCACATGAGATGAACCTGCAATAATTAATTAATGCAAATACATGAGATATCAGAAATAATAGAACAGAATCACTTTTATATTGATCACGGGCCACTTCGAGGGGGCAATCTCCTTTGAGCAAGCCCAATACAATTAACTTCACGGTGCCTTCAATGACCTCAACACACACTTATATACTAAGTCTATGCCCAATACTATGAGTAAAAACCATGGGACATATAATACTACGGGATGGCTTACAAAGAATATGCGTCCAATACTATGGGTCAATACTATGGGCTAATATAAACTACGGATCAACAAATACTACGGGACAACTTACAAAGAATATGTGTCCAACAACAATATACTAACATAGTAAAGAGAAGGGTTGACATAGGTTCCTAACATCCCCTCTCCCTTAGAAAAAGCTTTGTCCTCAAAGCTTTGGTTGGAGAAATTGATGTTAAGATCCTGGTAGGCGGCCTTCACTAACATCTCAAGGTTTTGGTGTAACGGTTCGTATCATCTGGTATCAGAGCCTCCACCCAGGTTCAAGTCACAGAGCGGGTGGCAACGTCGGCATTGCAGTGTTCGCCCGGGGCTCGTACGGCGCAAAGGGGACACCACCGTACGGGTGCACATCCAGCCCAGATTATGGACTACAGAGCGTGGTGGGATGTTAAGATCTTGGTGGGCAGCCTTCACTAACATCTCGAGGTTTTGGTGTAACGGTTCGTATCATCTTCATCGGACAATCCTTCTGTGTGATTGGCTAGTTTCTCAAATTCCGTCTGATACTCTCTCACTGTGCCAGTTTGGTGAAGTTTAGTGAGTGTTCCTGTGAAGTCGTCAAAGGAACTAGGGCCAAATCGTGACAAAAGGAGTTGGCAAAAATCTGTCCAGTTTTGCTCGGGATGAGCTTTGATGTACCAGCGGTACCATTGAAGGGCTTCTTGTTCCAAATGAAAGGATGCAAGTGGAACTTTCTGAACATCAAAAGTATTATGCAGACTGAAATATTGTTATGCTCGGTATATCCATCTAGTCGTATCAGTACCATTGAAGCGAGGAAAATCAAGCTTCGGCCCATGAAAATTGCTGGAAGAAGAGAACCCGGTGGCTGCAAAAGATTCTGGCTGTCTGGTATTGTTCATGGCTGAATGCTGAAGATGGAGGCTGAGAAATTTTTCATCCAGATCTTGGAGTTTGGTTTGGATGGCTACAAGTGCTTCCTCCATGGTGTGTGCTCCTGCACGAGTTATAACCATAACCAGGTTTTTTTTTTTTGTGGAATGGGTAGAAAAACACAAACAGAAGCTGATTTAGTAATGGGAAATTTGGATTGGGGAAACAATCTGATGGGTAATTGGGGTTTGACTAGATTTTGGACACTGTTGAAAGGAAAAGAAAGCAAAAAGGGGGATTTCAGAAGCGGGGTGATAGAATGAAAAAATTTGGCAGAGAGGGATAAAGAAGCAGAATTCACAAAGGAACTCTGTGGTAAAATTTGAAGGTGATTGGGTGAAATCTGAGGAAGTTATGGCAAACCCTAAAAATAGACAAATGTGGGATTTCGGGCTTTGGGAAGGGGAATTGGGGATAGGGTCCTCAAGAATAAAAGATGCAGAATGGAATGACAGGGGTTCCTCGAAAATTTCAAGGGATCGAAAACGGTTGGATCTGAAATGATGACTGGATCTGGAACGACTTTCAGAAAAGATCTGAAACGGCTGGATCTAGAGTGGAAGTGATCGGCAACAGTTCAACTGAAAATAGATATGGACCCCAGGTATGTACGGCTTCCTAATAGTTCAGGTATTTCACTCGGCCACCAATGCTGTCTGACGGCTTGCGTATTGGGGCAGTACCCCTCACTCCACGGCTCAAGTAAAACTGATAACCACTTTGCCACAAACGGCAGCTCTTGGTTTACCTCACGGGTGGGAACTAGTCAATCAGGTAGGGGTCGTTGCCCTTTTCGCTGGCAGGTCCTCTCAATGGGCCAGCTACTTTGGGGTTCCTGTGGTACTCCTCACAATGAGTTTTAGGGCTTATGCCCAAGTACTTCCCACAGTTAAGCGAATAGGGATTATTCCCAAATCCGAAGCTGCAACAGATGCGAAAAAAAAAAATTTGGCAGAAATTCCACCCAACGAGCCCAAGAAAGTGCTCTGATACCAGATGAGATGAACCTGCAATAATTAATTAATGCAAATACACGAGATATCAAAAATAACAGAACAAAATCACTTTTATATTGATCACCGGCCACTTCGAGGGGGCAACCTCCTTTGAGCAAGCTCAATACAATTAACTTCACGGTGTCTTCAATGACCTCAACACACACTTATATACTAAGTCTATGTCCAATACCGAGTCAAAACCATGGGACATATAATACTACGGGATGACTTACAAAGCATATGCGTCCAATACTATGGGCTAATATAAACTACGGATCAACAAATACTATGGGACGACTTACAAAGCATATGCGTCCAACAACAATATACTAACATAGTAAAGAGAATGGTTGACATAGGTTCCTAACACCACATTCATCCAATATTTCATGTCTCTTGTCTAAAGAAAGTTCTTAGAACCAACATAAGAGCACAAAATGTTTTACCAAAACTGGATAATGAAGGATCCATCATTTTGGATCCGGAGGCCATCCTCAATAGGCGCACTCGTCAACTTCGCTTTCGATCCATCACAGAGGTATTAATTCAGTGGCACAGAATGCAACCAGAGGATGCTACATGGGAACCACTCCTTTAGATTCAACAACAATTTTCACATCTAAATATTTGAGGACAAAGCTTTTTCTTAGGGGGAGGGTATGTTAGGAACCCATGTCAACCCTTCTCTTTACTTTGTTAGTATATTTTTGTTGGATTCATATCTTTTGTAAGTCATCCCAAAGTAAATTGTATTATCCCACATTCATGGGGAGTAATAGTTGTTTAGATTAGACTTAGTATATAGGTACATATTGAGGCTAATGAAGGCATCCACGAGTTATTTGTATTGAGCTTTCTCAAAGGAGGTTTCCCTCTCGAAGTGGCCTGCAATCAATAAATCCCTTCTGTGTTCTGCTATTTCTGATATATCATGCATTTTTATCATTTAATTGCTAGAGGTTCCCCACATCTTGTAATTTTATCATCATTCAATTATAAATTTACATATTTTGGAAAATCTATTCCAAGTTGGTATCAGATCCTGAGTTCCTCTGATATTCATTTTTTGCTTCCCTCCACCACAACTTCATCTCCACGATTTCTGGTCTACGCCCCCATACTCCCACTTCATCTTCTCTTCCACTCACTTCACCGTTGCACTCGTCCATATCCACTAGTACAAAATGGGTGATAAATGACTAAATTTGGTCACATGACCACTGGTCATAAATTAACATTCACTTATCACCCAACCAAATTGGTCATTTATCACTTGGTCATAAATTGCTTAAATTGCTTCATGCATTGGTCATATATTTAGTCATTTATTTTGCATTAATTGTCTCTATTTGGTCATTAATTATCGCTATTTGGTCATTAGTTATCATTTTTTGTAGTACATTTAGTCATTTATTTAGTCATTGATGGTTGTTAATTGGTCATTTATTAAGTCATTGATTATTGTTAAGTGGTCATTTATTTATTCGTTGATTGTTGTTAACTAGTCATTTATTTAGTCATTGATTGTTATTAACTGGTCATTTAATTAGTCATTGATTTATGTAGATAGGGCACGGAGGAATCAAACCACCAACCTCCTACCTATAAGGCAGGTGATCTTCCATTGAGATAGAACCCTTATAGACTTAAAAGAAACCTTCTATATAAGAAAGTTTTGCCAGAATATATAGGGAAAAACATATAACCAAAATTGCAACAAAAATGTCTAACCAAAAATGCACTTATAAAAATAAAAATTCAGGAAAATATGATTCAAATACATATCACATATAACTTCCAAATAACTATAGTATATTTTTTTTAACTATTGATAGTGTGAGAATTTATGCTTAACTTTATTTATGTATCAAGTCTAACCCAAGAAAGTTGGCATAGAGGATAGCAACTAGGGAAAAAATGGTGTATGAGTGAATTACGTAGACCTTCAAGATCTTGCTAGCTCACTAAAGTAAGACCATCCCCTAAACAAAGGTCAAAATTGACATACTAGACCAACCAATTTTTAACTCTTACTGCAAACTCACAAGGCATTGTCATGGAAGAATGCCAACACAAAACACACTATTCAAGCCAAAATCAACAAAAGGGTTATGATGAAGGAAAAAAAGTTTCGTGCATATGTATTGACCACGATGAATAAGTAGAAGGGGAGGTATCTCTTGCTACCAAGAATTAAACATGAAATCAATAGAAAACTATGATAGACTCGACAGCGTATTGATGGAGTAACTTGCTCTTATTGACACTATTTCTCTTCATTCTAAATCAATTATGATATAGCCAAATTCCATGACTAAATAGTAAAGATTTTTTTCTTACCTGCCATTAGCATTGTAGTTTACAGGCATCATATATGGAAATTTGTGTTTCATGGGAAATAAGTATATGCAACTGGTCAGAATGAAATTGAACTTGCGTGTCACAAAAATCTATCTTTCAAACTAGCATTTGGATAGTCTTCAATTTCTGTCTTTCCCATGTGTCTGTGTTCCATACGCACAATTGCAAATACAATTTTCTTTAAACATCAATTTTTTATCTGAGAACTTACAAGCCTATAAAATGTCAACAGGCTTACCTGTGCATCTGCACCTGCAAACACTAGAATGTTCTGAGTACTAGAAAAGGAAAGACTTGTAATTCTCTTTTGATGTCCTTTCAACTTAGTTTTATTTTACCACCAATTATGTAGTTATTGACAAAATCTATTATGAACGCAACTTATTGCATCTACATTTTTAAACCAAGGAAATATGATGTCACCTCCATTACTGAGGATATGTGCCATTATCAAGAAGTCTAGAAAATACAACAATGTTAGCAAATTTTTGCTTGTTGACACTCTGGTTGTAAACTATCTGCACATGGAAAAACTTGAAGTTTCAAATTTATCTATCTTCGATCAAAACTGAACCCATGATGTCCTACAAAATGAAATTTTATCACATACCTCATCTACATTGACATTATATGTTTAGACATTTGAATCTTCCATCCCAATAGCTATGATGTTATTATCTTGTGGATAGAATGCCAAGAATATTTTTGATGCTCGGGGTGGGATCATGAAATTAGTCACAACCTGAGAATTTCAAAAGAAGGTGAGCTCAATACATAGGCAAGTTCAATTGTTTTCAAAAAATAAGCATTGATACGAACATAGCTTGTGATAGGCTCATCATTCAGAAAATTTAATAATGAATTGAGAGTTTCAATGTCTAAATAAGCTCCTCAAGTAGTTTTTCATTTACCTTAAATGTCAGCATGTTGAATAAAGATGCTTTTCAACCTGATGTTGATATGACATACGAGTCATTCTTTGACGGAGCTATGCATGGAACAACCTCCTCTCGATTTATGTCAATTATATCTTTCAAATATCAGACATAGAAAACATCAATTGTATTTCATTGACCAAACAACTTGCCACTGGGATTCTAGTCACTACGGTTCCATTTCCATAATTTATGCACTGCATTAGATCCAAGAGCTAGTAATCCAACTCTAGAATTTGTGTATAGAATCCTTGAAACCTATCCTTAATTAATGGCTCGATCCTTGGTGCAGCTATCTCATTTTCTAGCTCAATTGATAATTGATTGTCAAGTTTTGTGACATTGTGGTATGTGAGTTGTATTAACAATCCCTACTTTAGGCATTCTTTGTCAAAGCATTAAAACCCATAGTCATACTTAGGATATAATTATTATTCATTTTTATTACTTTCCTAGGTAGTTTTATTATGTTACTGGACAATATTTCCTTCCTAGGTCCACCACTTGCCATCCTTATCTACTTGACTTCTTTCATTGTCATATTTCCTACTTTTCTAGCTATCCAAAGTGGAAAGGGAATATATCTTTCCTTTGCAGTGCTTTCACATCTTTTTACTACTTTTGGATGGATAAGACTAAAGCTAGGCACTCCAGTGCTTTTGGCAGTTGCTAGATTTTATGGCCAACACACCTTGCCTCTTTTTCTCTCCAAAAGATATCATCTTTTTCCATTTTCATTCTACTTCACATTCCAAAATATTTTTATCCAATTCATGAGCATATCGAGTGAGTTGGAGAGAGATGTTTCTACCTTGGGGGTTTAAGCTAGTTTAGTAAACCTGCTTTTTGTGACTAATTCGAATGCCTCCAAAGAAATTCGAATTTCTGATTTAACTCTATATATTTTCATCCTCTTTATGATACATGTTTGGATGATGTACATTTATGCTATATAGTTTGTTATGACCTCAAATAACTCTCATGGATAAGAGAAAGGCTCAAATGCACAATGGGTTTTACTCCAAAATAAGAAGAAAAGACTCCCAAAAATGGCTAAGTATTAACGGCTTCCAACAGGATGAGCAAGCCACAATAAGAAAAATAATAAAATGAAATTCATCCACTCCTAAAGGATTGAAAGTTAGAGCTATATCTACGACGACGAAGCATCCCAACTTGCTCCCTATGAGAAAAGATAAATCTACGACCTAGATGTAAATGGCGTAGATATGGGGCCTGGGAACCACTTCGCTATCGAAAGAGAACGGGGTTTAAACTTATGAGGGTGGTGCAGAAATTTTACCGCCTGCCACGCGTCAACTAGAGAGGGATTTTTCCGGACCCAAAATCGCTCCAAAAAGACCCCTGAAACCACAATCCACCCACGGAAACACCACTCATGGACAGGAGATATAAAGTGGCGGGAAGAGAAATCAGCGGCAAAGAAATAAGGAGATGGGGGATGATCGACGATGCCAATTTCTCCCGAAGGTTCCAAAGGAAAAAAGAGAGGGAATGGATCTACGACCAAAATTCAACAGGGTTCTAACTTTCCGAATCCCACATTGTAGATTGTGGATTGCGGAATTCAGAGGAGTAATTTTCTCGAAGTTGTGCTTTGCGGTTCCAACTTTTCGACTTCCGCATTGCAGAAGTCGGAGGCATAATTTCTTCAAAGCTGTGAATTTGGGTTTCTGACTTTCGACTCCCACATTGCGGATTGTGGAAGTCGAAGGCGTAATTTCTTCAAATTTGTAAATTTGCGGTTCCGAATTCTGACTCCCACATTGCGGATTGCGGAAGTCAGAGGTGTAATTTCTTCAAAGCTCTGAATTTAGGGTTTCGACTTCCAACTCCTACATTGCGGATTGCCGAAGTCAGAGGCATGATATCTTTAAAGTTGTGAATTTGGGGTTCCAACTTCCGAATCCTCCAATAATGGATTGCGAATTGTGGAATTCGGAGGAGTGATTTCTTCGAAGCTATGCATTTGGTTTTCCGACTTTCAAACGCCCGCATTTCGGATTGCGTATTACGGACTAAAGTTGGATTTTCAGAATAAATTGCAGAACATGAGTTAGAAAGACAGAAAAATGATGTTAGAAATCATGGGAATGGGACCTCCTATGATCCCAGTCCAGTATACCTTTGTTTAAACTCAAGAAATCACCAAAGCTATGACAGAAGCCTCTTTGAAGGATGGAGAAATCAAAAAACTCCAAGCAGAAAAGCAGAAGCTTCAAAGAGAAACTAATCAGCAGGTGGAAAGCATAAAGAAAATAGAGCAGAATAAAGATAGAGCATTGGAAGACCCTGGAAAGATGGGGTAAACAGAAGTTAATCTTAGACCCCTAAAAATATGTACAACTAGATAATGGATCAAACTTCCACGACTGATAGTTGATTTGGATACAGAAAAAAGCGCAATACGAAGTCAATCCCTACAAATCAACCTGAAAGGGCTCAATCTAAAAGACAGCAGGTAATTTCGACAGTTCAAGTTTACATTGGTAGTGCACTAAAGGTCTCCCACCATCTCATCTCCATTTCAAGAAGCAGAGGTTGATCTGAACAACCCGAGTAAAGAAAGAAGACAACCACATCACCAACAATTTTGATTTTGATTTTTGAATAAATAGTCCATAATACTAGTAGTTAATCTGATTTATTACCAACATTTGTAGTTGCAAATTTAATGAACAACCACATATGGATGAAGTACTCGAGAAGGTTTTTTATTTTTTGTAAGCCTATAAAGGCAGGTTTTGAATAAGACCCAAGGGTTGGGATTTTGTATGAGAATTTTTTAGCAATGTAATCAAAACCATCCTTTTATATTAATGAGAAGACTTGATTTTGGAGCATATGTTATCCCTAAAGTTGAACCTAGACTACGGGATTCAAGCTTAAGGAAATCTTTGTTTGAAAACGTAAAAATCAAATGAAATCAAGTTAAAAACACAAGCTGGTATCAAACCAAAGCTAATAGAAACTCACAGTACTAGAAGGCCACTAGGCTAATATCACCTATTTGTACAGATTACACAATTCTGATATGAAATGAAAACATCACACAATATACAATAAACAGAGCTGGTATATATCACAGATTGGTAAATACAGGTGTTCATAAGAAGATCAAAGTATGTGATAGGCTGGTAAATCAATGAGGGCTGCAAGACAAACTATAGAAACCATATAACACAAAATACAATACAGCATTCAATAGTAAGGATTCTATGATCTTGAAAACATGAAGTGAAACTGTTACTATGTATAAATATATAAAGATAATTGTTTCTCTTGATAAGAATTATAGGAATGGAATATAAATGACCATATACTTAATAGAATTACCAGAGAAACAATTCATGCAATACAAAAACAAATCATCATCATACTTCATTCATAAACAGAACCTGTTTGAAGTTGCAAAATGTTCATGCTACACAGATGTGCTTACAAATCATCAAGCATTGCTCCCAAAACTGCCAACCTACAGTCCCTGCGTTCTTATGAAAGGAAGAACTCTCTCCTTCTCTTCTCTTGATCCCCCTATAACTTCTGCTATATCTTGCCTTTTATAAATTTACAATACATCACATAATGTAAAACAGATCCAAAATAAAGGATTGAATCCACATGGAGATCTTGATCCTCCTAAACTGGGCTATGCTGTTAGGATTCTATTTCTCTGCCTAAAAGGTAGATTCGAATCTCAATCCTTGAGTCTTAAAATCCTGACATCTATGCTATTTTTTCCATGAAAAGATAGACCTGCTGAAATTACTCTGCCACCTGTACTTTGGTTGTATTCATGCCTTGAAATTATGGAAATGATCCTTCTTCTATGCTGGCGTCCTCATCGTTTTCACCCATCTATATTATCCAACTTGTCATAGATAACTGATTAATGAGTACTGGATAAATATATTAATCTTGATAGCAAATAATACTTCAACAAGAGAAATCCCAAAGCGTTCCCTCTCCACCAATCAACATGTGTTTAACACGCGCTGTGATATGGCTTCTAGTATGACTGCTCCCGAGCAAAATATCTGGCCTATCAATTAAAAGAAATATGTATACTTCCCATTGGAGATCACCTATTACATGTCTTCCAATATCAGTCGAGACAATACAAATATCAAGCATCTTTAGCACCAGCGTTACATCAAATAGAACTCTGGGTCTACCCTTTCCCGATAACTCCATTCGAGATGCAACAATTAACATTGATTGTTGTTGTTTTACCTTTGTTAAAGATTTACCCTCATATATTCTCTTGTATTCCATACTGATATTGATTAAGGTGAATGCTATAAACTTTTTTGCACCTGAACCAGCTAAAAGCTGCTTTCGAATTCCACTATAAAGTATCTCATAAACAAGTGGAACTACTGTCAGAATGAATGTATATTTGCAAAAGCTCCTCCACTGATGATCTGGAATCATTCCAACAGCACATAACCCTTCTACAAAATCCAAAATTTCTGTCCAAGTTGTTTGTAAATGATGTGGGTCAATCAAGGCAGTTCGATCTCCATATTGCTCTGCTGTTGTCTCTATCCTCTGCTTCAGGTCTCCAATATATAAGAAGAGTAACATATGAAATTGCATATAACGAGTCGATATAACTGAGGGCCATTGATATTAGCTAGATGATGATATCAACACCTAGATGATTTATTTCACAACTGTGAATTTAATATTCTTATTGGAAATTGGCATTCTTCATAATTCTTGGAGAGAGCATAAGCGTTTGAACTTGTACTCAAGATAAAACCCCACATGTTAGATAAAACCCCGCATGTAATTAAAGGATAAGCATTTACACCCTTTCCAGAGTTGAACGCTACCTGCCAATACTTTTAAACAATCTCGATAGACTCCTGGGTTTGACACTTCAGCTTAGGCATCCATACTTCAATGGTTGATGACTATGGAGATGGAATTCGCCTTGGGAAGGAGACAAAAGATCCATTTTTTATGTGATAGCTTCTCTTAAAAAGAACTATTTAAAACAAAATGGTACATAAGATAATGGGCACAACTAGAAAACAAGGCGAAAGACACAATGTACAAATTGACCATGATGGAAGCTGAGACAATAAGGAGGAATGACTAGGATGACTGGGATATTCATGACCTGGGAAAAAATGCTAATAGACTTTACATTCATGCTTGTCGGAATCCAAATTTGTGGGACAAATATGGAGATAACAGCATAAATTTCTGAAATGAATGTTTTGATGTCTGTAATTCCTGTGCATGTTTTCTTTGCGAGTATTTTCCATTGATTGTCTTCTCCTGAAGTGTTTAAATCAACATTACATGGTATGAAATTCATCTATCATTTGATGCTTCAGATACATATGATTAGATACTCCACTCTTTCTTTCTGAAATTGCAAGTTAGAATTCATTCGTAAATGCTCTAACTCTGTGATGGATTTTTTGTTTCCCTTTTTGCTACCATCTGCTAATGTCCTTTTGACATGAAAAAAATTCATTTATCTTGCCTCTTCTTCTCAAATTATAGTTCAATCAGTCATATGTGACAGAAAACCTATGAAAGTTTGACTCCATGCCCCGTGATATACCTATCCTCAACCCAATCAATTGAAATCCCTAATACCCTTATCTGAAGGTCTAGCTAGCACTATTAATACACAACCAGCCAATTCAAGTGATATTTTGCATGCTGAAAGATTTGTCAAAGAGAGATCCCTCTCTGTGTTTGGAAAGGCTAGTCTCCATTCACAAGAGTGTAGTTGAAATAGTTACCTCAGTGATCCCTTCTGCTGCAACCTGGAAGAATCCTGAGTGATAACATAGTTTAATATTGTGCATAATTCTGAGTCTGATTTTCAGTGTTCTTGACAATTCTAGACTGGAAATTTGTGTGAGAAGTGTTATTAAATATTATGATCATCCTGTGATCTAATTTCACATGGTATCGGATCTGTTTAGGGGATCACAACTACATCCAGTAGCGCACCAGAAGCAAGGAGTTTCCACAGAATTCACGTGGACCATTTCCTTGTACTCTTAAGTTTAGCTCAAGAGGTCTACCTGGGCGTGACATACTCCTGAAAGTGCCTACTATCATATTAAAGAGCTCTATAGTTTGAATCATTATCCAAAGAGTTGTTTGGTTGGTTTTTCACAAGTACATATCATTCCTTAGTGCGCACCTCAGTTTTCTCATGGATCCATCTCAGAATGTGCTTTTGAATCCATTTAATTATTTTCAATGGAAGGCACATGTATTGATTTTGTTGAGGTCGAAAGGCATCTATAGAGTAACAATGGGAATTAAAGCAGATCCTACTTCACCTGTAGATAAATCTAAGTGGCACAATCAGAGAGATGAGGCCTATGGAATTCTTTGCCTCAACACATTGACAAATCTTCTATTCCATTTGGATGGTCTAACTTCACTGAATGAATTTTGGGAGAAACTTAAATCTTTGTTTTGTAAAACCAATGATCTAAGAGGACATCAACTAGATAATGAACCGATTTCTCTATTCCAAGCAGTTTCGAGAATATACAGGATTATTTCTTCAAATTCAAGTCACTAGTTTTGTAGTTGAAGCAGTGTGGTATTGATAAAAAGGATGAGTAGTTAGTTTTGGAAATTCTTTCGAAATTGGGGAAAGACTACTCAGTCTTTGTCTCAACTTTTCGTGCGATAAAAATCACTGTAAAGAATTGGAAGATTCCCAGTCTGTTTGAATTCATGGATTCTTTGACCCAGGATCAGAATAAGCTTATGTTGATGGGTGCTTTGAAACATTCAAAAGGTAAATCTCTAGCTGTTGGTGACTCAAGGAATTTGAAGGGTAAGAAGAAGGAGAACTCCAAAAATACTTCAGAGCAAAATAAGGAGATATCTAAGCCACAACAGGATCCCTCCACCACCATAAAAGATCAATAGAAGAAGAAGGAGCGAACCAAGTGTTCATATTGCCAAAGGGGCTTTCATCCCGAAAGCTCTTGTATGAGAAATACCATAGACCAGGTGTTCAAATCCTTGAGGATAACCATATTCCCTTTCCTGAAGGTGAAAAGAAGAAGGAAGTAGGTTCTAACTCAGATGACAAGGAGCAAGTCCTATTGATGTATTTGTAAATTCGGAATGTATTTCATATATGTATATTGTATTCCTATAGAGATGTTATTATTCCTCTATACAGAAGTGTCGTCATTTATATTGTAAGTGTCGTAACTTATACTTGAAGGGTTATTAGACCACCCTAGTGGGGTCGGCCCTGTTAGCATTATATTATGTATTTAAGTTGAGGCCGACCTAGTAAGGTTATTAGGCAAGTCAATTCATGTATAAATAGAGTGCGGGAGGCACTCTATTTGATCATTCACTTTCTCACATATACACTCATTGGAGTGTGGCACACTAGTGGAGGAGGAGTAGCTGCTACTAGGAGACTATCTCTTATGCTTGGGTTTTGTATCATTGCTCTATCTATCTCTGAGGAAGTTATTGGGGTTTTTCACCTTGATGGTTTTCCCCAAGGAAACTCTGTGTGTCTATTGTCTCTTGTGATTGATATGCTGTACATGTCATTCTCTCAGATAATATCCTAGAGTATATTGAATTGATGCTCAAAAATTAGCAAGTCCATGCTCTAATGGCCAGCACATCTTCATCCACTTCTTACATCATTGATTCCAGACCTTTAAGGCACATGGTTTAAACCAAAGAATCATTTGCTAGTCTTAGTTCCTTCGATGGCCCAGGTCCTATCATTATTCTTTGAGATGACTCAGAAACTGCTTCAAGGGGTAAACGTAGAGTATTTCTTGACAATGTATAATTTTTTAATGTCCTTTATGTCCTAGGTATAGTTGCAAATTTTTTCGTCTACGAAATGACTCATACTGGCTCACCCAAAAGAGTTGTATTCACCCCTAATGATGTGGATATCTCTGAGATCTCCACAGGTAGAGTTGTTTCATTAGGCACTGCAAATCATTCCACTAGAGTCTACAAATTTTCACAGTTTTAGCCTATCTCTCCACCAATACTTCTCCTCTCTCATGCTGATGAAGCAAGCAAACTTTGTCATGAGAATTTTGGTCATCTAAATGAATGATGCCTTCATGAACTTCATGATAAAAATATGGTTGTATGGTTACTAAACATCACTTTCACAAAAGGAGTATGCTAGGGTTGTATTCTAGGAGAAAGTTTGAGAGATCAAGGCCTGAGAGAACCTCTGAACCTTTGGATCTTATCCTTAGTGATATTACTGGTCCTTTCCCTCACTTGTCACTGAATAAATCCAAATACCTATTAACCTTAATTGATGATCATACTAGGTATTGTTGGGTCTACTTCCTACGATTTAAGTCTGAAGTTTTTGGCTATTTCAAGGTTTTTAAAGCCTTTGTTGAGAATCAATATGGTAGGAGGATAAAGGAATTCAGATATGATAATGGGGGAGAATACATCAAATATGAATTTCAGCAGCTATGTGAAGTGGTTGGCATCCGCATGTAGCACACTATGCCATACACTCCTCAGCAGAATGGAGATGCTGAGAGGAAAAATTGATCTCTTATGGAGATGGCAACTTGTATGCTTGAAGAAATATATTTTCCACCAAACCCGTGGGATGAAGAAATCAACTTTGCATCCTACATACAAAAAAGAGTTCCACATAAAGCACTTAAAGCAGTTACCCCTCATGAATCTTAGTGTGATCATAAGCTTGATATTTCACATTTCAAGATTTTTGGTGTCAAGGTTTGGGCTATTGTGCCATCTGAGTTTGCAGGCGGATATCAGAGTGTTTTTAACACTGTATTGATGAAATTTGGGCGGCATTTGATTGGGTAAAATGGAAGAATCAGAGTTCTAAAGTGTGGCATAGAATCAAACCATTGCATAGATCTCGCCAAGAGCTTTCCAACGGTACCAGACTTGCCTTATTTGGTTAAGGGACGAGGGAGATATGAGCCCCGCGAGTTTGCAGGATTGGAAGAGGTTGCGCACAGGTTGCGCAGGAGTTGCACAGGTTGCGCATGAGTTTCACAGGTTGCACACAGGTTGCACAGGAGTTGCACAGGTTGCACACAGGTTGCGCAGGAGTTGCACAGGTTTTGCACAGGTTGCGTAGGAGTTGAACAGGTTGTGCACAGGTTGCACACAAGTTGCGCAGGAGTTGCACAAGTTACGCATAGGTTGCGCCGGAGTTGCACAGGTTGCGCATGAGTTGTGCACAGGTTGCGCAGGAGTTGCACAGGTGGTGCACAAGTTGTGCACAGGTTGCGCATAAGTTGTGCACAGGTTGTGCAGGAGTTTCATAGGTGGTGCACAGGTTGCGCACAGGTTGTGCACAAGTTGCGTAGTAGTTGCACAGGTTGCAAAGGGAGTTAGAAATGAAAAGTAGTCAAACCCAGAAATTCATAAAAGATGAATGGTGCATCGGAACAGAGATCCGCAAGTTGCTGAGTATTCTTTGTTATATGGACTAACTTCACCCGGTAGAAATGTTTTGCTGAATCTTTCTAGATTTGCTTCCACATGTGGCTGAAGTTGGCAATTCAGGACGACTCGCAATTGTGTGAAAGTGCAGAATTTTAGTGAAAATTGTCATTTTTGAAGTAATGTAACATCCACACCCGAAGTTGGAATGGAGGGCATGGATAGGAATTGGAAAGCTTATCCAACAGGGAAAAATGGTGCATAACCATAATTTGAAGGAGGTTATCATACCTCATAGTTATACAGGACAAAAAAGTGTCAGTGGCTGTTTTGACAAAGATTGTTGTCAATATGGGCAATTTCTAGAATTGCATGCCTGGAAAGTAGCAAGTTGGAATAGTATGCATGAGTATATGTATTGAATTGATGCTTGGCGATAAAATCATAGCTAATGACTCCTTGTGTGTTTGCTAGAAGCCATGAAATCAGACCAACTATTATGTGGAAGAGGAATTCCATGCAAAGATGAGGGATTGGAAAGGGAGAATTCCTTAACCCCTGTCTTGCCAACTATATTTATAATGTATAAGCTTTGTGTACATAAAAGTATGGCATGGGAATGCTGAAAGTCTAGAGATTATATGGATGGCATGAATATGTACTAGTTGGCATATTCATAAACAATGCACAGTGCATGAGAATATGTTTTTTTGCACGCATATGATATTACATATTGGTAAAAGTAGTGGGATTTTACATATGCAATGAACCACTAATGGTAAATATTGTGGTTGATAATCACTATTGGTGTTGGTATTGGTGGTAGGATCAAAGAAAACAGGAGCATGGTTGAAGATGTTGATGATGTTGTTCCATGTGACCAACAGCCTTATGAAGAAAAGGATAAAGCAACAAATCCCTGATCAAGAAGTTGATGGGCGAATTCTGCAATCTTCTGTAAGAGACCAACTAATCAGGTAACATCAAGGGTGTAAATGGGAGCCATGCAGGTAATGGTTTAATTATGATGATTGCATAAGTGTTGAAAGGGGATTGAGTAAGAATCCATTGAACCATATTTAGTAATCATAGAATGGTATGCATTTAGGATTGAAATGCAGTCATGTGAATGACATACTGCCATAGTGTGGTGGAGCATGGAATGGTGAAGGCAAGAGGTCTCATACCATATGACTGTTTAGAAATTTAGACTACATTCACATAAAAATATATCATGCCCTATGTATGTTGGTTATGAGCTTAATAACCAAAACAAGTAAGGATTGGTGGTCCTAATTATGGTAGTGAATGTTGTGTGTGGTAATCATGGTTAGGCCATAGTATGTTTGAATGCATAGTATTCGTGAAGTAATGCAAGGATGCATTGAAATATGTGCATTGAAATATTCTGTAAATGTTGTGAATGTGCATGCATATGTGTGGGTGCACATGTTGAGATGCATTGTGTGAATGCATGGTTGTGATATAATATGTTTCAATGCAATTAGATAATCAATGAAATGGTGAACTATTATTAATCCTGAGACCATTTCATGAATTGCTGTGAATGCAGGAGAATGATTGCATGGAGAAAGTAGACATGTTGATGGGCTACCAGAGTGCTTTGTTGGAAGGACAGAGTTGCATAAAAAGAATATGGCTGTCAAGTAATGAATATTGGAGTTTTATTTAAATTGCATGGATAGTGTATCCGTGTCTTGCAATTCTATCATGATAATGATGCATATATAGAAGAGTATATATCTTTCATTGCATTTCAAATGTTAACAGCTGAAAGTGTTTGAATTATTGAGCGTTATAATTTTGAGATCACTTCAATGACTGTTGTATCAATGAAGAGAGTATATGAATATATACTCACAACATGTTTGGCTGATTGAAAGTTTCAGATTCAAGTGGAAAAGTCTTGCGTATGGCAATGAGGATAAGTCCATAGTAAAGACCGGGATCTACCATGTGCAAAAGCCAAAGGTTGTGAGAAGGTTCTCATGGTGGTGAAATTTAACTTATGCATGAAATAGATCTGAAAATTGTCTGATTTAAATTTATGAGAATAATCTCATGGTTGCAAATCTAATTTCTGTAGGAAAACAAATTTGTAAATTTCAGATTTGAAATTTTGCTAAGACTAATGAATATTTGGCCTATATGAATTGTGTCAGGAGGACATGTTGTAAGTGGATGTTCATGTATGGCAGCAGACATAAGACCATAATGGGAGAAGTGATACCACTTACAAGAGACAAGCAATATGAGGATAGCCTCATGGCTAAGAAAATCAATTTCTGTAGTAGACAGAATTACAAATTCATATTGAAATTAATTATTAATGCCATTGATTGGTTATGGAACAATCATATTTTAATTTTATTATTAAATGTTCTTGACTGTTTGGCTATTTAATAAGTGTGCCAGGAAGACACATCGCAGTAAGACCATGAGAGAGGGCCTACAGAAGCTAAACTTCATGGGAAGGATCCCATATCTTTGAAATGGGTTTCGGGTGAAACGCCATTGGATATTTTGATAATGTCCCACCTGCACTGCATGATTGGTAAACAATATGAAAGAGATGGTAAATATTATGTCAGTAAGACATATGAGGGTTATGTAACATCAAAAGAAGTTGGGATGGCAAACCGAGGGACTGTCAAGTCAGAAGGAGACCCCATTCCTCATTAATGAAGAAGACTACATCTGCAAATGGATAAGTGTTCTATGACCCTAACTAAGAATATGCATGTCTAATTGTTAGAGTCAATATGCAGAGCATGTTTTGATTTTATTTATATTATTCCAAACTGCTTGAGTATGATTAGGGCCTACATGTCTCACATCTGAAAGGGAGTGCACACATTTTTGGTGCTGGGTTATGATAGGGTTTTCAATATTGACTACACCCCTACGGGAATGGATGCATGTATGATGAGCATCAGAATGATGCTCTAGATGATATGCATCAAGACAATGATGTGACGATGATCATGTGATGATGATATGCATCAGGATGATGCTGTGACGATGAAGAGGATGATCATGTGATGATGATGTGCATCAGGACGATGTACTGTATGATGATGATCAATATGATCATGAGTATCAGGATGATACTCCGTGGCGATGGATAGATCGTGCAGGTAGCATGTAATAGCTCCCTGGGAGATCCAATAGTCTGAGCTCAGATGCTCTTGCGAGGTTGGCCCCAGACAGATTGTACAGGTAGCATATAATAGCTCCCTGGGAGATCCGATAGTCTGAGCTCGGATGCTCTTGCGAGGTTTTGCTGTAGGTTGGCCGTGGACAGGCTGTGCGATAAGCATATAATAACTCCCTAGGAGATTTGTAGATACTATTGTGAGGTTTTTACTATGGAAAATAATAGCTCCCTGGGAGATCTGGCAAATGCTCTTTCAAGGTTTTGCTTGGAAGGACATATAATAGCGCCCTGGGAGATTTGCAGATACTCTTGCGAGGTTTTTCCTATGGCATATAATAACTCCCTGGGAGATCTGGAAAATTCTCTTTCGAGGTTTTGTTCTATGGAATGTAATAGCGCCATGGGAGATCCGTTAGATTGAGCAGTACACTCGTAATCAGTCCTGGGATGCTATTTCGAGGTTTTGCCAGACCACATGTAATCAGTCCTGGAGATCTTGTCGGTCGTGCTTAAGGCACATAAATGATCCTGGGATGCTCTTAGAGTTCTTGTCGTTTGTGCTATGCACATAAACGTTCCTGGGACACTCTTTTAAGGTTTTGTGGTGGTCACATGTAATATCTCCCTGGGAGATCTTGCCGGTCGTGCTTAGGCACATAAATGATAATGGGATACTCTCTCGAGGTTTTGTTGATGCGCGTAATTAGTCCTGAAGATTCCATAGGATGGACCATTCGCAGAGATGATGAAGACCTACAGGAGGCTAGTCCTACATCCAACATGAAAAAGGGATGGCTCTGTAGAACTTCCTATGACGAGAAGAATTGAGAGATAGCCTAGTGATCGAGATTATGAGTACAGCAGCAGTGATGATGATGCTCCGTGATCCAGTGATGATGATCCAGCTCCAGAATTGAAGACTTGTGGCAATATGTATTGATGAACTGTGTCTAGAGAATACCTTCCTAGTTAAGAGGGAGTGTTGATGTATTTGTAACTTCGGAAGATATTCTTCTATGTATTACCTTTGTACTTTATTGTATCCCCAACGGAGATGTATCATTCCTCCAATTGGAAGTGTCGTCATTTGTATTTGCAAGTGTCGCAAGTATTATTGTAAGTGTTTCATCTTATACTTGATGGGTTATTAGACCACCTTGGTGGGGTCGGCCCTTTATAAGTTGTGTGGGTCAAAGGGTTATTAGACCACCCTAGTGGGTTCAGCCCAGTTAGCATTATGTTAAGTGGTTAAGTTGGGGACGACCTAGTTAGAGTTAAAAGTCAGGTGAAGTAAAGTATAAATAGAGAGTGTGACTCTCTCATTTATTCATTCTCTCATTCACTCACTTCGCATTAGTGAGAGAGAGGAAAAGTGCGCACAAGTGGAGGAGGAGTAGCCGCTGCTGTCATCTATCTCTTGGGGTTTGATCTTTGTGATCTTTGTATTGGTTCTTATTCTATCTCTAAGGAACTTGCAGGGTTTTTCACCTTCATTGTTTTCCTCGGTGAAATGTTTTGTGTCTCTTGTCTCTTGTCTCTTATGCTTGATATGATGTACATGTTATTCTTTCAGTTAAGATCCTAGATCTATTGAATTAAATGATGAAAAATTAACATACCACACATTCTTTCAAAACCATGCCTCATGCCATCTATCAACAATTATTCTATTGGATGCACTCCATACTTTGTTTCCTACATGTTTTATACCCCGTAAGAAATCATTCATTTAACATTTATGTTTTTTTGTTCTATTACTTATAAAATGAGATAATTAAAACAACATAGATACTTACAAAATCCACTATTAATTTTGATACGCCAACATATACTCACAACCCTTGCTTAACCCAATGTCAATCAATTCTTCTAATGGTTCTTCTTTGTATGTTAACACTTGTTTCAAGACATCCAAGGATGGTTAGTGAACTAAAAAAAATGAATATAAAGATCACAACAACTATGAAATCTTAATTTGATATAAGGAAATCACAAATACTCAAACTTTGCTATCAACCCCTTTTTTCCTTGTCATCTTGTCTTGTGTGTTGAATGGGTTCCATTTTGTTTTCTTTTCTGTAACAAAACAATTGAAAATTAATATTTAATGTTTAATTATTTAATTAATGAGATTTACATAACCCAAAAAATCAACGATTTCATACAAATGAAGCACGTTGTTGTTGAGATGGCTCCTCCTGCAATGCAATTATGTCCATTTTGTAACAATACTAGAATAAAGTAAATAATTTTAATTTTATTTTCATTATGTTTATTTATTAAACGTCGGCCTTAGAAGGGAACACTATTTCAATGTGCCTCTTCACTTGTATTTAAGCCATACGTAGTCTTGTAATTTTATCATCATTCAATTATAAATTTATATATTTTGGAAAATCTATTCCAAGTTGGTATCATATCCTGTGTTCCTCCAACATTCATTTTTTTCTCCCCTCCACCACAACCTCATCTCCACTATTTCTAATCTGTGCCCCCATACTCCCCACTTCATCTTCGCTTCCCCTCACTTCACCGCTGCACTCGTCCATCTCCACTAGTACAAAATGGGTGATAAATGACTAAAAATGGGTGATAAATGATTAAATTTGGTCACGTGACCACTAGTCATAAATTAGCAGCCACTTATCACCCAACCAAATTGGTCATTATCACTTGGCCATAAATTTCTTGAATTGATTCATGCATTGGTCATATCTTTAGTCATCTATTTGGTCATTAATTGTCTCTATATGGTCATATATTATCGCTATTTGGTCATTAGTTATCGTTTTTGGTAGTACATTTAGTCATTTATTTAGTCATTGATTGTTGTTAACTGGTCATTTATTTAGTCAGTGATTATTGTTAAGTGGTCATTTATTTAGTTTTTGATTGTTGTTAAGTGGTCATTTATTTAGTCATTGATTGTTGTCAACTAGTCATTTATTTAGTCATTGATTGCTTTAACTGGTCATTTAATTAGTCATTGATTTATGTAGATAGGGCACAGAGGAATCAAACCAAAAACCTCCTCCCTATAAGGCAGGTACTCTTCCCTCTAGCTATCACCCTTATATACTTATAAGAAACTTTCTATATAAGAACATTTTGTCAAAATATATAGGAAAAAACATATAACCAAAATTGCAACAAAAATGTGTAACCAAAAATGCATTTATAAAAATAAAAGTTCATGAAAATTTTGATACAAATACATATCAAATATAACTTCCAAATAACTATAGTATAATTTTGTTAACTATTGATAGTGTGAGAATTTATGCTTAACTTTATTTATGTATCAAGTCTAACCAAAGAAAATAGACATAGAGGATAACAACTATGGAAAAAATGGTGTATGAGCGAATTAGGTAGACCCTCCAAGACCTTGCTAGCTCACTCAAGTAATACCAGACCCTAAAGAAAGGTCATAATTGACATACTGGACCCACCCATTTTTTAACTCCTACTACAAACTCACAAGGCACTATCATGGAAGAAAGCCAACACAAAACACACCATTCAATCCAAAATCAACAAAAGGGTTATTATGAAGGAAACAAAATTCGTGCACATGTATTGAACATGAGGAATAAGTAGAAGGGGAGGTATCTCTTGCTAACAAGAATTAAACATGAAAGCAATAGAAAACTATGACAGACTTGATGGTGTATTGATGGAGTAACTTGCTCCTATTGACATTATTTCTCTTCATTCTAAATCAATTATGATATAGCCACATTCCATGACTAAATAATAAATATTTTTTTCTTACCTTCCATTGGCATTGTAGTTTGCAGGCATTATATATGGCATTTTTTGTTTCATGTTCAACAAGTATACGCAATTGGTCAGAATGAAATTGAACTTGTGTCACCAAAAGCTATCTTTCAAACTGGCATTTGGATAGTCTTCAATTTGTGTCTTTCCCATGTGTCTAAGTTACATACGCACAATTGCAAATGCAATTTTCTTTAAACGTCAAATTTTCATCTAAGAACATACAAGTGTATAAAATTTCAATAGGATTACCTGTGCATCTGCACCTATAGACACTAGAATGTTCTAAGTACTAGAAAAGGCAAGACTTGTAATTATCTTAAGATCCTTTACATTGCTAAAGGATTAAATAAAGGTATCGCTATACATGAGTAACTACATATGGAGATAAGTCACTATAATCTCAATATTTACTAGAATGCACTTAAAAAATGGAAATGAACAATTGACATGATTGAATGCCATTGACCCTGCATGATGAGTGATAAGTTATGATGAAATATTAAGGATTAGATAATAAGTTTAATTAAATAGATTCAAGGTTGTTACATTCAAATTGGTGCATCCGATTTATTTGAATCCTAAAACTTCACATGATGAACCATAAATTAAGTTGTATGTTATGTTCATATAGCATGAAATACAACTGGTAGGAATATATTTTGATTCAAACTTATTAAATTACCATTTGAAAGATTATGTTGAGACTAACAAACTTTTTGGGTAATGTGAATAAGTAGGTGTAGATATTAGTCGATAAGTACAATCAAAATGTTGACGGATTGAGTTTGAAGGAAAAATTTCATACCCCATTTCCAAAAGTAGTAATGAGGATTTTGGGCACATTACAGCACTCTTTACTTCATAAGCATTGTTGATCAAATTGTTAGTTGCAAGCACCATTAGTATCTTTTGAGTTGAAGTCCAAACTAAATGTGCATTTACTTTGAGATCTTTAGTTAATTGCAACAATCAATTTCATTTTCTTATTACACACATGTGTCTCCACTATCACACACTAAGGACCTAAAGACTCTCTTGATTTGATTTTGCTCTCCATCCCGCACCTTGTGTGACCAGGATGGATAAGAAAGAACTATGATTGTGAAATACCTCTCTTACACTCCTTAATCGAATTTGGACCCTTAAAATCAACACTTGTAATTCTCAACCAAGTAAATTACTCCACAGCTACCAATATTCTACACTTTGTATTAAATAATAGGTTGTTGACTTACAAGGTAATTTCAAATCATGCTATCAACAGGTGTCAAAAGACAACCTAGATAAGAGCGCATGGTGCCCTTGAACATGAAATTCGAGGTATATCTACCCTAATCTGTTGGAATATTTAAGCTTTCCTTCCATTTTTTTAATTACATAAGATGCATTAATTAATCACTTGTTGGTTAATTCTATGTAATAATTAAGGAAATTGCCATTGTGTGGCCCACAAGGCAATATGGGAGGATAAGATTCCATCCGAGGTGTGTTATACAAGTCTCCTAGGCCACTTGGGCGCATTCCTAAACATTTCTGGATAATATTTAGGAAGGAGGGTGCATTTGTGAAGAAAGCTGCCGCTTTTACTGCTTTTTCCCCCAAAGGAAAGAGCTAGTCAACCTAGGAAAGTGTTTTTTACACCAAAAACTTTCCTTAACACCATTTCCACTCAAATTTCATATTTGGCATTGCTTTTAACTATATTTCACCTTCAGCTCACTAATTTAGCAATTCGTGAGATTTTGAGCATATTTGGAAAGCCAACTTGCCACCTAGGGGGGATGGGCAGTTTTAGAAAGTCTGATGGATAGAAGATTCTTTTGGCATATTTATCCATTCGAATTATTGCTGTAATTTTATTTAATAAAATCCTACAACATTCATATGTAGGCTGATGTAATTATTGTTCATGAGAAGTAATACAGAAATCTATTCTTGTGCATTATTTTTGTGCCTTTGACCAGTTGTGTGAGATTTTTTCATAAGACAGAGTGTAATTTCTTGGAGAGTTCTTGGATGTGATCTGATTTTCACATACTCCACACAAAGATCCAGTCATATTTTTTTGGATATGGCACTATACCGCTCAGGATGAACCACTTATCCACACTTGACGCGGGTATCTTAGTGGCCAAACTTAGGATATTGCCAAGGTGCAATTGTGAGTACAATTAACTTCTGAAGTCAGATATTTCCATTGGAAAATGTTTCCACCCCTTTCAAAACATATCCCCATCACCTTTATAACTTACTCTTTGTTACCTTCACTAGCCAATCGTTGGGAGGATCCCATTACCATCTGTGGTTGTGCTTTTGGAAGGCCTAGTTACATTTGAGAGGAAGGACGATAGGTATTTATGCAATTTACATTTGTTTTATTTTTAAATACAAGTCCACATAACTTGTAATTAAAAAGAACCTACATGTGGGATCACTTGCACTAAAACGACATTAGCACATATCACTCACTTTGTACCATTTTGCATCTATTGTGGTTGGCATATTTGTGCATTTGTTCAATTGTGTCTACTCCCAACATCACCCTCATTTGTCACAAAAAACTTCCACCATTAAGGAACAAACCCACCTAAGGAATTCCAGTAGACTACAAGGACTTTCAACTCTCTCGAGGGGTTTTTCCCACTCTCTCCTTGTGCTTCAAGAGGGAGATACTCTAGTTGGGGCCTCTCCTAGGAAACATTGATAGGATCTTTTTGGCAAGGATCTTTTTTGCTTGATTCATTCTTTCACCTTGGAGATAATTTAGACCCCTTTGCTTCATCCTCCCATGGAAAATGAAACCCTTCATTTTCTCCCCTCAGAGGCAATTTAGAACCCTTTGCTTCATCCTCTCATGGAATAGGACACCTAATATTTCCACCCCTCGGCTGAAATCCAACCTCTTCTTCTCCCACTTCAAGAGAAGAACACACATCATCCTCTTCCTCACATCAAATACAGAGATCGCTACCACATACTTCTCGTTCCCTCCTCGAGGGAAAAATACACAATGTACGATGGAGACACCTAATACCAACCTACCTTTCATGGCTAGCTTTAATCTTCTTGATATATCCAAATTGATCAATGACCCCATAGAAAATGATCAAACATGGTCGGATATGCCTGATAAGCTTCCCTCATATATCCCTAAATTTGAAGGGAAACAAGGAGATGACCCAACAAACCATGCCATGTCTTTCCACTTATGGTGTTCCTGAAATAACATAGTGGATGACTCAATTAGGCTTCGCCTCTTCCAATGAATCCTTACATGAAAAACTGCAAAATGGTATGTGAACCTACCAATGGAAACCGATGCCACCTTTGGTATGATAGCCATTGTGTTTCTAACTTACTTTCAGCTTCCCCTATTCCATGACCTCGGCCTCGATATTTTCATAGAATTTCGATGGAATATGTCTACCCAAATAGTGGACCACATCCATGAGTGGCGTAGACGATGCACATTCTACAAAATAGACATACAACCTTAGTTGCTATTGGATTTGTTCATCAAATCACTCCAACCCGCAATTGAAAAATATGTGGCAACCTCATTGCCCCAAATTGAGGAAGAGACCATCCTGAAATCCCAACTTTTTGATTTCAATTATGCACAATCAAGTTACTTATACACCATCCTACCCGATCCCCCTCGGAAACGATATTTGGATCCTATACATGCGGGTTCGACACATTCATTAGATGGGATTATTGGGTCCATTTCACAGCAAGGAAAGGTTCCCCCTCCTTTGAATTCTATGCCATCCAATATGGAAATAAAATACACTCCCATCCCTAACGTACCAACACCCCCTACGAATGTACCAAATCCTCATTTTGGTAGCTACAATATGGAACCTACAATCCTACCTACCCCAATGCAATCCAAGCATCATTAGTGCCTCCACCACAAATGGCACAAGCAGATTCTACATCCACATCATATGGAGAGCATAACGTGTATATACCACCACACACTACAAGGAAAAGGCCTTGTAGAGAAGGTCACAACGAAGGTTTTTAGTGTTAAAATATTGGCAAAAATTGTCAAAAAAACCTCCATTACAACCTCCGCCAATGGTAGCGAATGTTTTAACGGAGGTTATTATGTTGGAAAACTCCGCATCGATGTGTACATTAATACAATGCACCGTTGCTGAACAATATGAATAATTTGCACCGTTGCTGAACAATATGAATAATTTGCACCGGTGCACTCAAATAGCTAAATCACCGGAGACCATCAAATTTTAACACCATGCCGATAATTACGTATAGCTTATACACATCGATGATTACTTACAACTGAACCGCGTCGATGCGACATTTTATGTCACACACACCGGAAATTTTTAATATTTTTAAAATTTAATGGTGTTGTCTATTTATAACAGTTCCCCAATGCATTTCATATTAATAAGCACTAGTGTATACAAACTATTATAATGGCCTCGTGCATTTCAATAATTAAAATTCCCCAGTGTGATATATTACAAAAAGCACCGGTGTGTACAAAATTTAAATATCTCAGTGTAGATTAACAATTAAAACACACCAATGCTATTAACAATAAAAATGCATTGGTAAATGCGACTGAGATGTGGCCCTTTTTTTTAATTTAACGATGCATTTAATTTACATTGGCATACTGAGATGTATAAATTATTTGAATGCAGCGGTGTGTATAATTCGAGTAAATGCACTGGTGCGACATAAAGTTCTGAAATCACTGTATATGATTATTTGAACATTGACTCCTTACATTGTAGTGAAATATGTATATTATTTTATTTTTTATTTTTTTAATTCCATTATTCATTTGAATTTGAATTTTTTTTTATAGTTCTATTCATTTCAATTTTAATTATTGCGTTTGTTTGGATTAAATTATTACATTATAGATTCTAGCATCTATTGTAATATTTAAGCATCCATGCATTTAATTACCAATATAATGTAACATTTGACAATAAAATTGGAGAATGCAATAGAATAAAAAAAATTATTCCATTATATATCAATAAGAGGGCTTTTGTCATACAAAATAGGACAACATAGAGACAACAACAATCAACATGTCAACATGCATGTAATTGTAAACACTTATTGGTAACTCGTTGTCTTTCAATTCAAACACTATGTCAAATACATAATACAAAATGTCTGATTATCACAACCAATTATTTTAAAATTAATATACAACATCTTGCATTAACATCAAAAATAAATATGGATCATCATTCTTCGCTGGAACTGTTATCGGTGCCCAAGCCACTTGCATCAGTTGGATTATATGGCCAAATGTTTTGTTGATTGGCTTGATTGCTTTCCTCTTTTTCAACTTCCATCTACAAAAATAAAAGTAAAGTGTACTGAGTGTATCTACATTGTTAGAAATTCGACATACTAGAGCAATGATTGCGTCTTGAGTACCACACATTCTTTCAAAAACATGCCTCATGCCGTCTATCAACAATTGTTTTGTTAGATGCACTCCATACTTTGTTTCCTACGTGTTTTATACCCAGTAAGAAGGCATTCATTTAACATTTATGTTGTTTTTGTTCTATTACTTATAAAATGAGAGAATTAAAACAACATAGATACTTGCAAAATCCACAATTAATTTTTGATACGCCAACATATACTCACAACCCTTGCTTAACCCAATGTCAATCAATTCTTCTGATGGCTCCTCTTTGTATGTTAACACTTGTTTCAAGACATCCAAGGATGGTTAGTGAAAACTAAAAAAATTTAATATAAAGATCACAACCACTATGAAATCTTAATTTGATATAAGGAAATCACAAATACTCTAACTTTGCTATCACCCATTTTTTCCTTGGCATCCTGTCTTGTGTGTTGAATGGGTTCCATTTTCTTTTCTTTTCTACAACAAAAAAATTGAAAATTAACATTTAATGTTTAATTAATTAATAAATGAGATGGACATAATAAAAAAATCAATGATTTCATACATTTGTTGTTGAGATGGTTCCTCCTGCGATGTAATTATGTCCATTTTGTAACAATATTAGAATAAAGTAAATAATTTTATTTGTATTTTCATTATCTTTATTTATTAAACGTTGGATATAAAAGGGCACATTGTTTTAATGTTCCTCTTCACTTGTATTTAAGTCGTACGTAGTCTTGTGTTAGGAACCCGTGTCAACCCTTCTCTTGAGTCTTTAGTTTGTCAGTATATTGTTGTTGGACACATATGCTTTGTAAGTCGTCCCGAGGTAGATTGTATTATCCCATATTCGTGGGGAGTAATAGTTGTTTAGCTTAGAATTAGTATATAAGTACGTGTTGAAGCCAATGAAGGCATCCACGAGTTATTGGTATTGAGCTTGTTCAAAGGAGGTTGCCCCCTCGAAGTTTCCTCCGATCAATAAATCCCTTCTGTGTTCTAATATTTTTGATATATCATGCATTTTCATCATTTAATTGTTGGAGGTTCCCCACATATGGTATCATAGCACTTTCTTGGGCTCGCTGGGTGGAACTTCTGCCAAAAAAAATTTCACAGTGGCTTCCAGGAACTGTGATTATTGCAGTAGTTATTTTTCTTTGCATCTGTATTGTTCCTTTCAATTGCAGGTTCGGATCCGGGAATAATCCCTATCTGCTTAACTGTGGGAAGTACCTGGGCATATACCTAAAACTAATTGTGAGGAGTACCACATGAACCCTGAAGTAGTTGTCCCATTGAGATGACCTGCCAGCAAAAAGGAAAACGACCCCTACCCAATTGACTAGTTCCCACCCGTGAGGTAAACCAAGAGTTCTCGTTTGTGGCAAAGCGGTTATCAATTTTATCTAAGTCGTGGAGTGAGGGGTAATTCCCCAATACGCAAGCCGTTAGACATCATTGGTATCTAAGTGAATCCCCTGAAACTTTAGATATTCGAGCATCCCTGAGGTAGGAATTCGAGCATCCCTGAGGTCCATATCTATTTCCAACTGATAAATAGCATATTGCATCTATCTAGAGCCGTTGCAAATCAATTCCGTATAAATTTCTATTTTTTTGCCATATATTCTTTGCTTTAGCTTCGTTTCCCTTGAAAATTCACTAGAACCCCTGCACTTCCATTCAACATATTTCCTTCCTGAGGACCCTATCCCAAATTGCACTTCCTGAAGCCAGATATCCCACATCTATCCATTTTTTGGGTTTTCCATAACTTCTTTGATTTTCACCTAATTGCCTTCAAATTTTGCGACAGTGTTCATTTCCTATTTCTGCTTCTTTGTCCCTCTTGGACAATTTTTCCCATTCTTTCACCAAGATTCCGAAATCCCCATTTTCTACTTTTCTGTCCATTAGAACATGTCCAAAACCTAGTCAACCCCTAATTACCCATCAGAGTTTTTCCCAAATCCATATTTTCCTGTACTAAATAAGTTTTTGTTTTTGTTTTTCTACCCATTTTTCCCTTAAAAGAAAAAAAAATCCTGGTTAGAGTTGTCACCCATGCAGGAGCAAAAAACATGGAGGAAGAAATTGCAACCCTCAAGACCAAACTCCAAGATCTGGATGAAAAAATTCTCGGCCTCTATCTTCAGCATTCAGCCATGAACAATAGACGACAGCCAGAGTCTTCTGCAGATACTGGGTTCTCTTCTTCCACAAATTTTCATGGGTTGAAGCTTGGTTTTCCTTGCTTCAATGGTGATGATCCAACTAGATGGATATAACAGGCAGAACAATTTTTCAGTCTGCATAATACATTTGATGTCAACAAAGTTCCATTTGCATCACTTCATTTGGAACATGAAGCCCTTAAATGGTTCACTAGGTACATCAAGGCTCATGAAGAGCCAAAATGGATAGATTTTTGCCAACTTTTTTTACAACGATTTGGCCCTAGTGCTTTTGATGACTTCACAGAAGCAGTCACTAAAATTCGTCAAAATGGCACTGTGAGAGAGTATCAGATAGAATTTGAGAAATTGGCTAATCACACAAAAGGATTGCCTAATGAATTCTATAGGAGTTGTTTTGTTAGTGGTATGAAGGATGAAATCCGATCCGTGGTTAAAATGTTATGTACCAACACAATGATGGAAGCCCTCGGGTTGGCTAAGTTGGCGGAGGACAAGATCACAGCTCAATAGTGCTCCAAATACACGTTTATTCCATTTAGAAATATGGTTTACCAACGACCTCCCATCACGCCAGATCCTATAGAAACTGCTATCAAGCATTTGTCTGAAGCAGATATGCGGGAATGTAGATAAAAAGGGATTTGTTATAATTGTGATGAGAAATTCCCTCAGGGACATAGATGTGTTGATAAAAATCTCTATCTCTTGGATTTGTATTCTCCTACTCCAACTGAAATTTGTGAAGAAGCTCAGGATACAGTAGATTATCAGGTCGACATTCAGCAGCCGCCTGTTGACCCTCCTTCTCAGGACGACCACCCAAGGATATATATTCATGCTTTAGCCAGAGTCACCACCCCACAAACAATGCGGTTTAAGGGTTACTTCAAGAAGCTCCCTCTTACAATACTCATTGATTCTGGCAACACTCATAATTTCAGTGACCCTCAGATTGCCAAACAGGATGATTGTGTTGTCCATCCTTGCTCCAACTTTGAAGTCATGATTGCCAATGGGGGCACCTTACCTTGCAAGGGGAAGTTTCGCAATGTGAGTATCTCTATTGGATATTATAACCTACTCTCCGACATGTTTTCCTTTCCCGTAGGTGGATGTGATGTGGTTTTGGGAGCTCAATGGTTATGCACACTTGGCCCTGTCTTATGGGATTTTGCTGAACTTTGGATGCATTTTCCAGTCAATGGGAAAAAACACACATTGAAGGGCTTACAACCAGGGTCTCTTAGCATTATCAGTTCACATCATATGGAAAATATACTTAAGAAGAATTCACATGGTGTAATCGCTCAGCTCCATTCCATTCAGATGCAACCATTAGCGGTCTCCACTACTCATTTGGATCTACAACAAATTTTGGATAGATATGCATATGTCTTTTCTGAACCAGTAGGATTTCCACCTTCAATACCATAGGACCATCGTATTCAGCTCCTTCTTGGAAGCGTTCCTCCCAACATCAAGCCCTATCGCCACCCATTTCACCAAAAGAAAGAGATTGAGATGCTCGTTCGGGACTTACTGAAACAAGGTATTATTCATCCTAGTACCAGTTCCTTTTCTTCACCAGTTCTTCTTGTCCAAAAAAAAGATGGGTCATGGTTCCTCTGCACTGATTTCCAAGCACTTAATCACCTCACAATCAACGATAAGTGTCCAATTCCTATTGTTGATGAGCTTCATGGTGCTTATTTTTTCTCCAAGTTGGATCTTCGTTCTGGGTATGATCACCAAATTCGGGTTCATGAGGATGATATCCCTAAAACAACTTTCCGCACACATGATGGCCACTATGAGTTTTTGGTCATGCCCTTTGGACTCGCCAATGCTCGTTCCACATTCCAAGCATTGATGAATAAAATATTCTGTCCCTACTTGCGGAAACTCATTTTGGTCTTCTTTGATGATATCCTCATCTATAGTAAAACATGGGTTGAGCATATCCAACATATGTATCTTGTACTACAATGTTTCTATGATCATCATCTCCATGCCAAATAGTCTAAATGTGTTTTTGGACAGGAGGAAGTAGAGTATCTCAGGCATATTATTTCAACACAAGGGGTTCGCGTGGATCCTGCCAAAATAGATGCCATGAAAAATTGGTCGCACCCCCAGACACTCAAGATCCTTCATGGTTTTTTGGGATTGACTGGATACTACTGCAAGTTTGTCAAGGATTACAGCAAGGATGCGTTTACATGGACACATGCTACTGAGTATGCATTTGAAAAACTGAAACAAGCTATGTGCACTACACATGTTCTAGTTATGCCCGATTTTTGCAAGCCCTTCACTATTGAGAGTGATGCTTGTGACATTGGACTTGGTGTTGTTATCCTTCAAAATGAGCATCCCATTACGTTCACTAGCAAATTCATTTCCGGTAAGAATTTAGTCACCTCTACATATGAGAGGGAAATGATGGCTATTTTGCATGCAGTATAGAAGTGGTGGCCATGCCTATTAGGGAATCATTTCTGCATCAAGACTGATCACCAGAGTCTGAAATATTTCTTGGAACAATGGGTCTCCACCCCAACACAACAAAAATGGGTTAGCAAACTCATGGGTTATGACTATGAGATCACTTACAAGAAGGGTAAGGACAATCTTATGGAGGATGCTCTTTCTCGCACATTTGATGACCAAGTTTCTCTTTCATCTATTTCTATGCATGTTACAAATTGGTTGCAATATGTTCAACATGGATATTTCAATGACTCCTCATTATCTCAAATAATCCAATGGTTGGAGAAAAACCCTTCTTCTGTACCTCATTACTCTTGGTATGGTGCTTCCCTAAGATACAAGCGTCATCTGGTGCTTCCCCAGAGCACAGATATTCAATAGGTTGTCTTCTATGAACTCCATGCTTCTCCATCGGAAGGGCACTCTGGGTTGCTCAAAACGTATGAGCGGGCATGACGTAACTTCTTTTGTAAAGGAATGAAAAGGACAATTCAACAGATGGTGGTTGAATGTGATACCTGCCAATGAAACAAGGGTGAAATGACACTCCTTTCAGGATTGCTTGAACCCTCGTCGATCCCTACAAGGATTTGGACAGAAATTTCTATGGATTTCATTGAAGGGATACCTAAATACGGAGGGAAGACAGTGATTTTGGTTGTGGTTGATCGCCTCTTCAAATATAGTCATTTTTTGGCCCTCAACTATCCCTATACCACCTCCTCAGTCACACAGATTTTCCTGGACTAGATCATCCGTCTTCATGGAATCCCTTCTTCCATTGTCTCAAATCACGATGCAACTTTCACCAAACATTTTTTAACAAAACTATTTCGCCACACTGGCACCAAACTGAATATGAGTTCAGGGTATCACCCACAAACAGATGGTCAGACTGAAGTTATCAAACAAAAAATTGGAAATGTATCTTCGTTGCTTCACCTCCGAACAACAACATCAGTGAGCAAAGTGTCTCCCTCTCATTGAATGGTGGTACAATACCTCCTACCACACTGCATCTAAAATTACTCCATATGAATCAGCCTATGGTCAGGCACCACCAGTGCTTCTTCCATTCACCCCCAGCAGTTCACTAGTTCAAGCAGTTGACATGGCTCTTTGAACTCGAGATCAGATTCTTCGCATTTTACAGGACAATCTTCACATGGCAGGAAATCAAATGAAACAACAAGCCGACCAACACCGTTTTGAGCGTACTTTTCAAGTAGGTGATATGGTTTTTCTTCGTCTACAGTATTACAAGCAATCCTCTCTGAAACTCAAATGGCGTCATAAGATGGATCCAAAGTTCTATGGGCCATATAAGGTTCTTCAGAAGATTGGGTCTGTTGCTTATAAATTGGAACTTCCTCCTTCTTCCCACATGAGATGAACCTGCAATAATTAATTAATGCAAATACATGAGATATCAGAAATAATAGAACAGAATCACTTTTATATTGATCACGGGCCACTTCGAGGGGGCAATCTCCTTTGAGCAAGCCCAATACAATTAACTTCACGGTGCCTTCAATGACCTCAACACACACTTATATACTAAGTCTATGCCCAATACTATGAGTAAAAACCATGGGACATATAATACTACGGGACGGCTTACAAAGAATATGCGTCCAATACTATGGGTCAATACTATGGGCTAATATAAACTACGGATCAACAAATACTACGGGACAACTTACAAAGAATATGTGTCCAACAACAATATACTAACATAGTAAAGAGAAGGGTTGACATAGGTTCCTAACATCCCCTCTCCCTTAGAAAAAGCTTTGTCCTCAAAGCTTTGGTTGGAGAAATTGATGTTAAGATCCTGGTAGGCGGCCTTCACTAACATCTCAAGGTTTTGGTGTAACGGTTCGTATCATCTGGTATCAGAGCCTCCACCCAGGTTCAAGTCACAGAGCGGGTGGCAACGTCGGCATTGCAGTGTTCGCCCGGGGCTCGTACGGCGCAAAGGGGACACCACCGTACGGGTGCACATCCAGCCCAGATTATGGACTACAGAGCGTGGTGGGATGTTAAGATCTTGGTGGGCAGCCTTCACTAACATCTCGAGGTTTTGGTGTAACGGTTCGTATCATCTTCATCGGACAATCCTTCTGTGTGATTGGCTAGTTTCTCAAATTCCGTCTGATACTCTCTCACTGTGCCAGTTTGGTGAAGTTTAGTGAGTGTTCCTGTGAAGTCGTCAAAGGAACTAGGGCCAAATCGTGACAAAAGGAGTTGGCAAAAATCTGTCCAGTTTTGCTCGGGATGAGCTTTGATGTACCAGCGGTACCATTGAAGGGCTTCTTGTTCCAAATGAAAGGATGCAAGTGGAACTTTCTGAACATCAAAAGTATTATGCAGACTGAAATATTGTTATGCTCGGTATATCCATCTAGTCGTATCAGTACCATTGAAGCGAGGAAAATCAAGCTTCGGCCCATGAAAATTGCTGGAAGAAGAGAACCCGGTGGCTGCAAAAGATTCTGGCTGTCTGGTATTGTTCATGGCTGAATGCTGAAGATGGAGGCTGAGAAATTTTTCATCCAGATCTTGGAGTTTGGTTTGGATGGCTACAAGTGCTTCCTCCATGGTGTGTGCTCCTGCACGAGTTATAACCATAACCAGGTTTTTTTTTTTTGTGGAATGGGTAGAAAAACACAAACAGAAGCTGATTTAGTAATGGGAAATTTGGATTGGGGAAACAATCTGATGGGTAATTGGGGTTTGACTAGATTTTGGACACTGTTGAAAGGAAAAGAAAGCAAAAAGGGGGATTTCAGAAGCGGGGTGATAGAATGAAAAAATTTGGCAGAGAGGGATAAAGAAGCAGAATTCACAAAGGAACTCTGTGGTAAAATTTGAAGGTGATTGGGTGAAATCTGAGGAAGTTATGGCAAACCCTAAAAATAGACAAATGTGGGATTTCGGGCTTTGGGAAGGGGAATTGGGGATAGGGTCCTCAAGAATAAAAGATGCAGAATGGAATGACAGGGGTTCCTCGAAAATTTCAAGGGATCGAAAACGGTTGGATCTGAAATGATGACTGGATCTGGAACGACTTTCAGAAAAGATCTGAAACGGCTGGATCTAGAGTGGAAGTGATCGGCAACAGTTCAACTGAAAATAGATATGGACCCCAGGTATGTACGGCTTCCTAATAGTTCAGGTATTTCACTCGGCCACCAATGCTGTCTGACGGCTTGCGTATTGGGGCAGTACCCCTCACTCCACGGCTCAAGTAAAACTGATAACCACTTTGCCACAAACGGCAGCTCTTGGTTTACCTCACGGGTGGGAACTAGTCAATCAGGTAGGGGTCGTTGCCCTTTTCGCTGGCAGGTCCTCTCAATGGGCCAGCTACTTTGGGGTTCCTGTGGTACTCCTCACAATGAGTTTTAGGGCTTATGCCCAAGTACTTCCCACAGTTAAGCGAATAGGGATTATTCCCAAATCCGAAGCTGCAACAGATGCGAAAAAAAAAAATTTGGCAGAAATTCCACCCAACGAGCCCAAGAAAGTGCTCTGATACCAGATGAGATGAACCTGCAATAATTAATTAATGCAAATACACGAGATATCAAAAATAACAGAACAAAATCACTTTTATATTGATCACGGGCCACTTCGAGGGGGCAACCTCCTTTGAGCAAGCTAAATACAATTAACTTCACGGTGTCTTCAATGACCTCAACACACACTTATATACTAAGTCTATGTCCAATACCGAGTCAAAACCATGGGACATATAATACTACGGGATGACTTACAAAGCATATGCGTCCAATACTATGGGCTAATATAAACTACGGATCAACAAATACTATGGGACGACTTACAAAGCATATGCGTCCAACAACAATATACTAACATAGTAAAGAGAATGGTTGACATAGGTTCCTAACACCACATTCATCCAATATTTCATGTCTCTTGTCTAAAGAAAGTTCTTAGAACCAACATAAGAGCACAAAATGTTTTACCAAAACTGGATAATGAAGGATCCATCATTTTGGATCCGGAGGCCATCCTCAATAGGCGCACTCGTCAACTTCGCTTTCGATCCATCACAGAGGTATTAATTCAGTGGCACAGAATGCAACCAGAGGATGCTACATGGGAACCACTCCTTTAGATTCAACAACAATTTTCACATCTAAATATTTGAGGACAAAGCTTTTTCTTAGGGGGAGGGTATGTTAGGAACCCATGTCAACCCTTCTCTTTACTTTGTTAGTATATTTTTGTTGGATTCATATCTTTTGTAAGTCATCCCAAAGTAAATTGTATTATCCCACATTCATGGGGAGTAATAGTTGTTTAGATTAGACTTAGTATATAGGTACATATTGAGGCTAATGAAGGCATCCACGAGTTATTTGTATTGAGCTTTCTCAAAGGAGGTTTCCCTCTCGAAGTGGCCTGCAATCAATAAATCCCTTCTGTGTTCTGCTATTTCTGATATATCATGCATTTTTATCATTTAATTGCTAGAGGTTCCCCACATCTTGTAATTTTATCATCATTCAATTATAAATTTACATATTTTGGAAAATCTATTCCAAGTTGGTATCAGATCCTGAGTTCCTCTGATATTCATTTTTTGCTTCCCTCCACCACAACTTCATCTCCACGATTTCTGGTCTACGCCCCCATACTCCCACTTCATCTTCTCTTCCACTCACTTCACCGTTGCACTCGTCCATATCCACTAGTACAAAATGGGTGATAAATGACTAAATTTGGTCACATGACCACTGGTCATAAATTAACATTCACTTATCACCCAACCAAATTGGTCATTTATCACTTGGTCATAAATTGCTTAAATTGCTTCATGCATTGGTCATATATTTAGTCATTTATTTTGCATTAATTGTCTCTATTTGGTCATTAATTATCGCTATTTGGTCATTAGTTATCATTTTTTGTAGTACATTTAGTCATTTATTTAGTCATTGATGGTTGTTAATTGGTCATTTATTAAGTCATTGATTATTGTTAAGTGGTCATTTATTTATTCGTTGATTGTTGTTAACTAGTCATTTATTTAGTCATTGATTGTTATTAACTGGTCATTTAATTAGTCATTGATTTATGTAGATAGGGCACGGAGGAATCAAACCACCAACCTCCTACCTATAAGGCAGGTGATCTTCCATTGAGATAGAACCCTTATAGACTTAAAAGAAACCTTCTATATAAGAAAGTTTTGCCAGAATATATAGGGAAAAACATATAACCAAAATTGCAACAAAAATGTCTAACCAAAAATGCACTTATAAAAATAAAAATTCAGGAAAATATGATTCAAATACATATCACATATAACTTCCAAATAACTATAGTATATTTTTTTTAACTATTGATAGTGTGAGAATTTATGCTTAACTTTATTTATGTATCAAGTCTAACCCAAGAAAGTTGGCATAGAGGATAGCAACTAGGGAAAAAATGGTGTATGAGTGAATTACGTAGACCTTCAAGATCTTGCTAGCTCACTAAAGTAAGACCATCCCCTAAACAAAGGTCAAAATTGACATACTAGACCAACCAATTTTTAACTCTTACTGCAAACTCACAAGGCATTGTCATGGAAGAATGCCAACACAAAACACACTATTCAAGCCAAAATCAACAAAAGGGTTATGATGAAGGAAAAAAAGTTTCGTGCATATGTATTGACCACGATGAATAAGTAGAAGGGGAGGTATCTCTTGCTACCAAGAATTAAACATGAAATCAATAGAAAACTATGATAGACTCGACAACGTATTGATGGAGTAACTTGCTCTTATTGACACTATTTCTCTTCATTCTAAATCAATTATGATATAGCCAAATTCCATGACTAAATAGTAAAGATTTTTTTCTTACCTGCCATTAGCATTGTAGTTTACAGGCATCATATATGGAAATTTGTGTTTCATGGGAAATAAGTATATGCAACTGGTCAGAATGAAATTGAACTTGCGTGTCACAAAAATCTATCTTTCAAACTAGCATTTGGATAGTCTTCAATTTCTGTCTTTCCCATGTGTCTGTGTTCCATACGCACAATTGCAAATACAATTTTCTTTAAACATCAATTTTTTATCTGAGAACTTACAAGCCTATAAAATGTCAACAGGCTTACCTGTGCATCTGCACCTGCAAACACTAGAATGTTCTGAGTACTAGAAAAGGAAAGACTTGTAATTCTCTTTTGATGTCCTTTCAACTTAGTTTTATTTTACCACCAATTATGTAGTTATTGACAAAATCTATTATGAACGCAACTTATTGCATCTACATTTTTAAACCAAGGAAATATGATGTCACCTCCATTACTGAGGATATGTGCCATTATCAAGAAGTCTAGAAAATACAACAATGTTAGCAAATTTTTGCTTGTTGACACTCTGGTTGTAAACTATCTGCACATGGAAAAACTTGAAGTTTCAAATTTATCTATCTTCGATCAAAACTGAACCCATGATGTCCTACAAAATGAAATTTTATCACATACCTCATCTACATTGACATTATATGTTTAGACATTTGAATCTTCCATCCCAATAGCTATGATGTTATTATCTTGTGGATAGAATGCCAAGAATATTTTTGATGCTCGGGGTGGGATCATGAAATTAGTCACAACCTGAGAATTTCAAAAGAAGGTGAGCTCAATACATAGGCAAGTTCAATTGTTTTCAAAAAATAAGCATTGATACGAACATAGCTTGTGATAGGCTCATCATTCAGAAAATTTAATAATGAATTGAGAGTTTCAATGTCTAAATAAGCTCCTCAAGTAGTTTTTCATTTACCTTAAATGTCAGCATGTTGAATAAAGATGCTTTTCAACCTGATGTTGATATGACATACGAGTCATTCTTTGACGGAGCTATGCATGGAACAACCTCCTCTCGATTTATGTCAATTATATCTTTCAAATATCAGACATAGAAAACATCAATTGTATTTCATTGACCAAACAACTTGCCACTGGGATTCTAGTCACTACGGTTCCATTTCCATAATTTATGCACTGCATTAGATCCAAGAGCTAGTAATCCAACTCTAGAATTTGTGTATAGAATCCTTGAAACCTATCCTTAATTAATGGCTCGATCCTTGGTGCAGCTATCTCATTTTCTAGCTCAATTGATAATTGATTGTCAAGTTTTGTGACATTGTGGTATGTGAGTTGTATTAACAATCCCTACTTTAGGCATTCTTTGTCAAAGCATTAAAACCCATAGTCATACTTAGGATATAATTATTATTCATTTTTATTACTTTCCTAGGTAGTTTTATTATGTTACTGGACAATATTTCCTTCCTAGGTCCACCACTTGCCATCCTTATCTACTTGACTTCTTTCATTGTCATATTTCCTACTTTTCTAGCTATCCAAAGTGGAAAGGGAATATATCTTTCTTTTGCAGTGCTTTCACATCTTTTTACTACTTTTGGATGGATAAGACTAAAGCTAGGCACTCCAGTGCTTTTGGCAGTTGCTAGATTTTATGGCCAACACACCTTGCCTCTTTTTCTCTCCAAAAGATATCATCTTTTTCCATTTTCATTCTACTTCACATTCCAAAATATTTTTATCCAATTCATGAGCATATCGAGTGAGTTGGAGAGAGATGTTTCTACCTTGGGGGTTTAAGCTAGTTTAGTAAACCTGCTTTTTGTGACTAATTCGAATGCCTCCAAAGAAATTCGAATTTCTGATTTAACTCTATATATTTTCATCCTCTTTATGATACATGTTTGGATGATGTACATTTATGCTATATAGTTTGTTATGACCTCAAATAACTCTCATGGATAAGAGAAAGGCTCAAATGCACAATGGGTTTTACTCCAAAATAAGAAGAAAAGACTCCCAAAAATGGCTAAGTATTAATGGCTTCCAACAGGATGAGCAAGCCACAATAAGAAAAATAATAAAATGAAATTCATCCACTCCTAAAGGATTGAAAGTTAGAGCTATATCTACGACGACGAAGCATCCCAACTTGCTCCCTATGAGAAAAGATAAATCTACGACCTAGATGTAAATGGCGTAGATATGGGGCCTGGGAACCACTTCGCTATCGAAAGAGAACGGGGTTTAAACTTATGAGGGTGGTGCAGAAATTTTACCGCCTGCCACGCGTCAACTAGAGAGGGATTTTTCCGGACCCAAAATCGCTCCAAAAAGACCCCTGAAACCACAATCCACCCACGGAAACACCACTCATGGACAGGAGATATAAAGTGGCGGGAAGAGAAATCAGCGGCAAAGAAATAAGGAGATGGGGGATGATCGACGATGCCAATTTCTCCCGAAGGTTCCAAAGGAAAAAAGAGAGGGAATGGATCTACGACCAAAATTCAACAGGGTTCTAACTTTCCGAATCCCACATTGTAGATTGTGGATTGCGGAATTCAGAGGAGTAATTTTCTCGAAGTTGTGCTTTGCGGTTCCAACTTTTCGACTTCCGCATTGCAGAAGTCGGAGGCATAATTTCTTCAAAGCTGTGAATTTGGGTTTCTGACTTTCGACTCCCACATTGCGGATTGTGGAAGTCGAAGGCGTAATTTCTTCAAATTTGTAAATTTGCGGTTCCGAATTCTGACTCCCACATTGCGGATTGCGGAAGTCAGAGGTGTAATTTCTTCAAAGCTCTGAATTTAGGGTTTCGACTTCCAACTCCTACATTGCGGATTGCCGAAGTCAGAGGCATGATATCTTTAAAGTTGTGAATTTGGGGTTCCAACTTCCGAATCCCCCATTATGGATTGCGAATTGTGGAATTCGGAGGAGTGATTTCTTCGAAGCTATGCATTTGGTTTTCCGACTTTCAAACGCCCGCATTTCGGATTGCGTATTACGGACTAAAGTTGGATTTTCAGAATAAATTGCAGAACATGAGTTAGAAAGACAGAAAAATGATGTTAGAAATCATGGGAATGGGACCTCCTATGATCCCAGTCCAGTATACCTTTGTTTAAACTCAAGAAATCACCAAAGCTATGACAGAAGCCTCTTTGAAGGATGGAGAAATCAAAAAACTCCAAGCAGAAAAGCAGAAGCTTCAAAGAGAAACTAATCAGCAGGTGGAAAGCATAAAGAAAATAGAGCAGAATAAAGATAGAGCATTGGAAGACCCTGGAAAGATGGGGTAAACAGAAGTTAATCTTAGACCCCTAAAAATATGTACAACTAGATAATGGATCAAACTTCCACGACTGATAGTTGATTTGGATACAGAAAAAAGCGCAATACGAAGTCAATCCCTACAAATCAACCTGAAAGGGCTCAATCTAAAAGACAGCAGGTAATTTCGACAGTTCAAGTTTACATTGGTAGTGCACTAAAGGTCTCCCACCATCTCATCTCCATTTCAAGAAGCAGAGGTTGATCTGAACAACCCGAGTAAAGAAAGAAGACAACCACATCACCAACAATTTTGATTTTGATTTTTGAATAAATAGTCCATAATACTAGTAGTTAATCTGATTTATTACCAACATTTGTAGTTGCAAATTTAATGAACAACCACATATGGATGAAGTACTCGAGAAGGTTTTTTATTTTTTGTAAGCCTATAAAGGCAGGTTTTGAATAAGACCCAAGGGTTGGGATTTTGTATGAGAATTTTTTAGCAATGTAATCAAAACCATCCTTTTATATTAATGAGAAGACTTGATTTTGGAGCATATGTTATCCCTAAAGTTGAACCTAGACTACGGGATTCAAGCTTAAGGAAATCTTTGTTTGAAAACGTAAAAATCAAATGAAATCAAGTTAAAAACACAAGCTGGTATCAAACCAAAGCTAATAGAAACTCACAGTACTAGAAGGCCACGAGGCTAATATCACCTATTTGTACAGATTACACAATTCTGATATGAAATGAAAACATCACACAATATACAATAAACAGAGCTGGTATATATCACAGATTGGTAAATACAGGTGTTCATAAGAAGATCAAAGTATGTGATAGGCTGGTAAATCAATGAGGGCTGCAAGACAAACTATAGAAACCATATAACACAAAATACAATACAGCATTCAATAGTAAGGATTCTATGATCTTGAAAACATGAAGTGAAACTGTTACTATGTATAAATATATAAAGATAATTGTTTCTCTTGATAAGAATTATAGGAATGGAATATAAATGACCATATACTTAATAGAATTACCAGAGAAACAATTCATGCAATACAAAAACAAATCATCATCATACTTCATTCATAAACAGAACCTGTTTGAAGTTGCAAAATGTTCATGCTACACAGATGTGCTTACAAATCATCAAGCATTGCTCCCAAAACTGCCAACCTACAGTCCCTGCGTTCTTATGAAAGGAAGAACTCTCTCCTTCTCTTCTCTTGATCCCCCTATAACTTCTGCTATATCTTGCCTTTTATAAATTTACAATACATCACATAATGTAAAACAGATCCAAAATAAAGGATTGAATCCACATGGAGATCTTGATCCTCCTAAACTGGGCTATGCTGTTAGGATTCTATTTCTCTGCCTAAAAGGTAGATTCGAATCTCAATCCTTGAGTCTTAAAATCCTGACATCTATGCTATTTTTTCCTTGAAAAGATAGACCTGCTGAAATTACTCTGCCACCTGTACTTTGGTTGTATTCATGCCTTGAAATTATGGAAATGATCCTTCTTCTATGCTGGCGTCCTCATCGTTTTCACCCATCTATATTATCCAACTTGTCATAGATAACTGATTAATGAGTACTGGATAAATATATTAATCTTGATAGCAAATAATACTTCAACAAGAGAAATCCCAAGGCGTTCCCTCTCCACCAATCAACATGTGTTTAACACGCGCTGTGATATGGCTTCTAGTATGACTGCTCCCGAGCAAAATATCTGGCCTATCAATTAAAAGAAATATGTATACTTCCCATTGGAGATCACCTATTACATGTCTTCCAATATCAGTCGAGACAATACAAATATCAAGCATCTTTAGCACCAGCGTTACATCAAATAGAACTCTGGGTCTACCCTTTCCCGATAACTCCATTCGAGATGCAACAATTAACATTGATTGTTGTTGTTTTACCTTTGTTAAAGATTTACCCTCATATATTCTCTTGTATTCCATACTGATATTGATTAAGGTGAATGCTATAAACTTTTTTGCACCTGAACCAGCTAAAAGCTGCTTTCGAATTCCACTATAAAGTATCTCATAAACAAGTGGAACTACTGTCAGAATGAATGTATATTTGCAAAAGCTCCTCCACTGATGATCTGGAATCATTCCAACAGCACATAACCCTTCTACAAAATCCAAAATTTCTGTCCAAGTTGTTTGTAAATGATGTGGGTCAATCAAGGCAGTTCGATCTCCATATTGCTCTGCTGTTGTCTCTATCCTCTGCTTCAGGTCTCCAATATATAAGAAGAGTAACATATGAAATTGCATATAACGAGTCGATATAACTGAGGGCCATTGATATTAGCTAGATGATGATATCAACACCTAGATGATTTATTTCACAACTGTGAATTTAATATTCTTATTGGAAATTGGCATTCTTCATAATTCTTGGAGAGAGCATAAGCGTTTGAACTTGTACTCAAGATAAAACCCCACATGTTAGATAAAACCCCGCATGTAATTAAAGGATAAGCATTTACACCCTTTCCAGAGTTGAACGCTACCTGCCAATACTTTTAAACAATCTCGATAGACTCCTGGGTTTGACACTTCAGCTTAGGCATCCATACTTCAATGGTTGATGACTATGGAGATGGAATTCGCCTTGGGAAGGAGACAAAAGATCCATTTTTTATGTGATAGCTTCTCTTAAAAAGAACTATTTAAAACAAAATGGTACATAAGATAATGGGCACAACTAGAAAACAAGGCGAAAGACACAATGTACAAATTGACCATGATGGAAGCTGAGACAATAAGGAGGAATGACTAGGATGACTGGGATATTCATGACCTGGGAAAAAATGCTAATAGACTTTACATTCATGCTTGTCGGAATCCAAATTTGTGGGACAAATATGGAGATAACAGCATAAATTTCTGAAATGAATGTTTTGATGTCTGTAATTCCTGTGCATGTTTTCTTTGCGAGTATTTTCCATTGATTGTCTTCTCCTGAAGTGTTTAAATCAACATTACATGGTATGAAATTCATCTATCATTTGATGCTTCAGATACATATGATTAGATACTCCACTCTTTCTTTCTGAAATTGCAAGTTAGAATTCATTCGTAAATGCTCTAACTCTGTGATGGATTTTTTGTTTCCCTTTTTGCTACCATCTGCTAATGTCCTTTTGACATGAAAAAAATTCATTTATCTTGCCTCTTCTTCTCAAATTATAGTTCAATCAGTCATATGTGACAGAAAACCTATGAAAGTTTGACTCCATGCCCCGTGATATACCTATCCTCAACCCAATCAATTGAAATCCCTAATACCCTTATCTGAAGGTCTAGCTAGCACTATTAATACACAACCAGCCAATTCAAGTGATATTTTGCATGCTGAAAGATTTGTCAAAGAGAGATCCCTCTCTGTGTTTGGAAAGGCTAGTCTCCATTCACAAGAGTGTAGTTGAAATAGTTACCTCAGTGATCCCTTCTGCTGCAACCTGGAAGAATCCTGAGTGATAACATAGTTTAATATTGTGCATAATTCTGAGTCTGATTTTCAGTGTTCTTGACAATTCTAGACTGGAAATTTGTGTGAGAAGTGTTATTAAATATTATGATCATCCTGTGATCTAATTTCACATGGTATCGGATCTGTTTAGGGGATCACAACTACATCCAGTAGCGCACCAGAAGCAAGGAGTTTCCACAGAATTCACGTGGACCATTTCCTTGTACTCTTAAGTTTAGCTCAAGAGGTCTACCTGGGCGTGACATACTCCTGAAAGTGCCTACTATCATATTAAAGAGCTCTATAGTTTGAATCATTATCCAAAGAGTTGTTTGGTTGGTTTTTCACAAGTACATATCATTCCTTAGTGCGCACCTCAGTTTTCTCATGGATCCATCTCAGAATGTGCTTTTGAATCCATTTAATTATTTTCAATGGAAGGCACATGTATTGATTTTGTTGAGGTCGAAAGGCATCTATAGAGTAACAATGGGAATTAAAGCAGATCCTACTTCACCTGTAGATAAATCTAAGTGGCACAATTAGAGAGATGAGGCCTATGGAATTCTTTGCCTCAACACATTGACAAATCTTCTATTCCATTTGGATGGTCTAACTTCACCGAATGAATTTTGGGAGAAACTTAAATCTTTGTTTTGTAAAACCAATGATCTAAGAGGACATCAACTAGATAATGAACCGATTTCTCTATTCCAAGCAGTTTCGAGAATATACAGGATTATTTCTTCAAATTCAAGTCACTAGTTTTGTAGTTGAAGCAGTGTGGTATTGATAAAAAGGATGAGTAGTTAGTTTTGGAAATTCTTTCGAAATTGGGGAAAGACTACTCAGTCTTTGTCTCAACTTTTCGTGCGATAAAAATCACTGTAAAGAATTGGAAGATTCCCAGTCTGTTTGAATTCATGGATTCTTTGACCCAGGATCAGAATAAGCTTATGTTGATGGGTGCTTTGAAACATTCAAAAGGTAAATCTCTAGCTGTTGGTGACTCAAGGAATTTGAAGGGTAAGAAGAAGGAGAACTCCAAAAATACTTCAGAGCAAAATAAGGAGATATCTAAGCCACAACAGGATCCCTCCACCACCATAAAAGATCAATAGAAGAAGAAGGAGCGAACCAAGTGTTCATATTGCCAAAGGGGCTTTCATCCCGAAAGCTCTTGTATGAGAAATACCATAGACCAGGTGTTCAAATCCTTGAGGATAACCATATTCCCTTTCCTGAAGGTGAAAAGAAGAAGGAAGTAGGTTCTAACTCAGATGACAAGGAGCAAGTCCTATTGATGTATTTGTAAATTCGGAATGTATTTCATATATGTATATTGTATTCCTATAGAGATGTTATTATTCCTCTATACAGAAGTGTCGTCATTTATATTGTAAGTGTCGTAACTTACACTTGAAGGGTTATTAGACCACCCTAGTGGGGTCGGCCCTGTTAGCATTATATTATGTATTTAAGTTGAGGCCGACCTAGTAAGGTTATTAGGCAAGTCAATTCATGTATAAATAGAGTGCGGGAGGCACTCTATTTGATCATTCACTTTCTCACATATACACTCATTGGAGTGTGGCACACTAGTGGAGGAGGAGTAGCTGCTACTAGGAGACTATCTCTTATGCTTGGGTTTTGTATCATTGCTCTATCTATCTCTGAGGAAGTTATTGGGGTTTTTCACCTTGATGGTTTTCCCCAAGGAAACTCTGTGTGTCTATTGTCTCTTGTGATTGATATGCTGCACATGTCATTCTCTCAGATAATATCCTAGAGTATATTGAATTGATGCTCAAAAATTAGCAAGTCCATGCTCTAATGGCCAGCACATCTTCATCCACTTCTTACATCATTGATTCCAGACCTTTAAGGCACATGGTTTAAACCAAAGAATCATTTGCTAGTCTTAGTTCCTTCGATGGCCCAGGTCCTATCATTATTCTTTGAGATGACTCAGAAACTGCTTCAAGGGGTAAACGTAGAGTATTTCTTGACAATGTATAATTTTTTAATGTCCTTTATGTCCTAGGTATAGTTGCAAATTTTTTCGTCTACGAAATGACTCATACTGGCTCACCCAAAAGAGTTGTATTCACCCCTAATGATGTGGATATCTCTGAGATCTCCACAGGTAGAGTTGTTTCATTAGGCACTGCAAATCATTCCACTAGAGTCTACAAATTTTCACAGTTTTAGCCTATCTCTCCACCAATACTTCTCCTCTCTCATGCTGATGAAGCAAGCAAACTTTGTCATGAGAATTTTGGTCATCTAAATGAATGATGCCTTCATGAACTTCATGATAAAAATATGGTTGTATGGTTACTAAACATCACTTTCACAAAAGGAGTATGCTAGGGTTGTATTCTAGGAGAAAGTTTGAGAGATCAAGGCCTGAGAGAACCTCTGAACCTTTGGATCTTATCCTTAGTGATATTACTGGTCCTTTCCCTCACTTGTCACTGAATAAATCCAAATACCTATTAACCTTAATTGATGATCATACTAGGTATTGTTGGGTCTACTTCCTACGATTTAAGTCTGAAGTTTTTGGCTATTTCAAGGTTTTTAAAGCCTTTGTTGAGAATCAATATGGTAGGAGGATAAAGGAATTCAGACATGATAATGGGGGAGAATACATCAAATATGAATTTCAGCAGCTATGTGAAGTGGTTGGCATCCGCATGTAGCACACTATGCCATACACTCCTCAGCAGAATGGAGATGCTGAGAGGAAAAATTGATCTCTTATGGAGATGGCAACTTGTATGCTTGAAGAAATATATTTTCCACCAAACCCGTGGGATGAAGAAATCAACTTTGCATCCTACATACAAAAAAGAGTTCCACATAAAGCACTTAAAGCAGTTACCCCTCATGAATCTTAGTGTGATCATAAGCTTGATATTTCAAATTTCAAGATTTTTGGTGTCAAGGTTTGGGCTATTGTGCCATCTGAGTTTGCAGGCGGATATCAGAGTGTTTTTAACACTGTATTGATGAAATTTGGGCGGCATTTGATTGGGTAAAATGGAAGAATCAGAGTTCTCAAGTGTGGCATAGAATCAAACCATTGCATAGATCTCGCCAAGAGCTTTCCAACGGTACCAGACTTGCCTTATTTGGTTAAGGGACGAGGGAGATATGAGCCCCGCGAGTTTGCAGGATTGGAAGAGGTTGCGCACAGGTTGCGCAGGAGTTGCACAGGTTGCGCATGAGTTTCACAGGTTGCACACAGGTTGCACAGGAGTTGCACAGGTTGCACACAGGTTGCGCAGGAGTTGCACAGGTTTTGCACAGGTTGCGTAGGAGTTGAACAGGTTGTGCACAGGTTGTGCACAGGTTGCACACAAGTTGCGCAGGAGTTGCACAAGTTACGCATAGGTTGCGCCGGAGTTGCACAGGTTGCGCATGAGTTGTGCACAGGTTGCGCAGGAGTTGCACAGGTGGTGCACAAGTTGTGCACAGGTTGCGCATAAGTTGTGCACAGGTTGTGCAGGAGTTTCATAGGTGGTGCACAGGTTGCGCACAGGTTGTGCACAAGTTGCGTAGTAGTTGCACAGGTTGCAAAGGGAGTTAGAAATGAAAAGTAGTCAAACCCAGAAATTCATAAAAGATGAATGGTGCATCGGAACAGAGATCCGCAAGTTGCTGAGTATTCTTTGTTATATGGACTAACTTCGCCCGGTAGAAATGTTTTGCTGAATCTTTCTAGATTTGCTTCCACATGTGGCTGAAGTTGGCAATTCAGGACGACTCGCAATTGTGTGAAAGTGCAGAATTTTAGTGAAAATTGTCATTTTTGAAGTAATGTAACATCCACACCCGAAGTTGGAATGGAGGGCATGGATAGGAATTGGAAAGCTTATCCAACAGGGAAAAATGGTGCATAACCATAATTTGAAGGAGGTTATCATACCTCATAGTTATACAGGACAAAAAAGTGTCAGTGGCTGTTTTGACAAAGATTGTTGTCAATATGGGCAATTTCTAGAATTGCATGCCTGGAAAGTAGCAAGTTGGAATAGTATGCATGAGTATATGTATTGAATTGATGCTTGGCGATAAAATCATAGCTAATGACTCCTTGTGTGTTTGCTAGAAGCCATGAAATCAGACCAACTATTATGTGGAAGAGGAATTCCATGCAAAGATGAGGGATTGGAAAGGGAGAATTCCTTAACCCCTGTCTTGCCAACTATATTTATAATGTATAAGCTTTGTGTACATAAAAGTATGGCATGGGAATGCTGAAAGTCTAGAGATTATATGGATGGCATGAATATGTACTAGTTGGCATATTCATAAACAATGCACAGTGCATGAGAATATGTTTTTTTGCACGCATATGATATTACATATTGGTAAAAGTAGTGGGATTTTACATATGCAATGAACCACTAATGGTAAATATTGTGGTTGATAATCACTATTGGTGTTGGTATTGGTGGTAGGATCAAAGAAAACAGGAGCATGGTTGAAGATGTTGATGATGTTGTTCCATGTGACCAACAGCCTTATGAAGAAAAGGATAAAGCAACAAATCCCTGATCAAGAAGTTGATGGGCGAATTCTGCAATCTTCTGTAAGAGACCAACTAATCAGGTAACATCAAGGGTGTAAATGGGAGCCATGCAGGTAATGGTTTAATTATGATGATTGCATAAGTGTTGAAAGGGGATTGAGTAAGAATCCATTGAACCATATTTAGTAATCATAGAATGGTATGCATTTAGGATTGAAATGCAGTCATGTGAATGACATACTGCCATAGTGTGGTGGAGCATGGAATGGTGAAGGCAAGAGGTCTCATACCATATGACTGTTTAGAAATTTAGACTACATTCACATAAAAATATATCATGCCCTATGTATGTTGGTTATGAGCTTAATAACCAAAACAAGTAAGGATTGGTGGTCCTAATTATGGTAGTGAATGTTGTGTGTGGTAATCATGGTTAGGCCATAGTATGTTTGAATGCATAGTATTCGTGAAGTAATGCAAGGATGCATTGAAATATGTGCATTGAAATATTCTGTAAATGTTGTGAATGTGCATGCATATGTGTGGGTGCACATGTTGAGATGCATTGTGTGAATGCATGGTTGTGATATAATATGTTTCAATGCAATTAGATAATCAATGAAATGGTGAACTATTATTAATCCTGAGACCATTTCATGAATTGCTGTGAATGCAGGAGAATGATTGCATGGAGAAAGTAGACATGTTGATGGGCTACCAGAGTGCTTTGTTGGAAGGACAGAGTTGCATAAAAAGAATATGGCTGTCAAGTAATGAATATTGGAGTTTTATTTAAATTGCATGGATAGTGTATCCGTGTCTTGCAATTCTATCATGATAATGATGCATATATAGAAGAGTATATATCTTTCATTGCATTTCAAATGTTAACAGCTGAAAGTGTTTGAATTATTGAGCGTTATAATTTTGAGATCACTTCAATGACTGTTGTATCAATGAAGAGAGTATATGAATATATACTCACAACATGTTTGGCTGATTGAAAGTTTCAGATTCAAGTGGAAAAGTCTTGCGTATGGCAATGAGGATAAGTCCATAGTAAAGACCGGGATCTACCATGTGCAAAAGCCAAAGGTTGTGAGAAGGTTCTCAATGGTGGTGAAATTTAACTTATGCATGAAATAGATCTGAAAATTGTCTGATTTAAATTTATGAGAATAATCTCATGGTTGCAAATCTAATTTCTGTAGGAAAACAAATTTGTAAATTTCAGATTTGAAATTTTGCTAAGACTAATGAATATTTGGCCTATATGAATTGTGTCAGGAGGACATGTTGTAAGTGGATGTTCATGTATGGCAGCAGACATAAGACCATAATGGGAGAAGTGATACCACTTACAAGAGACAAGCAATATGAGGATAGCCTCATGGCTAAGAAAATCAATTTCTGTAGTAGACAGAATTACAAATTCATATTGAAATTAATTATTAATGCCATTGATTGGTTATGGAACAATCATATTTTAATTTTATTATTAAATGTTCTTGACTGTTTGGCTATTTAATAAGTGTGCCAGGAAGACACATCGCAGTAAGACCATGAGAGAGGGCCTACAGAAGCTAAACTTCATGGGAAGGATCCCATATCTTTGAAATGGGTTTCGGGTGAAACGCCATTGGATATTTTGATAATGTCCCACCTGCACTGCATGATTGGTAAACAATATGAAAGAGATGGTAAATATTATGTCAGTAAGACATATGAGGGTTATGTAACATCAAAAGAAGTTGGGATGGCAAACCGAGGGACTGTCAAGTCAGAAGGAGACCCCATTCCTCATTAATGAAGAAGACTACATCTGCAAATGGATAAGTGTTCTATGACCCTAACTAAGAATATGCATGTCTAATTGTTAGAGTCAATATGCAGAGCATGTTTTGATTTTATTTATATTATTCCAAACTGCTTGAGTATGATTAGGGCCTACATGTCTCACATCTGAAAGGGAGTGCACACATTTTTGGTGCTGGGTTATGATAGGGTTTTCAATATTGACTACACCCCTACGGGAATGGATGCATTCCTAGTGTTTCAATACTTGGTGGTGAATGTTATGAAATATGGTTACAATTTTAGAGCAGCAATACTGATGAGTCTGCTTATCCTTCTTGTGCTATCAGCTTACACAGATGCAATTTAGTGTTGCACGTTAAGAGGCAAAGTGAAGAAAGGGTAGTCAAGAGGACTGTATGAGCAGTGGTAACCTTTTTGTAGTGTGAGTGGGTATCATGGGGCCATGATAACCTGTAGTCGAGAAAGTCACCTATAGAGTTCCTAAAGGGAACCATTGGTTTTCCCGGGAGAAGGAGTGCCATCCTTGTGTGGATGAATAATTGTTATGTGCATGAAGGGCTATGACACGTGTAAAAGGATGATGCGAACCTAAGGAAGAGTAGTAGAGACTTGACCTATAATGGTTGGTGGCGGAGTTTCCTTCCATTGGCCGATGACCCAAACGGATGTGTTGGCTCGGCAATGGAGAGGGCCAACTAGGTATGGGAATGGTTGGGCACCAAAAATGCTTGGTAAATACAGTCAGCGTGAAGGTGTACTAGTTGAGCATTAATTATTTGATGTTGTGGAGCAGCCCGCGTGCTGGCTGAACATCCAAGTCCATAGGCAATCCCAAGGCTTGCAAAGCAAAGCAAAGCAAGACCCTGTGGACCAGAGAGGAAACGCACAATACATATAAGTATTTGGTTATCTTGCAGCTTCTTGCTTATGAATATACATTTATATATGATTTGGGTTATGATTTCTTAAACTCTTGTTTAGAGATAAAACCTATGAAAATAACCTAAACATGTGAATTGATTCAATGTTTGAGTGTAGGTATTGTTGGAAGAAAGGACTATGAAGGCATCCTAGTGATGTATGTGGACATGTGACCGTCCTAAAGAGCTTAGCATGAGCAGTAATGAAAGATGGTGCTAGTGGGACTGTGTGGGTCCTAGCAGCCAAGAGTTGTAGACAAACCATGTGGAGGGACTCCATGGTTGAGAGGTCTGAAATAGACCATAGACACTAAGTGTCATAGCCAAGAGGGGCAGGTCAATCATTCATGTTGAAGTGAAAGAGGCTAGGAGCATGAAATCTACAGTGGTGGTGTGGGTTCCATAATGGAACAAGATGAAGAGGAGAAAACTCTTACTGCTCTCTCTTTCCTTTTTTATTGATGCATTTATAAAAACATAAAATTATTAAATGCATGTATGGCTGAAAGTAGAGTGTGTTTATTTGTTTGAAATAAATTGTGAATGTTGAAGTAGCTAATTCCCTGTGATAGAATGGACATGAATGAGCTCATGTGCTTGTTGGGAAAGCATGAAAAGTATGAAAGTCTCATGGATAAAGCATGGACTACCCATGTCAATTGGGAAATTAATTGACTGATTCTAATGTTTATATTATGCTTGGCCTAACAGAATTACATTGATGTATTTCACAGGTGAGAAGTGAAGTTAATTTATTACAATTGTTGCAAAGAAAGTGCTACTTGTGATAAAAGTCAAAGCCAGTTGTGCACATTGACCATGGCAGCAGACCAAAGGCTATTGGAATTGGCTAGAACTCTCCTTCAAACAATTACCAAGACCCAAGAAAATCTTGGAGAACTGCTCAAGCTACAAAAGCAGCAGAATGAGATGAACCATAAGGTTTTGCAAGACTCTGTTTGTCTACAAAGACAAGTAAAAATAATTCTGGAAACAATCAGTCGAGGAAAGGACAATGGATCAATGAGGAGGCATTCATCCAATCAGTCCACTAAGAAACGTTCCAGGTGGGAAGACTCAAAAGAAATTGAATAGGAAAAGACAAAGCAAGCAGTTAAATGTTGGAAATGTGGGGGAAATCATTGCCACCGCAATTGACCAACAAAGGAACATCAAAAGGGTAGCATCCATAAAAATTTCAGACTTGTGGATGAGCTGGAAGGTCATAACCAACAAAAGCAGTTTGTGGAAGCCAAAGGACTTGGTACTGAAAGTCCAAGGTAAATCATAGAATGCAGGGAAGATCTGCAAATTTTTTTTAAATTTTGGACGTGCAAATTGTATATGTATTCCTAAGTATTGGAACACCGAGGACAGTGTTATTCTAAGGGGGAGGGGATTGTAATACCTCATTTTGACCCTAAGGATATATTAGCTTTTAATGTAAATATTGTATACATGTGATGTATGTTTTCCCAATGTGGAGCTCAAGGCCAAGGCCCCGCTAGTGGATGCTCGAATTTTATTTAAAAGGAAAGTATTAGATATTATGTTACCCATGTGCTATTTAGCCATGGGACATTGTAAAAATGATGTAAATAAACATCATACAATAAAATACCAAAACTGGCTATGGAAGCAACTAATGAGAAGGGGCCATGTGTATCCACTAGGGAGTGGTGAGGGGGTTGTGGGATTGAACCATAAGCTATTGAATGTCATTTTGAGAACCCATTTGACTTTCCTTTCTAACATTTAATTCTGTGTAAGAAAGTTGTTGAGGAAATCAATCCATGGCTTCAATGGAGCATGGGCAGCCCAGAAATTCGTATGGCAAAGTATGAGCTCTGTTTTCTTGACCCACAAGTCACTCTACCTCATGGGAATTGGTCCTTCCTAATTCCCATTCCATTATGGAACATCCCAGCATGAGTTTTGATCCATTGCGAATGCCCGGCAGTGAGAAAAACCAGAAATCGCAACTTTGCAAGAACCCACGTTTTGAAGAGCCATAAATGCCCAGAATTGGTATTTGAAAGTGAAATCCAATGGGGGATCCATAGATATGAACCTTGAGGAAAAATTGAGAGTTTTAGATACCCCGAAATCCATTGGAAAACCCTGTTTTTATAGCCCAGAAATCCAGTGACGAGATTGTGTTATTTGATGACAGAATTGTGAGAAATCCAAGTGTGAATGTTTGAACAGAGGATTGGATTGCTTGAATTTATCTTGAGATGTCTGTAGCTCTATGGTTGAGCTCCCTAGCTTAACATCCTCCTCCTTTGTTTATTGCATGCTTGATAAACCCAATTGTGTGTTGGCTTAGCATGACTGGTTGAGTGAAACCATGGTTGTGAGTGAGTCTGTATAGTTCCTCCTTAGTGGATACATATCCCAGCTCGGGGGTGATCTCTCAGCTGAAAGAATATAGGCTGGACAGAGATCTATGGTTGGGTGGAACGTTGCTCTCACATAGCCAGTTGTTGGAGAGTTTCATCTTAAAGATAAGTATTCTCTGTGGTTTAAATTGTGATCATTATGTGTTATGTTCTGCATGTTTAATTATTCATGTTAATTGAATGATATGATTATCTTAAGCTAGTTGGCATGAAGCCTGTGCATAGCATGAGAATGGGATTGATTATTGTATGATTGTTTCATTATTGTATGATTGTTTCATGATAAGTATTCCTTGTGGTTTGAGTTATGTTAATTCTGTGCTCTGCAATGTTTTAATTAATGACTGTTGTTTATATGTTGAAGGCATGATGAAATGGTGTGTGGATAGTGTGTAATTCTGCCGTGTTTATTAAGATTGATCTGCACACATAATTTTTTATTTATCCATGCATTTCTTACTAATGAATGGGGCTGATATTGTCAAATAAGCCCGGTATGTTTGGTCATGTTCCCTCCCTCATATCGAAGTGACGAGAGGGGACGTGACAGGTGAATGTAGCTACTCAGTGCATATGGTTGCAAGTAATTCTTGGTGAGTTTTGGATTGACTTTAGCACTCCCACTATACTTTGGGGGTATAATCATAGTACTATAGATATCCTCAGATCTAGTACTATTACAAAGAACCAAGCACATTGAAGTGCACATGCACTACATCCGGAGTCTAATGCATGAGAGATTGATTGTTTTGTAGTATTGCCCCACTATTGAGCAAACTGATAACATTTTCACTAAATCCTCCACAGAGAATACTTTCAGCCATCTTAATTTCCTTCTTGGAGTGGTTGAACATGAGGTGAAGGCTACTTGAATATCAAGTTCCAAGTTTTGTTCTTGTCCATTTTGAGGGAGGGTTTGTACCATGAGGTTTTCCCCGTTTCCTTGTTTTTTGGACAACAATGTGTAAAGGGTGACCAAGCCTTTTTTGTTGGGCGCTAAGTTTTATGATATTATTGTCACATATAGTCAAGATTAAAGGAGGGTGTTAGAGCATTAAAACCCATAGTCATACTTAGGATATAATTATTATTCATTTTTATTACTTTCCTACGTTGTTTTATTATGTTATTGGCCATTATTTTCCTTCCTAGGTCCACCACTTGCTATCCTTATCCACTTGAGCGCTTTTGTTATCATCCTGCCTAGTTTTCTGGCTATCTAGAGTGGAAAGGGTGCATATCCTGCTTTTGAAGTGCTTTCACAACTTTTTCCTACTTTTGGATGGATAAGACTAAAGTTAGGTGCTCCAGTGCTTTTAGTAGTTGCTAGATTTTGTAGCCAACACACCTTGCCTCTTTTTCTCTCCAAAAGCTATCATATTTTTTCCCTTTTCATTCTACTTCAAATTCCAAAATCTTTTTAGCCAATTCGTGAGCATCTTGAGTGAGTTGGAGAGAGATGTTTCTACCTTGGGGGTTTTAGCTAGTTTAGTAAGCCTGTTTTTTGTGACTAATTCGAATGCCTCGAAAGCAATTCGAATTTATGATGTAACTCTATATATTTTCAGCCTATTTATGATACATGTTTGGCTGATTTACATTTATGCTATACAATTTAATATTGTGCATAATTATGAGTCTGATTTTCAATATTCATGATAATTCTATACTACCAATTTATGGGAGAACTAGTATTCAATCTTATGATCAGCACATGATCTAATTTCACATTTTTTAGTAATGCAAGAAAATGTTGTTAAGAAACAACCATATGCAGTCAATAGACCATATCAATGCATTCAATTATAAAAAAAATTAAAAGGCATATACTATATCATGCTCCTCTTTATTTTTGAAATCCAGCTTTCTAAATTTGCATAAACATAAGCTATCTAATATTTTACTTGAGAAATAGAAATATTGATTTCCAAGTTTAGTTTTATATATGCCAATATCTTTATATTTCAACTATATGGATTACACTTTATAGTAACATGTTTTAATGACTTATTATAGAAACATCACATTTTGACGATGTATAAAGATCCTCCTATTATAGCTATGCCATATGATGTGATATTTTGAGTAACTTTTATTTTTAGTTTTTCAGTTTAAAAGGAAATTGAATTTCATTTACTTGAACATGTTTACTATATTTAGCTTTATCTTATATTAGAAGCCTTATGATAATTTTTTCTTTCTCCCACAAAAGTCTTCATTTTGAAGAGATGAAGGTGCTTTTAGGAATATAAATATCCTCTAATATTTTCCACAAGTATTAGCATTTTCTTTTGTTGGCCGAAAATTGATGAATGCTTGCATTTTTTTTTAAAAATGCAACACAAACTTTTCAATTAACAATAAATTATGAAGAGAGACATTATTGACAATTGGAGCAGGAAACTTACCTTTTCTAATTTATTCAATTTATTTGAGAAATGGTTAATATATATATAAGATGATGTTTTTCAAATAGAGGGCTTGGAATAAATAACACCAAGTGGGGAAGCTTACTATTTATGTATGTAACAATGATGTATTTTCCAAATGTATTATTTTCAATTTTTGTTGTTGATGATGATGATGATGATTATTAACATCTATTGAGACCATCATGCGCCATACATAATCCAATGTTATGTTTGTCTCATGTATCTATCTATAAAATCAAGTGAATGCTAATGCTCTTCTTTGTTGCTATATCACTTCTAAATGTTTCTTATTTACTATATCACTTCTACTATGGAACGGACTCTAAATAAACTGATGCCTATATGCATGTAGATGGTGAATGGTTTTCAAATAAAATTGGTGCCAAGGGACATACTGCATAATAAACTATATATATTATCAAATAAAATTAGCTTGGTCTTTGAAAGACTACTTTGGTTATATTTTGTGGACTTGCTAAACTCTCAGAGTTAAATTTTGTGCAAACAACATGATTTAGGCCTACCTATGTTTGGGTGGCTCTACAACATCTGGCTTGCCTTGTTTTCCCATTTTTTTGTGCCTTCCTATTTTATGATAAATAGTGAATGCCCTTATGGGTGGGAGATAGATAGAATGTTACTACTGATTGAATGAAATTTAGCAAGCGAATTATGGGAATGATCAACATCGATTTGTGAGAAAAATTCAATGTGATGTTCCAATTTGATCCTTTGTTTCATCTTATTTATGTTGTTCGCCTGCCCTACCGCTGAGTAAGATGCCTTCTACGCTTTCATCCACCAAATCATAGACAAATCCTAGGTCAAAAGGCATTTCTAGTAAGTGAGTCGGTAGCAGCCTGCTTGCGCTTAGGATTTTTTTAGCCAAGGAATCCATACACATGTATAGGCTATTAGGAGTCATCTATGAAAAATATTGGAGAGACAAAACGTCACTTTGTAAACATGGATGTATGTAACATCCCTCCTTTTTCCCTATCCTTTTGTAATTGAAATTGTAATCTATGTATGTGTTTCTCGTGCGGAGCTCAAGGCCAAGGCCCCACTAGTAAACCTTGTAAGTTTTTTTATTCATTTCCTAATGTTGTAAATGGTTGATTATAGACTTAGGAGACTGAGGGCATGATGCAAGATAACAATGGGGGAAAGAATCTACTAGGGGGAGAAGTCTAATGGATGGTAGGCCATGAGTTTAATGACGGATGTCATCAAGATGTCGCAAGCACTTGAGTGAACGTTGATGTTAACTATATGAGTGTTTTCTAATGGTTTTGCAGGTAAGCCTTAAGTTTTCAGGTCCGTATAACTAGTCATTTGGCAAATAACACTAGTTAATTTGTAACCTTCCTTTCGTTCCAGGAAGATTGTTCAAATTTTGGTTGTAGTAAGCCCTATGGTTCTAGATTTGGAACCATGGCTTTGATACCATGTGTAGGGACCCTTCCTGGATCCCTGGTTTTTTAATATAAATATAAATTTCTTTTTTCTAAGTTTTAACCGAACTTTAATCTTCTATTTCTTTTCTGGTTTTTTTTATGTTCAATGTGCAAGTAAAAGAAAATAATATAATTACTAATTTGTTTCATAGTTATGTTTAAGTATAGGTATGTGTCGTGTTCCTAAACATCCATAATCAAATAGTTACTTGCAACATGTTCTAACATTCTAACAACATATTACATAATATAATTCTGAATAATGTTAACGAAATACCTGTGAAATTTTTTGGTAGATCCTAGTAACTCAACCAACCCAAAATGAGTTGCCACCCTGCCAACTGGAGAGGTCTCGCTAACCACCCAGCTCCAAGAATCTCTTCTTGGACACCCGAGTCCAAACTGAGTACAAGTTCCCCAACCAATGCTTGTCCCCCATTTTTTCCTCCAATTATTCCTCCTTCTTTCCAAAATCAAAAGATCCCCATTCCCAAATTCTGTTCTCTGCCTTATCCCCTTCTTGCCGACTTTTTCCTATGCAATCACTACCCTTATCCCCAAAGTAAATGTCGTTCCCCTCTAAAGTCTTCTTGAGCCCCAACAATTCCATTCTAATAATATTTTATTATAAGGCATGGGTTGGGGTCACCTCCCAACCGTATATTTCACATTAATACAAACTTATCCTCATTAATTACCATTTATTTATTTGTTGACATGCAATTTACAATTTCACCATTTAATTTAAAAATTTTATTAAATAAATTCCAAAACAAATTTTAACATATTGTTCTATAATTTAAATATGGTAACTATTTATGAATTCACCCTAAATTTTTAAATGAAGGGTCATTCACGATAATAATGAGTAATATCCCTTGTTTATACACAATGTTATAAGTAAAAATCATATAAAATTTGGCTAATAAATATTTACAATTCAACCGACCTTTATTTTCGACACAATCATAAATAATTATAATTTAAAATTGATCAATATATACTTATATTAATTAAATAATATTATTTAAGACTTAACCAAACTCATTCACCTAGTACCATATTAATTACACATTAGTTTATAATTAAAACTAATTAACAATTTTTGCTCAAGATAATAATTATCATTATTAACACAGTTAATTTTAATGAATCAAGTTAATAATATTTTAATTAATATTATTAACACCACTATCCTTTATAAACGAAGTAGTTGAACTAATTAATATGATTAACACTTATTTAACACTCAGTAACCAAGTGCTTCATTCAACAATTAAGTTAATAACAATCTTATTAACATCATTAATATTAATAATTAACCCTAATCACCATTGATTAACCATTCATTGAATAATTTCAACATAACTGATTAAGTTAATTTATTACTTAAGCACAAGCAAGTGTATAGTGATAATTTAGAATTACAACACATCCACACAATATTTCAATAGATAATTCATATATTCAAGTAGGCGAGCTATGTAAGTGTAGCTAAGGATTACATAGATCGTGTAGGTACACTAACGGTATTTAATCACACAACATTCATAATCACAAAATTTATTGTTTACTAACGTATTCTTAAACACAATTTGCAATGTTTGATAATTCACTTAATTGAATATAATTAAGTAATGAACAATTTTACAAGTTACCGAGTTACAACACATGACTCAACAAGGGTTTTCAACATACACAATTAATCATTTTTTTTTCCTGACTCCATGATACACCTATCTACCTACATCGTCTATCTAATTCACAACTAACTTCCACATCCTATCCTTCCTCTGTTGGACTACCCTAAAATGTCACACCATGACCGGCTCCAGTTAGAAACCATAAGCAGAAGTGTCGACTACATCGACCAAGCTTCCCGAGTAGGCACCCACTATTCATCATCACACACCTTGGGGAGCATTCCATAGCACATCCCTCCCATGACTCCGGGTTTCGGGGATAAACGGTGGGTAATGCCTCCACCCCCCTAATGGAACAAGAGACTTTGTCTACACTAACATAGTGACTATGTTGCAACTTGTACTCAATTTGTCATCGTATAACCAATTTGGGCAGTTGAGTTTCCTAAAACCCTACCCCACCAATACATCATGATAATAATACAATAATCATGCTAAGCAATTAATGCATCACTTGCATGCCGTTTATTTTTCGGAATCTGTGTCCCTGAGGTGCTCCCACCTCGTAGGATCTAGCTAACACTTAGCCATTTTGACCTGTAGGTTAGTCTCCAACATACGATCGAGAATATCGTGCAATCATTAACATGTATATACATTTCATTACTAAGAAACAATAATGCAAATAATTTCTATGTACCATGCACTTGGTATCACATCTATCCATTAAGCATATAACTTTTAACTCGGTATCCACGTACCCATCATTCAGTAATTTTGCATGCAAGAGACATAATCAAAATATGAACATATATCAAAACATGAATATATATCATAACATTAACATCACACACACATATATATATCAGCAAAATAATAGAACCATATGTCCACAGTGTCATCAAACTGACGAAGTCTCACAATAATAAGCAAATACAACATATAATGATAGTTCATGTAGTAAGGTCAAAACAGGGCATTGCAATAAAGAATATTATCTCGGGTCGATAATTATGAGCAAAGAATGATATGCATGAGGATCAATAAAAGTAGGAAGTAGTCTTTTAAAATGATCTTATCATGCTAAACTACGTTGAAGTCTTTTGTGATGTATATTATGTAGTTAATTAGAGCATTAACTTCACCATGTTATGATGTTTAAAGTTAAACCTTGTATAACTAAGAGTATGGTATTATCTCTATGTGATTATTAGTTCGCCAGTGAAAAGTAAGTAGGTGAGGAAATATGTACGATGTACATGCTTTGTACATAAGCCAAATATGGTTAATGTTGATGTGTTCATATAAAGTTAACTACTAGGTTTGGAATCCTCATACTAGGATTATAGTGAACTTGTACTTATTCAACATAACATATGTCGATAAGTGAATGTAACATACCAAGTAAGTGTTGGTTTGGAATTATAAGTCATGGGTTAAATATGTTTCATGTGCCTCAATGGTTAGGTACAATAATGAACAAGAATTAATATTATTTGACTAAGTTTAATGAGGTTAACGAAGGAGACTAGATGGATGGTAAATCAATAGATCAGAAATGATTATATTCATATGTTTGACGTCCATTGGGATATAAGTCTTGAACCATTACATGATAAACCTTTTGAAGTGATTTGTATGTTATGTATGTCAGAATAAATTTGATGGGAATGTACTTGATTTCAATATTCAAGAAGCATTGTGGCTAACTTTTTGGGTTGATTGCACTAGGTATCGGGAATTTTTTTTTTATGCCCACATCCCTAAAGGCTATTCAGAGGTAGTGGATGTTTACAAAGTGGTATTAGAGCTGAAGTTACAACACTCGGGCCTATTTGGGCTCAACATGAGGTAAGAGAGTAGAAATTTATTGAACTAACAAATTGACTATGTTCGTATAGAATGAACAGACAAAGGAATAAATTAGAGGGACTAATATTGAAAGTTCTCCAAGAGGTAACCACTGGGAAAGGGAGATTGAATTCTATGACAAAGTAGTCTGGGAGTTTACAAGTAAGTACTTTTATTCTGTTTTATTTCTGAAGCATTATGTTTATAAACTGACTAATGGATTTTGGAAGTACAGATGTGATTTTAGAATTATTGTAGATAAGGGTGTCTAGACGATAGGATCATAATCTTATGATTTTATGAAAATGCGAGATAGGATGTTTTGAATGGATGGATAGAATAGCCATGATAAATTCACATTATACAAAAGATTGCATACTTATCATGGGACAAGATACTATAGTCCATGAGAAACGTATAATGATACTATGTGTGGTCGATCCTATAAAAAGATGAGTAGCTATATTCGGTTGAATAAAGAAAATGAGTAGTTGTATTCGGTTGAATAAAAAGATGACTAGCTACATGTGGATGAGTAAACATAATGATAGTATGTATGTTGTATCAACGTTGTATTTCACGCAAAAGAATTGCGTGCATATTAAAACGAATAATACCTTGAAATGGTTAAGCTATATTAGAAGTTGAGTATATTATGTGCAACTTATGTTATGATGATTTCCTGATGTAAATTCTTAGCTGATCTGGCATGATGTAACCATAAAGAAAATTGAGTGATATCAAATGTAGGGAACATCATATCAATAATATTTCTTTTGGGGCTTAGTAAGCTATTTAGAAAACCTTAATGAAATAGTATAGTTCTTCCTCCTGTGAGCAATGAACCTATGAAGGTGTTATCTCATATTTTCCTTGAGGGTTGACTTGCAAAGTACTTATCCTTTATATTAGTTTATTGACAAACTTTGGTTCATAGTCTATGGAAAAGAACAATAAATGTTATGTACTAACATTGCAAGATTATTTCTAGGATTTATGGTTGATGAAAATAATAATCAAAATAGAATATTGATTATAATTCATCTTTTATGGATATCAGAGTTAAAATCACTCAGGAGTGGGTGATGAGTTTTAATGTCTTATTTTTTATTTGGTTATAGGATTGTATGGAAACTAAAACCAGTGTTTAGAAAATGATTTCTAAGATGTCGATTGTATTATTAAAAGTTGCATTAACAAGTGGATACTGGTAGATGGACAATATCTACGTGGCTTATTAGAAACAAAAGCATTATAAATGAGTGTGCATAAAATATGGTGATTTTATTGCGAGGGTTGGAATAATGATCAAACTTAAAAACTAATGTATAGTGATAGTTAAATCACTAAAGCATATGAAATATTTATGAGTAATAGTTGATCAATAAATAAGTGAACCTATTGTTGATGAATTGATGATATGATGTTGCGAATAACTATCTTATCTATGAAGTTGTAACATATTCACAGAGCTTGGTGATGGCAATGAAGCCACAATGAGAACCAAGTTTGTGTGTCACAAGTAGAAAAATATTGTGATTGACAGTGACTACTGACCAAAATATATATGATCATTATTAATGAGTCATAAAAATAGAGAAAGACAACATCAAAAAGGAAAAAAAACACCGAGTGGCAAAATTGATGATCTAGCTCTACTATGCTAAAACTAATTTCCTGGACTCAAGCAAGAGAGATTGAGTGGAAAAATTTCTAGACTCAAGCAAGGGAGCTTGGGTGGAAGAGAGAAAGAGACGGTGATCATCAATGGAAAGACCTAGGTGCACAAATTAAAAATAACATCTAGAAGACAGGACATTGTTTGATTTTTTTTTTAGAAGGAAACTTTTTGACTAGCAATAAAAAGAGGAGTAATCTCAAAAGCTTAAAGCCTGTAAGATCACGCGTAAGTTGGTGACAGATCTCAAGGGAGATTTATGTGTTCAGAAGAGTGTTGCTGAAGTCCCAAAACTAAAGGGAGATTTTTTTGTTCAGCAATGTGTTGTTGAAGTCTTTCATCTCCATGATATAACAATGGAACATAGGGTGAGAGCTACCAAGTAAAATGGGCTATTAGCTTCCCTAATGTTCAAGTATTATATATGCAAATAGTACTATAGGTAATACAAAATCCATCCAAGGAGGAGAATGAATATCAAGTTGAGGTTTATCATTTGCAAATATGATATAAATGTTTATAACTTGTAAATGAGGGGAATTCCTATCGCAAGTTGAGGACTAACGAAGGATCCGAAAGTTGGAAGTGAAGGATATCCTCCAAAAGATAAGTAAACTTTTGCTTTACCTATGCATCCCTTCTATTTATATTTTACAAATAATCATGTATTATGATGTCTTATGGTGATAAAAGCACAAATTACAATGAAAAAAAAAACAATTATTAGATGGTCCATGAATGGAAACAACGATGTATCGCAAAAGAACTTGTTGCTTACATTATGATTAAAATTGCAAAATGGTATATTTATGTTATGCTGAAAGATTTTGGAGGATCTTGTATGGGTTGTGTAAGGTGTAGGTTATGAAAGGAAAATGAGCAATAACGACATACCAAAAGTGTAGAAGTTTGAAGATGATTAAGAGTATCAAAAAGGAGATACCAAAGCAAACAAAGATAACTAAAGAATGGCGTTGCAAAGACACTCAAGATTTGAAGACAAGTTTTGAAGAGCGTAAACACCTAGGACGACGTTATCTTTAAGGGGGGGGAGGATGTAACATCCCTCCTTTTTCCCTATCCTTTTTTAATTGAAAATTGTAAACTATGTACGTGTTTCTGGTGAGGAGCTCAAGGCCAAGGCCCCACCAGTAAACCTTGTAAGTTTTGTTATTCATTTCCTAAAATTGCAAAAGATTGATTATAAACTTAGGAGACTGAGGGCATGATGCAAGTTAACGATGGGGGAAAGAATCCACTAGGGATAGAAGTCTAATGGATAGTAGGCCATGAGTTTGATGACGGATGTAATCAAGATTCTGTGAGCACTTAAGTGAACATTGATGTTCACTATAGGTCACTTAAGTTTGTTTTTGGTTATTGGATAGTCCTAGAGAAGGATACCGAAGATACCATTATCCGTAGAAAGGCAGTAAAGGACTCCTAAGACCTAATGGGTAGCATTAGGTTAACTATTGTTAAAATCTTTCATGAAAAAAAAATAGAAATTTCTATGGATATTCTTGACGTCCTAATCCCGACAGAGGATGCCAAAGGATTACATCGTCAAAATCCTACTATCTAATAATTAGCATAAAGCAGATGGATACAAAGATGAAATCATTATAAATATTTGGGTGATTGTGAAACAATGCCCTACTCGCATGAGAAAACGAGTGGACTATGCGCTTATAAGGTAAAAATAGGTTACCCTATCTTTATGAAATCTTTTTACCACATAAGTCGTCGAGTATTTTACTATTACCACTACCAAAAGCATATTGAATTAAAGGGAAAATAGCTATGGGCTTAAACTCTAATGATATTGCATATATATATGAGAAAATAAATATTATTGTATTTTCCCAAATGTAAATATATTAGTTCATATATTATATGCAATGGAACAAAGAGGTTCCCACAATATAATGCTTTATGCACAAACCACCAAGCTTATTATGTAAATACCTAGTTATAATTGGACAAGAAGTTTAGAAAAGAGCTCATATAGCGATATATGGGTGTGAGCATAGCTTTGTGCATAATGTTTTGGGTGATAAAAACAAAGTGTGGACTCCTTCAAAGAACACCGAGCTAAGTGTTTCAAATATTATAAGATAAGAAATACATTATAAATGGAATAAAATTTACCAAAAAACAGCCACTTGGAATTTAGGGTTCTGGATAATGGCGTTAAGGACAAGGGGGAAGTTGGGAACCAAGCCGCCGAGCCCAAGATTTTAAAGCAGGAGAAATTTTCGAGCTAACTCGGAGGGAAGAGATTGGTGAGATCCGGAATAACTCCAAAAGATATCTCTATAGTATAGTGGCGGTTAAATCTAGTCAAGTCCAGAGGTTGAGGGGTCTAGCTGCCATTTGTCAACTCGGGTAAGAGGTGGCGGCGGGCGCTTATGAGCCTTCCGGTTGAGGGGTTAGCTGCCATTTGTCAACTCGGGTAAAGGGTGGTGCTAATGAGCCTTCCTCCTGTTGAAGCTTTCTCTCAGCGATCAGAACATCGTTGTCCTTATGTTATTATTTCATTGTTGTATCGATTGATTCTCAGCGATCAGAACATCGTTGTCTCAATCATTTCAACGCCCTGTGGAGCGATCTCTGGATCGTTGTTTTACTCTTTTCAACGCCCTTGTGGAGCGATCTCTGGATTGTTGTCTTAATCTTTTCAACGCCCTTATGGAGCGATATCTGTATCGTTGTCTAAATCAATTCAATGCCCTCGTGGAGCGATCTCTGGATCGTTGTCTTAATCTTTTCAACGCCTTCGTGCTCAATCCCTGCGATCTTAGTATTGTTGCTCTAGATAGATATTTTAATACTGTGGTTGACCGATCTCTGCATTTTATGATCATGTGATAGTAATTTTGTAGGGATTGTTAAATATAGATTTTTTACCTAAGAGATATGCAGTCAACGCGATCTTTGTGCATACAAATCGATAATAAGATAAGAGTTCTGCGTTGAACAAAACCTTGGTATAGGATGCATATAGATTGTGTTATTTCCTTGTTTTAAGCATTGAAGGGGAAAGGATGGCTTGGTGATAGCCTGATCCCATTGTCCCATAACTGGATTTACCTATATTATATAGAGTGGAAATAAATATAATAGTTTATTAAGTTTGGGAAGGGACCCGATCCCAATTCCACCGACTTTTGTCCATTTATTAAAGCTTATAAAAAAAATACGTATAATTACTGTATAAGGAAAGTGCATACCCCTAGCGCCTCTCAACAACTGCAATGAGTTGTTAAACTCATGGTGGAAAAATCGACTTAATCTCTTAAGAGATACGTGAACAAGAGAGTTTTTGAAAAGACAGATTCGCTCCTTAGTGGATTTGTCACCCAGTTCAGGGCTGATCTCTCGGTGGGAAAACACATATCTACAGTCGCAAGAGTTTACATGAATTCAGATAAGTAATCTTTATGTAATGTTATTGTTAAAATATGTTAAGATCTATTCTCCTTGTGTTAAGTTGGTGAAAGCCTTTCAAGTACATATATTTCTTTCATCTTGTAAAGATTTAAGTTAGAGTAGTCATAAAGAATATTATCTTAGGTCGATAATTATTTGCAAAGAATGATATGCATGAGGATCAATAAAAGTAGGAAGTAGTCTTTTAATATGAACTTATCATGCTAAACTACGTTGAAGTCTTTTGTGATGTATATTATGTAGTCAATTAGAGCATTGACTTCGCCATGTTATGATGTATAAAGTTAAACCTTGTATAAATAAGCGTATTATGTTATCTCTATGTGATTATTAGTTCACCACTTAAAAGTCAGTAGGTGAGGAAAGATGTACGATGTGCCTGCTTTGTAAATAAGCCAAATATGGTTAATCAGTTGATGTGTTCATATAAAGTTAACTACTAGGTTTGGAATCCTCATACTAAGATTATAGTGAACTTGTACTTCTTCAACATAACAGATTTCTATAAGTGAATGTAACATACCATTGGTTTGGAATTATAAGTTATGGGTTAAATATGTTTCATATGCCTCAATGGTTAGGTACAATAATGAACAAGAATTAATATTATTTGACTAAATTTAATGAGGTTAACGAAGGAGACTAGATGGATGGTAAAAAAATAGATCACAAATGGTTATACCAAATGTTTGACGTCCATTGGGATATTAATATTATTTGACTAAGTTTAATGAGGTTAACGAAGGAGACTAAATGGATGGTAAAAAAATAGATCACAAATGGTTATACCAAATGTTTGACGTCCATTGGGATATTAATATTATTTGACTAAGTTTAATGAGGTTAACGAAGGAGACTAGATGGATGGTAAAAAAATAGATCACAAATGGTTATATTCAAATGTTTGACGTCCATTGGGATAGAAATCTTGAACCATTACATGATAAACCTTTTGTATGTTTTGTATGTCGAAATAAATTTGATGGGAATGTACTTGATGTCAATGATTCAAGAAGCATTATGGCTAACTTTTTGGGTTGATTGGACTAGGTATCAGGAAAAAGTTTTTTTTTATGCCCGCGTCCTTAAAGGCTATTCAAAGGTAGTGGGTGTTTACAATGCCAGATTTGGATGATATCAATAAACTACAAAAGCAACAACAGTTTGTGCAAACAATCCACTAGCATAACCACTTAACTTGTGGCGAGTGAACAGCGATAGGTCACAAGTTAAATGCCATGAACAAGTTATCTATTACGTGTTCTCCATGCTTAGTTGTAATCACCTGTTGTCTATACCTTAGCTACATGTTACCTTCTTTAGTTAAATGAGTTGTCTATCACTACCTGTTATCCATGCATGAGCTGCTAGTTATTTTTTATTTCTTTTTTTTTATAATTATTTCTTTTGAATTTTGAATGACATCCATAAAATCAATATGGATAGTATACTTGTCACATCCTTCTTCAATCTAGGAAAATCATAAATAGTAGTTAACTCCAAATACTAAGGTATAAATACATATGGGTGTAAAAATTATAAATTATAACATCTATAAAATAAACAAAATTAAATTGTAAAATTCTAACCTCTATAAAATAACAAAATTAATTTGTATCAAAGCTTTTGGATTTCATTCTATTAAAGTTTTAATTGTGAAAGGGTAAAATTTTAAATGTAACAAAAATAAAAATAAAATTTATATTAAAACTTTAATTGTGATTTTTTTTTTAAATATTAAAAAGAAAAAAAGAAAAAGAAAATAACTAATATATATATATATATATAATTTCCTAATAAAAAGAAAGTGTATGATTTAAAAAGTAAGATTAGAAAATATATAACATTCCATAATAAAAAGAAAGGTTAATATTTATAAAATAAAATTAGAAAATAAGTAAAAAAAGTTTAAATTAAAATAAAGATTTAAATCTAAATTATATAAAATAATGATAATTATAATTAATATGTGGATATGAATTATGTTATTTTAAAATTTATATAATTGTAATTTTTATATATAATATATTTTTTATTTAAAATATATATATCTATCACATCACTAACTTCACGAACCTTAAACATAAAACAATGATATGTAAAATATTGATGTTTAAAAAGAAAAAACAAACATATTATTTTAAAGTTTCAAGGTTAATTGTCAATTGAGTGTAGATCTGGTGGTTGGGAGGAATGTTGTTATCCTCCCCACCGGGTTTTAAATCTAGCTTTGTGACACTTGCTTCTTGGGAGTAGACTTTGATTATGTAATGATTGTAACTCTAAAATACCTTGATTCTCTTGAATATTAAGTATTGGCATTCTCGAGATGGATGTAACCCTCTAACAAACAATAAACCATCATTTAAAAAAAATAAAATTCAAAATCGAACTAGAATTATATATTTTTCATTAACCCTTCACTTTTAGAAATGGCATTGTTTCACTATCAATGGGAATCAAGATTTAGGAACACTATTTAATTTTCCATTGACCCTTCACTTCTGGAAGCATCGCTCTTCTGTCTATCAATGCGAATCAAGATTTAGGAACACTATTTAATGTGGATTTATAGGTTCAATGTTTCAAGGTGGAAAAGAATGGAGAGAGATCTAGTTTCATATAATAGGTTTGACAACATTTTATCTTTTACGTCAATTACCATTGACGGGGTGAGAAAATAGTGTTTTTCTGCTAATCTTCTTTGGCTTTGGTTTCACTTTCTGCTAGTGTATTTCTATAATCTTCTTCCCTAGCTAATTGATGAGTTTTGTTCTCTTCATTTTTATTCTTTGCTTATTCCTCTTGGTTTTTTCTTTTTACGCTGCTTTTAGCCTCTTTCTGCTGTCTTTTCAGCTCCTCTTCATGTTTTATCGGCTCTCTGAACTTATCTATTTGTTGAATTCCAAAAAAAAACTTCATAATAAGATTGAGCTCTTCTTTTCACGTTTTCTTATCATTCTTCATGGGTGTATGGCCATGTTAGGTTCACTTGACGAGCATGGGTAATAATTATAGAGCCAGGATCATGTCTTTTGAACCTCTCCTCCCCAAAGTGATAGGTCTCCATCATTTCTGCTTATTTTTTTCTCATAGTTAGAGTTGGTCAATCCATATACTCCAATGTATATGGGGAAGCTTGGACACAACTTATCAGCTTTTTTCTTAATTTTTATAATGAGGAGTTAAAGCCATGCAAGAATGTCTCATAAGCTATATTATGATTGGCTAGCCTATATGGGATATGGATATGTTTTTGAAGTATATGCAAAGCTTTTGTGGCCCCAGTGATACTAAAGTATGTGTTGTTCTCATGTAACAGTCTCCAATCTCGCTAATAGCTTGCAAAGCTTCCTCATACAGACTTGGAGCTAGTTTACAGAAGATCAACTCATATAATGGAGCTATAAAGTGATCACAGTACACCCATACTGTCATGCATGATTATGATCCCATAAATCCTTGCAATGCACATGCACTTGTGGATCTGATATTGTCCAAGTCCAACCACCCAGCCCTGGAGATAGGCATTACTCGTGCAAAAAATGTCCAGCAAGTAATAAAAAAATGTAAAATTCTGCTGGACGGCTCTACTTTGCTTTGGCAATGACTTGACAGATTTGGATTTTATCAATAAAAATTCCAGCAGCAACACACCCATTATGGATAGAGTTCAGAAAATATTCATTTGAATCAGGAAGCAACAGTCTTGTGAAGTAGCAGTTGATTTGGTAATCATGCCAACACAACGACAAAAACCTTAGCACTCATGGAAGGGGAAATGAAAGAGCACAGCTCCACAAGCCACAAGCCCTAAATTGCTAGTAACAACCAAGCATTGAAGAGGAGAGACACCGTGGAGGAATAGTGGGTGCCAGTGCAAATGTCAATATTTTGAACCCATATATAGAGACACGGGTTTTCTAGAAAAATAATTGCAAACACACAACCATTACACAATTTTGAGGCATGCATATTGAAAACAACCCCTTTTGAGTGGGAAGATTAATATAATTCGGTTGGAAGACTACACCGCAATGAGTATAAGAACACCAGGTAACCAAGGTGTATGACAGTCAATGGAAGGGACCCAAATCGCAGCCTGTAAATGATTACAGAGGCAGTAGGTCCATAATAGAATGCCAAAAATTAACAAAGGTTCGATATATTATGAAAACAAAGTTGTAAAATCTGCAATAGCTTTCTCCACGATGCTTGTGAAAGTGATTTAGAACATGAACCTAGGGAAGTATTCAGCCAAAATAATGATACACAGCTAGGCAAAAGGGAAACTCATCTATCGATAAGCACAACAATCGACAATTTGACAAGTGGGCGGGTAGGCTACCTCTTTGTGCATGAGGGGTACCATACGTGAAGGGTTTTTCTCTTCCAGAGAATCTCATATAGACCCCCATTCCAGCGATTCATGACGGGCACTCTAGGGTGCCTCTGTCCACCACATCAAATAGGCTCAGCCTCCTCTTCCTTTTCGACACCATACTCACAACCCCAATGGAATGGAAAAAAAAGGATTCAGAGCAGATATTATGTTTTATGGGGTTATGCAAGCACCGCATCAAACCCTATCAAACCCTAACTGGATCTCTATGTTGTTATTGTTATTTTTATTTAATGCTTCCTGCCCAATGCAGTCCTAACATCCCAATCATGAACCACCGAATATGGATGCTTCTACTTATGAAAAGCATAGATCCATCTTAAACCCGTATCTATCAAGCGAGGGATCCAATTTTTTGAGGTGTATTTCTTTTTTTAAATTTAAACTCAAGAAATTTGATCTCTTAATTGATAGACCCTGGTTTAAGTTTTAAGTTTTTATTTTATAAACGAACATCAATTTTTTAAATACTTTTCATAATATTTTATTTTATGAGCCAACATGGATTTTTTTAAATACTTTCATTAATTTTTTATTTCATGAGCCGACATGAATTTATTAATGGCCGACATACAACATCTCCCCCATACTGGGCTTTAGAGCACCTCGTTTCACTCTGTGCAATAAAGTATATACCTTCAAAATCTAAACCCATAAAATGGCATACATAAAGACAAAAAAGAATGAGTTTCAAATATAGCTTACCGATTAATGAAATGAGCAGATTAAACTATTAATTCAATTCTTCCTCTTCATGAGGAAATTAATGATAATGCTTTCTCGTGATGCAATTAGTGCAGATTTATTGAATTTTCTTTTGAAAAATGCCTCATTTTCATTTATTTCCCCCTATTTTCTCTTTCAATCTCTTTTCTAATTTTCTATTTTTCCTTGGATCTCTATTTTCTTTCTTTTGCGCTTTTTTATTGTTTAGTTTTCCCTCTTTATTATATTTGTTTTGTTTATATTCTTATTTTTTAAAATTTGTAATTACTAATATTAATATATTACATATATTAACTATATAATATATTAATATATATTAAATATGGGTGAAAAAACAATGTTAATAGGGATATAAAGAAAATAATGTTTTTTTATAATTTCTTTATTTAAAATGGAAAAGGGAAAGCAAAGGGGTTAGGGATTATGAGGGCATACAAATTATTATTCTTATTCTTCTTCTTATTATTATTATTCAAGGAGGTGAGAATGAAGGATTTTATAAAAAGGGAGGATTTTTTTTTCTTTTCAAAATGTAGGATATTGGCGATTTTTTTGTAGGGAAGGGACCCATGGGACTTCAAAACCTTTTGAACTCAGGAATGAGGAGAACCATGACGAATGGATACATATGGAGAATTAATGGAGGTTATGAAATTGACAATTTTTAGCTAACATGAGCAAAATACATGAACTTGCCGAAACTTTAACAGACTTCCGAGAGAGTCAAACAGTTACGGTTTTGTTCAAACGAAATATGAGCCCGACCAGTAAGACAATACGAACACAGTGACACTAACGTCACCACATGATGATGCCCACAGAGAAAGACAACAAATATCCAAGACTCAACTCAACCACACTATGATGACGTACATGATGCAACTTGGCGTATCTATCGAAGGCATAATATGGAAGCAAAAATAGTGAAATAAGATATGGACATGATAAGCACATCAAACTAGATGTGATGATATAGATGAAATGATCTTGCAAATAATTTCAATAGGTTCGCCAATGGCATCATGTTTCGACCTTTCAAACTCATGTCGATGTTGAGCATTGTCACTATATTGCCAAGTAAATGGAGTGGGCTAAATATCATGGAGCATTCTTCCATTTCTAGTCCTTAATGCAAATTAATTAGGTCTATTATGGCAATTACAACATTGACATATCTAGAGATGTATAGAAATATGTTATATATAATCATAAAATCCTAAATTATATTATATATAAACACTCTAAATTTTTGTGTGAGATATAAGGAAATATTTGATATTAACTACAACATCTTATATAATTATTAACTTACACTCTCTAATCATATTTTTTATCCCACGACTAAATTATTCATATTTTTTTATCCCATGACTAAATTAGTCATATTTTTTATCCCATGATTAAATTAATCATTTATTTTAGTCATTTTTAGTTCTAATCACTTAAAATTGCTAAAATTTAGTCATATTTCAGTTAAAAACACTGTGGTGACCAACTATTTTTGTGGTTCAATCATTTATTTTGGATGGTGACTAACGTTTTTGGTGGTTTAGTCATTTATCTCGTACGGTGACCAACGTTTTTGGTAGTTTAGTCATGTATTTCATATGGTGACCAACGTTTTTGGTCACCTGGTCATTTATCACCCATTTTTCTACTAGTGCTCCTCCATTCCTTCACTCCTTCATGCAACCGCCTTCTCCCATACTCCCCACTTCTTCACTGCCTTCAACCACCCTGCGCTCCTCTCTGCATACACCTCCTCCGTCCACCTTGCTCCCTACGTCCTTCCTTCCACATTTGCTCATTCCCTTCCCGTAGACTCACGTTAACTCCTCTCTCTATCCCATTCCCTCCTTCCATTCCCTCCACCTCTCCATTTGCATCCCATCCATTCCCCTTTCGAATTCCCTCCTCGCTCCCCACCTACCCCCCTCTTCTTCCAAAACATCGTCCTCCTTCCATGCCGCACCCATTCATCCTCTGATCGCCCTCCACGCAACCCTAGCTCTCATTTGCATTCCCTCATTCCCTCCTTTCTTCCTCCTCCCTCCACCTACAACTCCCCCCACTTGATTCTTTTCTTCCCATCTGAAACCCTACGCCTCTCTTCAAAACTAATACAACAAATAATAATAATAATAATACTATTATTATTAAATAATATTGTTATTAATATTTTTTTAAGCCATTAAAAACTGTTGAAGTATTTTACTAATAATAATATTATTATTATAATTAACATTTTTCATTTTCCAAATTCAAGATGAATACAAGAAACACTGAAAGATATGTACCAAGGACATCAGAAGATGATCTCGAAAGTAAAGTTAACAAGATTTTGGAAAAACTGGAGCAAAAAGAGGAGGAAGCCCTCAACATGAAGAATGAAATTTAGTCACTCAGAGACCAAGTTAAAGGATTTAATATCTCATATATAGGCCCGACCCACAAAGTAGTACACAAAATAAAGATTGACTTACCAAGATTCAATGGCGAAAATAATTGAGACGAGATTCGATGGATTAGAAAAATTGAAAAGTATTTTGCAATGTACAATATATATGAAGACGACGAAAAACTGAATGTTGCAGTAATGTACCTTGATAAATCCGCCCGTGACTGGTTCTTATGGTGGGACTCAGCAATGCAAGGAGGAAAGTTGGTGAGGGACTGGGACACCTTTAAGAAAAAATTCTTCAAATGATTTCAAGACATGGAAGAAGTTGAAATCTACAGCAAGCTCACGTGTTTACAACAAGATGGAACCGTGGATGAATATTTTAGCAATCTATTAGTGTTGGCCACTCATGTCCAAGATGTACCTGAAGAGCAACTCCTCCAAATTTCCATTGGTGGGTTGAAACAAAGTATCCAAAACAAAATAAAATTATTAGATGTCAAAGACGTGGAACAAGCTCGTCAAAACACAAAACTAATCAAAGCGAAACATAAATCACAACGGTCATCATTTTATATACCACCCCACCAAAGAGAAAATGGAAAAAAAGGACGACAATCCTTGTCGTAAGTGTAATGCCCCAAATTGGCGGCCATGACACAAGTGCAAAAACAAGAATTTCTTCTTGTGCAAAAAATTTATAATGAGAACAATAATAATGAAGAAGTCAGTGACACATCTCCTTCCGACGTAGAATCATATAGCGATGAATCCAACGTAGAGGAAACAAACGTCATCCCAACCCCAAACTCGCAACCCCAAACTCTCAAAATGTTTGGCGATATCAAGAACGCTAAAGTAACTGTGTTGGTCGATAGTGGGAGTACACACAACTTCATAGACTCCAGGGTAGCAAAAATATTAAACATATTCATCTACCCTACCTCTAGTTTTCAAGTATCAATACCAGGGAACAAAACTACGTCGTGTGATGGGAAATGCCATAAAGTAGAACTAGCTATTAGGACTACCAGTTAAGATCACCGATGTATTCTATGGCGATCGGAGGGGTTGACATTGTTTTAGGGACCCAATGGTTGGAAACAATGGGAACAATAGGATTAAATCCAAAAGAACAGTTCATTAGATTCTACAAAAACGGGAGGAAGTAGAATCAACTCCCCCCTCCCCATATTGTCTCATCCAATAAGATGGAAAAAATGATAAAAAAAGGGAGCTCAAGCTTTCTTATTACATTGCTATGCTATGGAAGGGACAGTTGATGAAAATAAAAATGTTGATCCAAGGGAATTAGAACGAATTTTGGGAGAGCATAGTGACATTTTCCAAAACCCTCCTCACAGCCTTCCCCCCCACGTTCCAGGGATCACATCATAGAGTTAATACCAGGATCAACTCCAATTAGAAAAAAGTCATATAGACAATCTCACGGGAATAAGACAGAGATAGAACGACTGGTGCAAGAATGATTAGATGTTGGCATAATCTCACATAGTAAGAGTCCTTTCCACCAGTCATACTTGTCAAGAAGAAGGATGGATCATATAGACTTTGCAATGATTATTGTGTGTTAAACAAAGTCACCATAAAAGATAAATTCCCCATTCCCTTTGTCGATGAATTGTTGTATGAGCTCCATGGTGCAAAATATTTTTCTAAATTAGACCTAAAATCAGTATATTATCAAACTCGAATCCAAGAAGAAGACCTCCCTAAAACCGCTTTTTGTGCCCATGAAGGTTTGTACGAATTCTGTGTGATGTCGTTTGGATTATATCCAACACTCTGACAAAATTTCAAGCAGTAATGAATTACTTGTTTCGAGCATACCTAAGGAAGTTCGTGTTGGTCTTCTTTGATGATATCCTTGTTTATAGAAAAACCTAGAACTCATACCTCAAGCAGGTAGAGACAATATTAAATCTCTTAAAAGAAAACAATTTTTACGCTAACAAATCGAAATGTAGCTTTGGGAAAAAAGAAATAGAACTTTTGGGGCATATTGTTTCATCTGAAGACATCAAGGTTGATCCCAAGAAAATTGTGGCAATCACTGAGTGGCCTTCACCCAAATAAATCACATCGTTAAGTGGATTTCTAAGTCTGACATGTTATTATAGAAGATTTTTCTGCAATTACGCACAAATTGTGGCACCCTTAACATTTATATTAAAAATGGATGCTTTCAAATGGGATCAGGATGCAGAAACTTGTTTTGAAAAGTTGAAATACCTAATGACCTCTACTCTAGTGCTAGCACCCCCAGATTTCACCATAAAATTTATCCTCGAATGTGATGCTTCAGATACAAGTGTGGGAGCCACGCTCATGCAAGATAAACATCCCATTGCCTTCGAATTTTGGAAGCTAAAACCAAGTGAGCAGACAAAATCGACTTACGACAAAGAAATGTTAGCAATAATGCATGCCCTAGTTAAGTGGAAGCAATATTTTGGGGGGGGGATTTCTTGTTAAAACATACCACAACAACCTGAAGTATTTTCTAACCCAGAAAATTTTCTCTCCGGAACAAAAGAAATGGGTGAGAAAAATCCAGGTTTTTTATCTCAACATTTTGTATAAAAAGGGAAATGATAATATGGTTGAAAACAGCCTAGCAAGGAAGCTTGAAAGTGATGCCTCACTATGTGCCATTTCAATAGTTGTTCCTGAATGGATTTTAGAAGTCCAAACTGAGTATGTGAAGGACCCAGAGACACGGAAGCCAATTGAAGAAGTGAAAGCAACAAGGTAACAAACTCCAAATACTCATGGGAGAAAGACATACTATGGTACACACAAAGGATATATTTACCTAGTTCATCAAAATTCAAAACTCAAGTTTTAAAAGGGAACCATGATTCTCCGACATCCTTCCATTTTGGGTTCTTTAAAACATACCACAATATCCGTTAGTCCTTCTTTTGGAAGGGAATGAAGACTGATATCCAAAAATATGTTGTTGAATGTGATACTTATCAAAGGCATAAGTTTGAAACAGTGGCTCCTCTTGGACTTCTCCAAACCCTTCATATCCCAGCCTAGAAGTGGTCTGAGATATCCATGGATTTTATCTCTGGTCTTACTACGTTAGAAGGAAAGGATAGCATACTTGTAGTCATGGAACGATTAACAAAATGTGCTCACTTCATTAGTATCTCATCAAAAGCTAAGGCCATCTAATTCACGGATAGTTATGTAAGGAACATATTTAAGCTCCATGGGTTTCCCAAAGCTATCGTTAGTGACAGGGACCCCAAATTTACCAACAACTTTTGGAAATAATTGTTCCATCAAGTTGGGACTTCATTAACTATGAGTACCTCTTACCATCCCCAGACAGATGGACAAACTAACGTCGTAAATAAATTCCTTGAAGGGTACCTTAGGAATTTTTGTGAATGACCGCCAAACTCAATGAGTACATTGGCTACACCTTGCAGAATGGTGGTACAATACATTACGTATCACATAGAAACAAAAATGTCCCCTTTTGAAGCCTTATATGGGTATCCACCTCCTACAATGAAGGAATATGTTATCAACAATTTAAAAGTTCCAACAGTAAAAGATTATCTAGCAACATCTGATGAGGTCATCTGTATTTTGAAAATTCATCTTGAACAAGCAAGAAATCACATGAAGCAACAAGCAAACTCAAGAATAATTGATCAGGAATTCGAAGTATGTGATTGGGTGTTTATTCGTCTCCAACCATACGAACAAACTTCACTTAAAAATTCCAAAAATCATAAACGTGCGCCCAAGTTTTATGATCCATATCAAGTACGGAAGCAAGTAGTACAAGTGGCTTATGCCCTGGACATACCAAACAAAGGGAAAATACATTATGTTTTCCATCTGTCTTACTTAAAGAAGAAACTGGGTCCAACTACTCATATACAAATAGAATTGCCTATGTTAGATGACGAAGGGAAACTAGTGCTAGAACCTGAATTCATTTTAGAAATAAAGACCAGAACACTTCGTTCCAAATCAGTTAACAAATACCTTTTCAAGAGGAAAAACTTACCAGATTATGAAGCTACTTAGGATAATGAATATTTTCGTTCACATCACCTATCATTACCAATACTTCATGGACGGAGTATTTATGAGAGGGATGACTTGTAACAATACTATAATAAAGTAAATAATTTTAATTTTATTTTCATTATCTTTATTTATTAAATGTCGTCCTTAGAAGGGCATACTATTTCAATGTGCCTCTTCACCTGTATTTAAGTCGTACGCAGTCTTGTAATTTTATCATCATTCAATTATAAATTTATATATTTTGGAAAATCTATTCCACATTTCCTTGACCATATCCTTATACATGTTTTTGGACATCCCTACTGGCACATTTCACATATCACCTCGTTCATCCTTTGGGATTTTCATAATCTTCCTAGAAATGTAAAATGACATTAAACTATTTTTTTGTTGATATGAAAAATAAATACATCATAATTAAAATTATTAAAGGAAATGATGCTTTGTAGTAGATATAAATACATATTCTACATAAAAAAAAAATAGGAATATTACTTTTTGAATGATTCTTTTTTGTTGTTGTATGTTTTTTCTATTGCAAGTTTGACAGGTCGCATTGACCATTTAACTGGAAACGCCTCTTGTAGTTTACGTATGACTTGATTCTTCAAATCATTTGATAGATTTGTGTATTGTAAGTGAAAAGTATGTCTATACGTTCTTTCCACTATATCCCTCATAGTATTATAAAATTATTTCTCCTTTCTATTAACTTCCAGCACCACTCCAAACAAGCTAAGGACCAATTCATCATATTGCATCTTCCCTAATTTTTTTTCTTATGATAACAGTCACTTTTGTTGTTGCCATTCCATGCATAACATTCAACATATGTGAATTAAATTATTTGAAACATACTAGTGAATATTCTTAAGTACAATATTACTCAAATTTGAAGAAATAATTCATACTGACTTATTTTTTATTCACCTTATTCATGCCTCTGCAACTTTTCCATCAACTTTTTAGCCTCTTCTAGACTTAGATTGGTAAGAATCTTATCGAGCTTCCTCATTTTTTGGCTTTGCATGTCACTCATAACCCAATACATATTAGTTAAATTTACAAATAATTCAAACAAATTAATTTAAATACATAAATTAAAAAGCACTTGCCTTCTTCGTAATTATGGACATGCTACCATTATGTTGACTAAAATTATTGTTCATTGAACTCATACTCTAAATTTTATATCAACAAAAAACTTGGATAATTAAATACAAAAGGTATCAAGATATTACAGAAATAAATTACGGAACTTCAAAATAGAAAACAAGTAGCCATCAATGCGCTTAACCACATAAAACGCCTCGGTGCATTTATGTACACTCACACACCGTGGCATTATATCCACAAAGCCGCACAGTGCACAACTGAATAAATTATTTAATGTCTTAGGAAAATAAAAATGATGTGTTCCTTCCATTAGCGGTGTGATATTCAAATAAATGCACTGGTTGGTTACTGCAATACTGTGGCACCGATAACCAAGAACCGATTTTTAGCGTTTTAAAAAATGAATATATTCTCAACCATATCAGCTTCAGTGCACTAGTTGTACAAACGCACATGTGTGTTCATGTTATATCCACGCACCGAAAATGACGCATGTGTTTTTTATTGAAAAAAATTATTAAAATAAACTTGACAAGGACGACATGGTTATGGATTCGACCCAAAATGTGGCTCCATCTCACTCTATGATTTGTATATATAATCACAAACTCATCAAATCTAAAATCCCTAAAAGGAAAAATTGTTATTGTGTAACAATAGAGGGGTTTAAACCCTAATATAAAATTTTGCAACCATATAATTGCAACCACATAAAACAAAAAGAAGCAGCGAGAAAATAAGGGTTGCAACATTGAAAGTAACTATGAAGTTTTTTTTCTTCTAAATCTAGTTAAAATCTAAATAAGATAATAAGATCAATAGTAATATTTTACATACTTGAAATTTCTACTATGCATGGTTTTGTTTCAGTCACCATACCAAACAAATTTCGATCCTCAGAATGATCTGATTGCTTCAAACTTCTTCCACCTAAGTCTCTCTTCCAAAACCCTCCCTTCAAAATTTCAATGAAAGAATGAAATAATGTTTAGGCTTTTTGGTTTTAAACATCTTATAGAATTAGTCTTCAATTTTAAAATTGTCGCCCTTTTTTCAGTTTAGGACAAAAATAACTTGTGCGTTTTTAATTTTATTTTTTATTTTTGGCATTTCTAGTGCGTTTGGTTTTTTGACGCACCTGTGCGTATATACATTAAACGCACCGGGTCTTTAGTATTTCAACGTTGCACCGTATAAATAGGAAATACAAAAATTTTAAAAATGAAACTCATGCAATGATGCCTATTGAATTCATACGCATCGATGTGCATGTAGCTATATAACGCACTAGTGTGAATTATTTCATAAAAAGTCATCGATAAATATTCACTATCAAATGTAGCAGATATTTTATTTTTCGGGGGCTTTTGTGGATGTTGATGTATGGTGTGTTTCTTTTGAAGACGCATCAATGAGTTACACGAAAGGTGAAGCACCAGTGCATGTTAAAGAAATTAAGCACACCAGTTTACTTTGAAAATCATGTAGCTTGATGTGTCAACTTAAAATTATATATTCATCTCAAATGTTCTTTTAATATTCAACCACACCAATTACAATATTTCATAGTATATATATGTTGCTTAAATTCACATTGTTCTTACAAAATGGTTTCCAAACTATATTGGAAGTTAGATTGTGATATAGTTCTTCAAACTATTTTAGGACTGTAGAGACGTATATTGATTGTTGATTTGGCTCAAATGCGGGGATAAAAGGTTCTAGTATCAAATAGCCAATTCTTCTTATTCTAGTTCATTCCCTCTTGTTCCAAGTTTGACAAGTTCTCCCTTTCCATTTCCACTAAGTTCAAGTTTTATTTATATTTTGACTATTTATTTGAATTTATGTTACTTATCCATGTGACTCTAAACATCAATTTATTTTATATTGCATAATCCTAATTCAGGTTCGAGTTCAAATGCACAAGATATTCTACCAATTTGAAAACATCATAAGCTCTTATCAAAAGCAAGATATCGCAAGTAGTTCGTAGATGAAAATGGTCAGCCACTTTACCCCACCAATTGTAACATGCCATCTTCAAGTCGCATTCCTGGTTCATCAATGGTAATTTTTCATGAGATGGATCTCTTTTATGACACATACTCATGAATTGCACTACATGTGGTTCTAGCTCAGGTACAACACTCTCCTACAATTAATTGTGTTTGTTAAATTTTAATCTGAACGTTTGCTTTATAAATTATTTGCAGCTTAACATTTTCTATTGGAAATTATTCGTGTGCTTATGTAGTAATTCTTTTGTAGAATTTTGGGTCAAACCAATTGCATTGTGCTCACTAACATCATTGATGTAATGTTCAATATTTTTGAAATCATGATTTTGATTATGAGTGACTGTCTACCATCTTCCATTGCACCCCAATAAAATTTCCAATCGAGAGAAAGCTAAAAAGAGAGTGCAACTTGGAGAGGAAGCATACCAAGCATGGTTGAATCAACCACCTATTGAATTTCCGCCACGTCCATACTCACTAACTACGAATGCATACAGTAATAATAGTTCTTCACATGTTGGAAATGGGGGCAATGAAGTAGAGGTTGGTATGGATGAGTTATTATGACAAACAAGTTCCATGGATGCAACGTTGTGTTGATGCCTCGGATATCGTAGCATCAATCAGAAAGGGATTCTCCCCGAGAGATGGTCCCAATTAGACTATCTCCCGTTTGGTGTAGGGAATCCGTCCGGTTAGCGGTTCCGGCAACCGTGGTTTTGGACTTTAAATCCGATTCTACCGGTTATGGCCCGATCCACCTTTCTTTTGGGTTTTATGTCTTTTATGTGAGTTGTAAATGCCTAAATTATACTTAATCTAAATGCAATTAAAACAGATCTAATTCTAGAAACTGGAATACATCTATCTATCCCTGCAGGGAACACGCTCAAGGGAGGAGCAATCAGCTGTAACAAATATCGCAAATAAAGAACAGATAGCTATTATTTTTCACAATTAAAGCTACAGCAAGATAAAGATCTTGAGAAGATAGCTTCTCATTCAACATGGAACGCATCTGTTAGCTCTCCAAGAAACTACTTAGTGGTTATGGCTAAGTATGCTTGGTAACTTAAGAATTCAATACCCTTTTCAGTAAATGGATCGATGGGATACCACAATAGCTCGATGGAAAGGTTGCTTATCAAATAGTTAAATGAGCCAGTGCTCTTAGAAACTGTAAATCAGATGATAAATAACAGAAATGGTATGTAGAATATTGCTGAGACAACCAAGTATATTAACATGCAGGGTTTATGCAACCAAGTACATGCATAACATCGGGTCACACACAGCAATAGGAAGTTCCTCAATCCAAATCATGAGCACAGGCTAAGCTAATTTGAACAGAGTGCAGAACAATGGTGGATGAAAATATCTGATCACAACAACAAGAGGAAACTGTGATTTTTTATTATAACAAGCAACCAAAACATATGGCAAAGTCTCTCCAAGCTCGAACCATTGAATCGTCTTAGTTTTCAGGCTTTATAGCCTTTACAAAGCAGTTTCCAGATCCTAAAAGCATGGATCTGTTTAATTAACTAAAACACTAACTGATAGTAAAAAGAAAAAAGATAGGGACTAATCCCTAAAATCAAGGAAATTCTGATATGGAGTTCTCCTTCCTTTAGTGCTCGGTGCTTGATGAAGAGGAACTGGCCTTCAAAGGCTCGGTGGTGCTGAGCTGACGCATAGCAAACTGAAGTTATTGATGTGGCAGTTGACTTCTAGTGCTATTCCTCAAAATAAGGTCGAATCTTAGCCAAAATGCCCAACTGACATAGATCTCGCTTAAAAGCTTTAAGATATTGATGAAATAATTCATAATCCACCTCTTTTGACTGGCCTTACGCTATTTCACTGAACAAAATTGACATCTGGGCGAAAATAGAAAAAACTGCCAAAAACAGGCTTTCGGCAGCTAACAGTGCTGCCGGTTTCGTGAGTTAACTGTCGAAAGCTGGCCTTTTCGGCAGCTAATGAGCGCTGTGTAGCTCGCCTAAGCTGCCGAAAGCCTGTAGAATTCCAAAAAAAAAAAAAAACTGCTTTTGGAAAAAATCGATTTTCTCAGCCGTCCGATGTCCGTTTTGCATGTTTAAATAGTTGATTTTGATCTACAGAACATAAGCTATCCATTAGTGCTTTTAGATTTGGATTTGGAGCTCGGGAAGGCCGTCGAAATTGCCCTGCAACATCACACGATTTCAACAGAAAATTCCTCTTTGCCGATCTTTGTTGTTCTTCGAAAACACTTGCAGACTTGAAAAACTCGGCCACTTGTGGGCGAGACTTAAGGTACCAGACCCCTTCTAACTCTCTCCTCAGTGGGAGATTTGTTTTCACCATGGAATGATGAACTGTCACTTAATACCTGGAGATGATCTATGCAACCAGAAGATATGTTTCCTCTGTAAGTTGAGTCACAGGCAGAGTACAGCAACTGTAGATTAACTAGAGAGAGTAGAGGTGAGTGGTGACTATGAGGCACTTCAGTCGACTAGTCTTGTGGCTGAATTAATGAGCTTCCAGACCGACAGGTGATACTACTTAATGATGATTAACAGCCCAAGTATATAGAGGATTTTTAGGCAGCACTTTCTCTTCAACTGCAATGATGAATCAGGCTTGCTTGACATTGGAGCGTGCAAAAGCAGGATTTTATTTTTTGCATATTGAAACATTTTCGGCAACTTATGTTTTGTCTGTTAACCCCCTTAGCTGCGGAAACTAATCCTTTTCGGCCATTAAGCAAACTTCCACAGACTCAGTTAACTGCTGAAAGCTTAAATTTTCAAATTTTGAAACCCAAGACTCACAGAAATAAAAATTTTACCCATTCTATCACCCAAAAAGACGGTGGTCAATTTGGGAGATAACAGCATCAATTGCTCATAAAACAGAAAAGGTAAAAAAAAGTTTATTTAATCTACGTAGAAGGATGAAGAAACAAATCTAAATGTAACAAAACTGGAATTAAAATTAAAGATCCCTGCAAGGAGCAATCTAAAGGCATGAACAATGAGCACTATGAGTTATCCCGAAGAAAGAACAGTTAGCCATTCGATCTAGACAAAGAAATCTACAGCAATGCATTTCATTGTTCACAAAATAGAGAAAACGCATGCCCGGGGAGGAGCAAAATCATTAATACAAAGAAATAATTCAGGTGATAAGAACGATCTCACATTATAGAACAGCAGCCATTAGAATAGTCCAACATACAGCCGCCCAACATCCCAGGCAAAATGTCCATCTCCCGTGGCTTCTATTAGAAAAATCAATTTTACAGACCCGATACAAGATAGCTCATATCGTTTGCCAAAATTTCATTCCCTGCCAAAAGTCCCTTCTAATCTTTCCTAGATGCTATTTATAGCTACAAATTTGCCCTTTGGGCTGACACCTAGCCTTCTCCACCTGTCATTTACAGGAATTTCCACTATAATCGACCACCAAAATGGCCACTTCCTTTACAAAAAATATTTTGACAAAATTAGGGACAGCTGTCCCATGGCTTACGCCTTACATATTCAAAATATACATAACAGAAAATTTGCTAACATCAAAGCTTTCCCTGCTGGGCACGTGTCTGGCTGAAGAGAGTGGTTCAACTGAATTCAGTTTGCTTCATTCCTGTGCGTGAGCTTCTGCTGGCAAAGGGTCGCCCAAGTTAATTGTCACTGATGCTGCCTGGAAAGAGCCCCTCAAATCCCTTGCTGATGTTGCTCCTAATTGGGAAGGGGGAATTGAACTGGCCAGACTTTCTGTCATTGCTGGGGAAGAGGCTGCTGGGAGAGAGGCTGCTGGGCCTACTGATGCTCCTGCTGCTGCGGCGGCTTTCCTGTCCTCCTCTGTTATGTAGATGTGCCACACACCAGTGTCCCTTATGATTATGTTTGCTGCAGCAGGAAACAGGATTTTCTGAGAAGTCACATTCTTCCCGAGCTCTGTTTTGATGCTTTGGACTTCTGCTTCAGCAGCTTGATGCGCTTCCTTCAGCAGATGGTTGTGAAGTGTTGATGAACCGATATAATGCTGGAGATCATCCATGGCCAGGACATCAATCCTTTTCACATACTCCATCTGGACGCCTAGCTCTTCTTTCAGTTGAGACAACCGCTGCTCCTTTTCCGGGAAGTCTTCTAGGGTCTGAGGGAAACTCAATGTGCAGTTGTCATGGACCCCTTTGAGCTTTTGGTATAGGTTGTTGATTCTATCTGTTTTCCTCTGCACACTGGTTATCAGCTTATTGGCACAGTTCCTGCCAAACTCCAACAAGGCTATATCTTCATTAAAATCGTCCACAGCCTTAAAAGGTAGATGCGGGGGGAAACCTCCTTTCCCTTCTCTCCATGCCATTTGACTTATGACATTGGCCTTGACATGGGTATTCTTAGCTTTGAGCCTGTGGGCCTCCGCATTAATTTCTTTTAATCTGACTGTCATGGCTTTGAGTTTGCAAACCTCTTCGGTGATTAGCTCTTGGGAGCCATACACTTGCTGCACGATATTGCATGACAGCTCGTGGAAGGGAGATAGGTCCATGGTTCTGCTCTCTGCTTGCTCTAAACGCTCAGCTAATGTTCGGGTACACAGGGTACTACCAAAGGACCGAACACCAAGAGCAACCACTTCACACAAACAGATCACAGATCAACACACCGATGTTTTGACGTGGTTTAAACCCTCTTGAGGGAAACACTCCACGGCCCCGGCCAAATAGCTTCTACGGGACAATTTATTATGCAAAGAAGGAAAGTTACAAATGAGCTTCTCATAATCGATCAACTAAACAATGACCCTCCATGCTCTTTAAATAGAGATCATGGACCAATCGGGTGTTAAGCCACGGATCAAGGTTAGGTTTGATCTAAGAGAAGTTGAGCCGTCGGATCACTCTATGTCGGAAACATATCGTGACTGTCGGATTAAGTATTTACAAATGCATACTAATGCATACTAAAGAAACACACTATCCCTAACGGATATATTACACAAGTTGATCTTAACTAACTCCTAAGTGTCTAAATATCCTAACATCCCCCCTTAAGAACAACTTGGGATAGGATTGAAGGATTTACAAAAGTGACACTATTAGGAGAAGGAAGGAGGCATTAGATCCTATCCCCCCTTAATGACAAGTTCCTGAACTCCTAACATAGATCGAAGTTTAGAAAACTTCGCTTCTGTAAGAGACTTGGTGAAGATGTCTGCAACTTGATCATCTGTAGGGCAAAAGAGCACTTCAAGAACACGATCATGAACAAGATTTCGGATGAAGTGCATATGTAGCTCAATGTGTTTGCTGCGTTGATGTAGAACTGGATCTTTGGCAAGCTTGATGGCACTTTGATTGTCGCACCAAAGTGGAGTAGGCTTCTGCTGCTCGAATCCAAACTCTGAAAGGATCTGTCGAAGCCATAAAGCTTCCTGACTGGCATTAACTGCTGCTCGATATTCTGCCTCTGCTGAAGAAAGAGCAAGAGCTTGTTGTTTCTTACAAGCCCAAGTAATAGGTCCAGATCCCAGACTGAAAACATAACCTGCAGTAGACTTTCGATCATCAGGATCGCCGGCCCAATCTGAATCAGTGAAACCAACCAACAAAGGTTTCCTCCCTGTACTGTAATGAATCCCAAACTGAACTGTACCTCGAATATATCGAAGTATTCTTTTAGCTGCTTTCAAGTGACTTTCATAAGGTGTCTGCATATAACGGGCAACTCGACCAACGGCAAAGGAAAGGTCAGGACGGGAATGAGTCAAGTATAAAAGACTACCAACAAGCTGACGATACAAGGTGGCATCTACTTCAGGTGAAGTACAAGTGGCAGAAAGTTTGACTCCAGACTGGAAGGGAGAAGGGGCTGGTGTACAATCTTCCATGTGAAAGCGACGAAGAAGGTCACAAGCATACTTAGACTGAGAAAGAAAGATTCCTTCTTTGGTTTGCAGAACTTGGAGACCAAGAAAATAATGCAAATGTCCTAAGTCTGACATTTCAAAAGTTTGTTTAAGACTGGATTTCACATGGGTTATAAGCTTAGGGTCACTACCAGTAAGAATAAGGTCATCAACATATAAAACAAGTATGATGAGATGGGTTCCTACTTTCTTGGTATAGACATTGGGGTCAGAATGGCATCTAGAAAAACCAGTGTCAAGGAGAAAGTTATCCATTTTGGCATACCAAGCTCTAGGAGCTTGCTTAAGGCCATATAAGGATTTCTTAAGGCGGCAGACAAGGCTAGAGTTATTCTGAACATAGCCAGGAGGTTGTTCCATGTAAATTTCCTCCTGTAAATCACCATGTAAGAAGGCAGACTTGACATCCATTTGATGGACTTCCCAGTTGTGTAAGGCTGCAAGGGAAAGAACAAGGTGGATGGAGTTCATTTTGGCGACGGGAGCAAAGGTTTCATTGTAGTCAATCCCTTCAACTTGAGAAAAACCTTTGGCAACTAACCTTGCCTTAAGTCTTTCAACACTTCCATCTGATGCATACTTAGTTCTGTAGACCCATTTACATCTGACAAGTTTTCTTCCTTTTGGAAGAGGTACAAGATCCCAAGTATCGTTCGCCATTAAGGAACGATATTCTTCATCCATGGCTGCATCCCAATCTGGATTCCCTGAAGCTTCTGCAAAAGTTTCTGGATCATGATTCTCGGAAACTTGAGCCAAAAGAGAAGAGGCTCGCTGAAACTGAGAACGTGTTCGACGTTGATCTCTAGGATCACCGGCAAGATCACCAGCTGCTTCACATGTTGAACGGACCCATCGAGGAAGCACTTGTGCTGGTGCAACTGGAGGAACATGAGCAGGCGGAGGTGGATTTTCATCCTCACTGTCATCATCAGAAACTGGAGTTGGAAACCTGTCAAGGAAGTTGGAAGAAGAAGAAGAAGGCACAAACGTCGAATCAGGCTCGCAGGCCAAAGATGGCACACTCGCCGAGTTAGGCTCGCAGGCCAAGATATTTTCATCAAATTTAACATCTCTTCTAATGATTATAGCATGAGAATGTGGTTGAAGAAGTCTATAACCTTTTACATCTTCAGAATATCCAACAAATATGCACTTTTCACTTTTAGGCTGCAATGCTTTCCGTTTTTCATCCGGAATGTGAGCCCATGCTTCACTACCAAACACACGAAAGTGACTTACATCAGGTTTAATTTTACTCCATGCTTCTTCTGGTGTTATACCTTGTAATGCTTTTGTGGGGGTGCGATTTACTATGTAATTTGCACAATTTATGGCTTCAGCCCAAAATTGAAGACTTAGTCCCTTAGATTGGATCATACAATTAGCCATTTCTTTTAAAGTGCGGTTCTTCCGCTCAGCTACACCATTTTGTCGTGGTGTATATGGAACAGTGTGCTGTTGTTGGATGCCTTGTTCAGTGCAGAAAGTAGTGAACTGTTTGTTAACATATTCTCCTCCATTGTCAGATCTTAACTTAATAATTTGATGACCAAATTGTTTTTCAACAAGGGCCTTGTAGGCCAAGAACATGTTAAATACTTCGCTCTTAAGTTTTAGGAAATAAACCCAAGTGCGTCTGGTGTAATCATCAATGAAAGTTAGGAAATATTTGAAACCAGAAAAGGAAGCAGATGGAAGAGGACCACACAAGTCACTATGCACAAGCTCCAAGGGAACCGAGGCGTTCCAAGAGGCAGGTTTGTCAAAACTGTCCCGATGATGTTTTCCGAGTACACAACCGGAGCAAACACCATCTCTGCAAGATACCATCGGAAGACCTGTCACCATATTTTCTTTACATAGTTGTTGCAATGAGCGATAATTTAAGTGACCAAATCGCTCATGCCAAAGTTTGCTCAAGTTATCACTATGAGCAACAAAAACTGAAGGGAAAGGTGATGACCCAAAGTTGTTAAACTTGTACAACCTGGTAATATCATCAACAATTCCGGTAGCTAGAACCTGTTGAGGATCTTTAAAATCCTTGATTACAACTTGGTGAGGTGTAAAGGTCACAGTTTTACCTTCACCAGAATGAGTGATCTGATAGACTGATAACAAATTGCAGGAAATTCTTGGAACACATAGTACATCACTAAAATGACCATTATCTACTCGAACTGTTCCAGCTCCTACAACACTTAGAGATCTATCATCACCAACAAATATTTGTTTGGTGTTACATTCATGCATAGTAGAAAAGATGGCTTGATCCTTAGCCATATGATAAGATGCTCCAGAATCAATGAACCATTCATTTGAAGTAGAAGAAGAAGATGCATTATAAGAATAACCAGAAGCACAAAGTGCATGTCCATGAGAGGCAGATTCTGAAGGCGAATCTAGGCTGATGTGGTGCTTCTTCATTGCTGCTTCCAAGGCTGCCATCTTCTTGAAACACTTAGATTCATCATGATTATCTTTCCCGCAATAGTTGCAATGACGCTCAGTCTTCTTTCCCTTTGGCTTGGATCCTTTGTCATTTTTTAAAGAAGGAGCTGACTGAGAGGGTTTTGGACCCTTGTTTGACTTATTATTGCGAAAATTTTGTTTCTTGGGAGGCTTGGACTTTTCTTTCTGTTGGGACAATAAGGCTTTCCCAGATGTATCTGCATTGTTGATTATTCCAAGATGAATGAGTTTATCTTGTTCCCTAATCAAGGAATCACAAAAGGATTCAAGACTAGGCTCTTGATAGCTAGCTGCATTCAATGACGCTTTCATGGAGTAAAATGTAGATACAAAAACAGAATATGCAGGTCCAAGTTTGGAAAGAATATGATAAATGCATTGTTTGTCTTCCCTCTCAATCTTACATTCTGCACATAAGAGCTTGAGAGTTTTGTACTTAGATAAATAATCTTGAATGCATGAAAAGTCACTTGGATTTAAAGAAATCAACTCATTTTCGAGTTGGTGACCTCGAATTTCATTGTGTTTACCAAACACAGTTTCCAACTTGTCCCAAGCAGCATTAGGTTCATCAATTCCAGATATGTGGAATCGCAAATCAGTAGAGATTGACATCCCAATCAATCCACGAGCTTCATCACATCTATTTGCCCATTTTATTTTCTTATCATCATCAGTGGGTTCTTTTTCTTTCCCTTTTGTAATTCTGAAAAGTCCCCTACTTCGTAGAACATCCTCCATACGAGATTTCCATGAGAAATAGTTGGAACTGTTAAGTAGAATATCACAAGGGGCGGCCATATTTGTAAATTAATGGCTGTAAAAACAGAAACCAATAGTCTTTATTTGAAGAGCTCGAAAAAATAGGTGGTTTCAAAAAAAACGGCACTGAAAACGGACTCTGTATGATGAAGTTATGCTTGAACAAAAAACTGTTGAAGATGTCCCCAATAGTGACGTGGCAGCTAGAGAATGTCCAGCAAAAAAAAAGAACCCCCCTCTTCCCAAGATGAACCTTTTGACAATCACTTTACAAAAAAGTTGCTTTTAAGTGAATCACTTTTGTAAAATAAGTGATTTCACTCTTACAATGATATTACTTTTAAATAGTGCAACAATAAATAAAAAGCTGAAGTGACTCACTTGTATTTTTATTTTTTATTATTTAAGTGAGATGCACTTTTACAATAAAGTAACTTAAAAATAGAAATTGCATGCACTTTTCTTTTTAAAAGTAACTTCCTAAGACTTGAACTCAAGACCTATTAAGGAATAAAGCAACTTTGAACCAAGTGAGCTAGATTAAAAGGTATGTAAAATATGGGAATGAGGAAGGGGGCCTTTTTTTTTTTTCTTTTTTTTTTTTTTTTTTTTTTTTTTTTTTTTTTTTTTTTTATACTCTTCTTGCTCGGTTTGCGTGCTTGCCCTTTTTCCTGCAAAACAGACCACAAAACGAAACAAAAAAAAAAATTCCACACTTGTGGAGTTAGATCTTGTTAGCTTGCCCGGAAAGTCTACGTTTTCTCTCTGTTTCTGATTTGCCGAGATCGCGCATGGTGCACGGCAAAGAGCATACGCAGCCGAGAAAAACCCTTTCCCTTTCTGTTTCTGATTTGCCGAGATCGCTCAAGGTGCACGGCAAAGAGCATACGCAGACAAGAAAGCAACAATCCGAACCCAAAAAAAATCTAACAGTAAAAAAAAATGAAATATGAGATTTTTTCTTATTAAAAACGAAATAAAAAAATGCGTCACTGTAACATTATACCTTCAGATCTGATAAAAAACGCGTTTCTGGAGCAACCGGGAACCGTTTTCGATGAAACGAAAACTATTTCCCAATGGAAACGACGCTCCGGACGCAATGGAACACCTCCCACAGCCCAGAAATGCACAGAAATACCAGAACTAGAAACCCTTTCGAGTTTCGGCAACAACAGTTCAAGATCTAGATCATAACCAGAAGCGGCACTTCATAAAAGCTCTGATACCATGTTCGGGTACACAGGGTACTACCAAAGGACCGAACACCAAGAGCAACCACTTCACACAAACAGATCACAGATCAACACACCGATGTTTTGACGTGGTTTAAACCCTCTTGAGGGAAACACTCCACGGCCCCGGCCAAATAGCTTCTACGGGACAATTTATTATGCAAAGAAGGAAAGTTACAAATGAGCTTCTCATAATCGATCAACTAAACAATGACCCTCCATGCTCTTTAAATAGAGATCATGGACCAATCGGGTGTTAAGCCACGGATCAAGGTTAGGTTTAATCTAAGAGAAGTTGAGCCGTCGGATCACTCTATGTTGGAAACATATCGTGACCGTCGGATTAAGTATTTACAAATGCATACTAATGCATACTAAAGAAACACACTATCCCTAACGGATATATTACACAAGTTGATCTTAACTAACTCCTAAGTGTCTAAATATCCTAACAGCTAATGCTTGCTTGTCTGCTTCTAGCATAGATGCCTTTTCTTCTGCACTATTCTTCTCTGCTTCCACAATCATCATTTGAAGTGTTAGCTGGTCCTTTTCCTCCTCCAGCTGGCTGTACTTGTTTGACAGCTCCTTATGCTCCGCGTACAAGCAATTATACTTGTTTACTACCATATCTCTTTGGGCTTGCTCGTTAGCCACATTTTGTTGCAGCGTGCGTGCTCTCTTCTTTGTCAATATATTTTCTTTAACTATAACGTCTACATTGGAAAATGATGCCTTTGTTGTCGCTATAACTGCGGACGCCATAGCAATGGGATCTTGATCCGTGTTCTGCATGACGGTGACCTCCCGGTGGGTAACAATGTCTTCATGGAAAGGACTTTTAATCCTCTCTTCTGATTGGAGGACCATTGCTTTTCTTTTCTTATCATATACAAACTCATTCCATTTGGACACCGTACGCTTTCCTGATGGAGTGTACGGGACAATTGGTCGGTTTATGATATCTATGTCCTCTTCCATAGGTGGGGTCCGGACTTCCTGAGCAGGGTTTCCTCCTTCATTTTGGGCACCAGAGCCACCTACTTGAGAGGTGTCTATTTCCATGTCCTGCATACCGGATCCACCTGCCTCGGCATCTTCCCTTGTCTTCAATTCTTCCTCCGCCTTCTTCCTTGCCTCAGCTTGCTCAGTCTCTGCTTCTTTCTGCTTTTGGGCTTCTTCAGTTTCCCGCAGTCTCTCATTTTCAGCTTCTTGCTGCTTTCTTGCTTCCTCGGTTTCCCGCTGTAACCTCGCTGAAATGCCACATAGTGAATGATAGGGACCCACTGAATCTTGTATACTGTGCCATCGGGCATGCCGAAGATTCTGCACAGCATCAGGGCAATCAATCTATAAGGAGCTCTTAGATTCTGTACGTCATACTCCTCACTCCCTTTCTTCCTCAAATGCTTCCCTGCCACCAGTAGCTTCTTGGCCATCTCGATGTTGTTCATTTGACTCAGCCATTCATCAGTCAGAGCTTGTTGGACCCAGGGAAACTTGTAGGCTGCCGCAAGATACGCGGGTTGAAAAGAGGCAATGGCCACTTTACCGCTGTCATTTATTACTCTGCCTTCAGCATCGGCATGCTGGAGTATCCATCCGATCACTTCGGCACAGGGGAACAGCTCAGGGCGGGTGGCAGCTCTGGTTATGCCTGAGGCTTTGATATTCAAATAAATTGGTGCTTCCTCCAGCAACATATCTGGGATTTCTTGGTCCCTGATCATTCTATAGATGTCATCCCACCTGATTTCTGGAGGGACACCAGTGGTGCACCTCGTGTCTTGGAGTGAAGCTTCAGCTTTAAGAGGGGCAGGTTTCTTTTCTGTCATCTTAGCTTTCTTTTTACCGGTCTTCGGCATCTTGACTTATCCCTGACAACATCCATATCAAAGTCATCATTTGAGCAACAGATTGTTGGTTTTAACAGAGAGCATCATTGTTTTAATATATTAATAAGATAAGTACAATGAAGCTGTATGTTTATGAAGCAAACACTATTTCAACATGAAACATAAATTGAAACACTTGAATCTCTTAAAAGATGAATCTGGAATGCTCCTGAGGAGATAGGCTATGTTGCGGAAGCCATTGGTTTTCGGCTCGATAGACGAATTGCGGAAGCCGTTGGTTTTCGGCTCCGCCCTGGGGACTAAAATGATTTTCGTCTTAGCAGGGACATGAAAAATAACCCCCCCATTCTTTAAAGGGGCAAGTTTGGGATGCTCCCGTAGAGACAAGCGCGTTGCGGAAGCAACGTGTTTTCGGTTTAGCTATGGGGAAAGGATAGGATAGCTTTCGTCACTGCTGTGGATTGGAAGGCCAATGGCGGGTAAGCTCAGGTAGGCAGACTTTGTGCCGAAAAGGAAACCCCTTTCGCATTTATGATTAGGCGAGGGCATTCGAATGCTAATGTCATTTGCGGCACTTGCCGAGGTGTTCCATGGGGATTAGTTCGAGCGAGGGTGATGGCGCCGGAGACACATGGACGGAAAAGGTTCGAGCGGCGTTGCTTTTGGGTCTAGTTGGCGTAGCTTGAGTGCTCGCGGGTTCTGAACAGGGGCCGTGGCGCCGGTTCTAATATTTGAAATGAGCAGAGGTTTCGCAGTTTACGAAAAGGCCCGGGGTTTTATGGCTTAATCTTTCGGCCGGGGATATGCAACGTCGATGGGCTTCGGTATTTTCAATAGACGACGAGGCACGCGGCTCGGAAAAAGGAACATGTTAACCGTCTACCCACCAATGTTTATCCTGTTTCTGCTAAAAACGAGGAGAACTTGATTCAACCGTATTTGACGGGCAAAATCGCCCGTGACGGGCGTTTTGCTCGTCAAAACCCCACCTATGCCCATCAATTTCAAAAGACAGCTAACTTAATAGCAAAATACGACGTGTAGGGAGATGGATTTACAGTTAAGATCCTACCTGGCACTGATGAAAACGCTAACTGAGGTGGTCGTGGAACGTGCTTGAGCAATCCGAGCTGGAGCGGTTCGCGCGGCGTCCAACCAATCGTCCAGATTGAAAAAATAACAATGTGTTGGCTCGTACCCCCACCGCCTATTTAAATCGAACTGGCACGTGCGAGCGTTCAATTGGGTGGGTGGCGCAATTAAAACACGGCTTAAATTCGTCGCCCGTAGCGGTCACGTCAAAAGGTCTCGATCCGTGTGCGACCGCCATTCGCGGGACCGTCTTGCGAGTCACACCCGCCGTTGCGGAAGGATAGAGGGGAAGTTTGCGCTGTTTCGGGACGCGTCGCGGAAGGGAAACTTGAAACCTTCCGCAAAATAGCCCCGCGTTGCGGATGCATAACGTCAAGGCTTCCGCCGTTTCGGGAGCTATTCGCGAAAGGTTTCCGCAAACCAAAACTTTCTAAGTCTCGTTGCTTTTCGGGAAGATATGGCGAAGGCTCCCGCTAGTTTCGGAAGGAAAATCTGAAGGCTTCCGCACAAGGCTTCCGCGGTTGCGGAAGGCTTTGGCGAATGCCTCCCGCAATTTTGGAAAAGTCTCCGAGTTATTTTCATGGGTTTTAACCCAGCGACTTCCGCCACTGCGGGATGACACGGCGAACACTTCCGCTATTTCGGGAGCAAATGATGAACGGTTCCGCTGTTTCGGAAGCAATTGATGAACGGTTCCGCTGTTTCGGAAGCAATTCCTCAGCGGCTTCCGCTGTTTCGGAATGGAATTTTCAATTCTTTGTTTAGATAGGTAGCCCGAGAGCCTCCACAATTTCGGAACGGAATGTTGAAAGCTTCCGCGAATGGCTTCCGCCGTTTCGGGAGACAGACTTCAATCGCTTCGCCGTTTCGGCAAGGTTTCACCAACGGTTTCCGCAACTTATGGCCAAAATCTGAGTTTCTTTTCGGAGAGATATCACGGCGGCTTCCGCCGTTTCGGGAGGTTTCGCTGAATTCCCCCGCCGTTTCGGAATGAAAACTCCAATCTCTTCGCGACCGGTCAAAAAATGTTCTAAGTCTTCTTCCGGGAGAGTAATGCGAATGAGTCCCGCCATTTCGGGAGGAAAACCAGAATCTTTCCGCGGTTGCGGGAGGCTTGAGTGAAGGGCTCTGCCATTTCGGGAGGCGTTGCCTGAAGGTTTCCGCAGATTTTCGACCAAAAAATCCAACTCCTTTTCGGGCGTCTAAGGCGAATGAGTCCCGCCATTTCGGGAGGCATTGCCCAAAGGTTTCCGCACAAGGCTTCCGAAATTTTCTAAGTCTTGCGGGCGTCTTTCCCAAGTTCTCCCGCCGTTTCGGGAAGAGAAACAGAAGGTTTCCATAACTTTTCTCACGGTTTACGCTTTTGACAAAGGAAATCTAAGTCTTTCCTCCAGAAAGGTTGGACGTTTGGCTCTTCGGAGTCTCGGGGAGATAGCCTGAGGGATTCCAAAATGTTGGGAAAAGTTCTAAGTTCCTCTTTGGCTCTTTGGGGAAAACATGGAAGGATTGATGGCAAGATGTTCAGTAGGGAAATAAGATTTTATGTTGAAAACAGAGCTGACGGCTGGGATGGCTTCTCAGGCAAACTTTCTACAAAAATACAGGAGGGGCCCCAATATGTACAAAAATTTTGGGGAGGATTGTTGCTGCAACAACACGTTGTTACATACATTCCAAGACAATGAGCTAGGTGATGGCACTTATATCACTAAAACATTCTTTGAAAGCCTTAAATTGGATTCCACCACCCCTATATTTGGATCTAGTGGGTCAAAGTCTACACAATTGGGGACAACAATGTTACTGTACAACTTGAAAGCAAAGTATGGCACGTCAGACGCGTGTTTCTCAACACTTTTGAGGTAACTGGCCATCAACTACCTTATATTTTGAGGAATCTTGTCACACAATCAACATTGAAAATGGTCAATTTTATGAACAATAAATGACAATGTACATTTATATTTCCCACTAACTGTAGGTTATTCAAAGATAAGGTACTTCCGAGTGATAATGTATTTCCCAACAGCTGGGAAGAGGAAAAACAAATGTTGAAAATGTTGGGTGTTGAGTACATATCATATCATGTGTGTCCCAATGATTGTATTCTATATAGAGGCGGATATGTGGACAAAGAGATATGTCCAAAATGTGGGCATTATAGGCACAAAGAATCGAATAGCAATGCCAAAGCACATGGTCCTCCTCATAATATATTGAGGGACGTGCCTATAATCCCAAGGATTCGAAGTCTCCTTGGTTGCAAAGAATTAGCTATGTTGCAGGGATGGCATGCCTCGCACCGAAGTGGGGAAGGAGTAATGAAAATCCCAACAGATTCAATAGCCATGAAGCATATAGAGGATACATGGCTTGATAAATTCAAGAATGAAGTATGGAGCCTTCGATTGAGCATAGCCATTGATGGCGTCAACCCATGCACCCAACCAAACACTAGATATATTGTTTAGCTTGTAGTAGTTATCAATAACAATATCCCCCCATGGTTTTCCATGAAGAATGGACATCTTATGTTGGCTCTTATAGTCCCTAATCGAAGACAAGTGAAGAATATGGTTTTTTACCTACAACCATTGATTGATGAATTCAAGGAATTATTGGAAGGGATACAGGTATATGATGTATTGAAACCCATCTCAACAAAGAGGAGTTTTACATTGTATGGCATATGTGCATATGCCACACATGATTATTCGGGGTTAGGAGTTTTCTTTGGTAAATATGTTGTTTGATTTGTTTATATTCAAAGAAATATTTCTTGGCATATTTAATTTAGTGCAACTATATTGATATTCAACACTAACGTCCTTTGTATACCATAACATCGTAGGTCTTGTAACAAAAGGTTATCATGGATGTGAATGTTCTGGGTTTACTTTGAAAGATAGATGGTCCAAAGAGCTATGAAATACAGTGTACAACTGCTTAAGGGTATTCCTCCCAAAAAAACACCCTTATAGAAGATCAACATCTGCTTTCAATGGTAAACCAGAGAGAACACAAAGGCTTGAAATAATGAAACCGACCAATTGGCTTAAGGCATATTGCAGAGAGAAGGAGAAGGAATGTGTAGATTTGTTTGATTCAAATGGGGAACCTATGGTCAATGATCCAAAATTATTCAACACCTATGTTGAGAAAATGCCCATCATAATGAAAAGGAAATCGACATTTTGTGAGCCCCCATAATGGGAGCATCTTAAGATTTCCTACTGATCCAGGTTTAATGAGCAGAACGAAATGAATATAGGTTATTATCATATACTTAACACAAAATAACAGAGATACAGTAAAACTGGTTTTCTATTCAATAAGGAAATAAGCTAGAACTGTAAAATGCAGTGGAAAACAAGCTTGCTGGAATGGTGGCGGCTTATCTCTGAGAAGAGATGTGACGGCTGCGCTCATTTCGCAAGAAGATGGTTACAATGAGGCTCTCAAAGCCTTTTACAACAAACAGGAATGTCAAAAACCCTAGACATCCAAAAACCTAACCCTAGGAGATGAAGCGCCCAAAAGTCATGTGGGCCCCGTTTGGGTAAGTTAGTACATCAACTTCCTGAGGTCGTAACTTTTGCATACGATCTCCGTTTGGGGCACTCGGTAGCCCGTTGGAAAGGTCTATCCGAGATTTACAACTTTTGATTGGGGCCAAATGTGTGCCAACGGCATCAATTTGGCCCCCCAAATTGCCAAAAAATGTCGTTTAGGGCCTCAAAATGGCCCCGGAAGTTTAGGACCCAAAAAACTGCTAAAAATAGTACAATACCAAAATTGCCATAAAACTGTTTGAGCCAGTTGGAAAGGTGGGTGGCCACCAATATCCACTTGGATCAATCCTCCCTCCTTAGGAAGCAATGGTCTCCATTGCGTTGAGTTCCCCCATCAGATGAGGAAATTTCTGCTGAATTTGGCCTCGGGTGAGCCACTTGCCTTGGTGCAGGAGCTGCCCTGCTTTGACAACTCGGTAAAGCTGGATCCTTTGATGTCGAGTGCCCTTGATTTGTGTGTCTACAATATGATCATTGGATGCTTGTTGTAGGAAGTCAGGGTTGAGCTCTGTTGGTTTCAACTTCTCTTCTATCTCTGAGGTGTCTAATAGTGGTGGGAAATATGACCGAAGGAGAGCCACGTTGAAGAATGGATGCAGACCAAGGAAGGGGGGAATGTTGAGCTCAAAAGCATTGTCACCCACCGCCTTGGTGATGGTGTACGGCCCATAACGGAGTGGGAGAATATTTCGATGGGGTCCTGTAAGGCGTTCTTTCTGCAAATGCAACCAAACTTTGTCACCCACATGAAACTTATGTGGCACCCGATGTTGATCATGGCGCTGCTTGTACCTGGCATTAGACTTCTGTAGAATATCCCGAACCTGTCGACGGATATGCTGGATCCGTTCAATGAACCGGGCGGCTTTATCAGCTTCTAGGGACGAGTCGACCGAGGTGGTCGCAAGGGGAAGTGCAACATCCATGGGGCCAATGGTTGGAATCCCAACCCCACCTGAAAGGGGCTGTGGCCAGTTGAACTATGCAGGGCTCGGTTGTAGCTATGTTGGACATAGGGGAGACTCTCATCCCATGTGCGGGGGTGTGTTGAATTGTACATGCGCAGGATATGTACGACCATCCGGTTGACGACCTCCGTTTGTCCATCGGTTTGGGGGTGGAAGGCAGTGGATTTGGTGAGCTTGGTATCCAGCAGTGACCAAAGACTTGACCAGAATAAGCTGAGGAACCGACTGTCACGGCCTGAGATAATGGTCTATGGGATCCCAAAATGTACCCATAATCCTTCAAAGAAGAGCTTGGCAGTGGATTCTACTGTGATGTTCTTCTTGCAAGCGGCTAGAATCGCCATCTTGGAAAAGCGATCAACAACCACGAAAACACAGTCGTTTCCCCTCTTGGTGGACGGGAGGCCCGACATGTAGTCCATTGAGATGGATTCCCACAGCCTGTCAGGAGTAGGCAGAGGGGTGTACAGGCCCTATTTCTTAGTGGTCGGTTTGGAAATAACGCAAGCGGTGCAGGACCTGATATACTTGCCGACATCCTGTCGAAGTTTCGGCCAGTGGAAATGTTTCTGCAACACTGCCACTGTCTTTTCGACGCCAAAGTGTCCTGCCACCCGACTATAGTGAGCTTCCCAAATCAGCTTCGCGCGCTCGCATGATGGAACGCAGAGATGGCCCAGACGACACAACAACCCATCCTTAATATGGAAATTAGCAACCACTGAGTTGGTGCCCAACATTTGATAGGTGGCGAAGAAGTCAGGGTCTGTCTCGTAGAGGTGGGGCCATCCGGAGGTCTCGTGGCCACAAGAGTCTAGCACCGTGGTAAGTGCCGCGACTGGAGGTCGACTGAGGCAGTCAGCAACTCGGTTGGTACTCCCTGTTTTATATTTGATGTTGAGGTGGAACTGCTGTAAATATGTTGACCACTTCTGATGGCGGTCATTCTGCAACTTTTCTTGGGTCTGCATGAACTGTAGTGGCTTGTGATCAGTGTGGATGACTGTCTCCTTCCCAAGAATGTAATGTCTCCACTGGCGGCAGGCTTGCACAATGGAGTACATTTCTTTGTCGTAGGTAGGGTACTTGCGGACAGCATCTGATAGTGTCTCACTATGATATGCCACGGGGTGGCCGTGTTGAGTGAGATAGGCGCCCACAGCATAATCTGAAGCATCTGTCTCAATCTCAAAGGGATGTTGCAGGTTCAGTAATGAGAGTACCGGCGATGAGCACAAATGCTTCTTCAAGTCATCAAAGGCTTGTTGTTGGGACAGGCCCCACACAAATTTTTCCTTACCACCACCCCTGGTCACTTGGCTGAGGACCCATGCGATATGAGAGAATCCCAGCACGAACCGGCGATAGAAATTCGCGAGGCCCAAGACTCCGAAGTTTAGTGAGTGTGGTTGGGGTTGGACAGTCACGGATGACCTGGATATTGGCTGGATCCACATGCACACCATTTCGATCAACGATGTAGCCTAAGTAATGGACCTTGTCCATGCCGAAGGAGCATTTTTCCAAGTTTGCATATAGTTTGTGCTTCCGCAGGGTGTGCAGAACCTGCTGAATATGCTGCAAGTGTTCCTCCCAGGTCTTGCTGTAGATGAGGATGTCATCCAGATACACCACTACAAAATTGTTGGTGAAAGGTTGTAGGATATCATCCACCATCCTCATAAAAGTTGCTGGAGCATTTGTCAAACCAAAAGGCATGACCATCCATTCGAAAAGACCTTCTTTTGACTTGAAGGCAGTCTTCCATACATCTGTCTGTTCTATTGGGACCTGGTGGTAGCCAGACTTCAGATCAATCTTACTAAAGTATTTGGACCCCGTGCGCTGATCAAGAAGGTCGTCGATTCGGCGAATCGGGTACCGGTTACGGACTGTGATTTTATTCAGGGCCCGGTAATCAATGCAGAGTCTCTAGGTCCCATCTTTCTTCTGCACCAGCACGATTGGGCTCCCACAAGGTGATGAACTAGGACGGATGTGCCCCTTGTGGAGCAATTCTTGGATCTGCCTCTTGATCTCCTCGTTTTCCAACAGAGAGCGACGATAGACTGGCCCATTGGGTAGCGGTGCGCCTGGGGTCAGATCGATGGGATGCTTGACCTGGCAATGCAGAGGTACCCCGGTCGGAGAGGAGAAGATATCTGAGTATCCTTCCACTACCTTATCCACTTGCTTCTGTTGTGTGGATAGATCGGTCATGGAGGCCCGAGATGTGGCTGCGATCTTTCTTTCACTCTGAGAGTGAATCATGAAGAAGACAAATTTCCCGGTCTGAGAGATGACCTTCCTGCATTGCTTGGCAGAGATCAAGGAAATAGCACTAGGAGGGACTGCCTCGGGTATCCTGTACAATTTCCTGTTCAAAGAAATAATAACACTACGAGACCTAGACTCATATACAGCATGACGTTTCCATAAATAAGGTTGGCCCAAAAGAACATCTGAAACTTCGAGAGGAACGACATCACACAATACCTCGTCCTTGAAGGGCTTGATGCCGTATGGCAGTCGGCACTGTTGAATGACGCGGAGATCACTTCCTTTGCGAAGCCATCCAATGGTGTAGGGTTGTGGGTGCGGCATTGTCGGCAGGGCCAGGCGCTTGACGACCTCTACTGAGATGAGATTCTTCTGGCTACCGCTATCAACGATGAAGTGCAGCGGGGTGCCTTTTACCCACATCTGTGAATGGAAGAGGCGTTCTCCTTCTTCTGGCTTGTCTGGTTCATCAGGCTGAAGCTTGGTGGTAGCAATGGTGGCACTGGGTTCCACGTCAATGATCCGTCTTCCCCTTTCTGGTTCGGACTCAGAGTCAGAACCCGCATCTGATTCAGATGCTTTCACTTCGGCCACCAGCGACTTCTTTGAGCGACAATCAGCAGTGTTATGCCAAGGGCTCTTATGGAAGTCGCACTACTTCCCGGTATCTTTCTTTGTTTTTCCGGTGTCCTTCTTTGCTTGCGGCTTGGACTGGTTGTCCTGATACTGTCCATCTTTGCTCTATCCTTTATTCTGTGGGTTGGGGCTGCCCTTTCCTATCTTTTGCTGTGAAGGGTTCCCAGGCCCAAATTGCCGCGTCTTTTGTTTGAGCTTCTGCTCGATTTTGACGGCATATCGGTAGGCCGCGCCCAAGGAAGAGATGTCCAGAAATTCCATTTCGTTCTGGATGTATCTATGCAAACCACCGCGATACTTGAGCACTAGATGTCGCTCTGAATATTTGATACCCAGCTTGGTGCACAAGGTATGGAAGATATTTGTAAACTCTGGCACTGCTTGGTCTCTTTCTTGTCGCAGTGTGGTCCATTTGGTATACAAGTCATCATAACTTCCAACAAGTTAGTATTGTTCCTTAATAGCATCCCTGAAGGATTCCCAGGTGACCGTGACTAAAAATAATGAGGCTTCTTCTGTGTCCTTTTGCTCGAAGAATGTTTCCCACCAATCTTTGACATGGGGAACGGCTTTGAGGAGCGCAAAAATAATCTTTTCTTTATTCGAAAAGTTATGGACAGAAAAATAACCTTCTAGTAGATTCAACCACTTATCTACAACATCTGCGTCTATCTGTCCTTCAAATATAGGGATATCGAAGTTGATTTGTACCTTGAAGGGGGCGGCGCCTCCGCTCGAGGAAGATGCGTCGCTTGTTGGTAGTCGCCGAAGGATTTCTGCGAAATTATCCATCATCTCATTCCTCTGCTGCGTGAGGGCTTCCTCAAGCAACATTTTGATAGGATCTCCTGTCCCGTCATCTTTCTTTTCTCCTGCCATGGGAGGTCTCTTGGGCGTGCGAGAGATTTTTTCCTCAAGAGAAACAAGCTCGAGACCCAATTCTTTGTACCCTGACCTCGTTGGGGACATGCATTAAGACGACAAGGAGCAGACTGCTCTGATACCACTGATCCAGGTTTTATGAGCAGAATGAAATGAATACAGGTTATTATCAGATGCTTAACACAAAATAACAGAGATACAGTAAAACTGGTTTTCTATTCAATAAGGAAATAAGCTAGAACTGTAAAATGCAGCGGAAAACAAGCTTGCTGGAATGGTGGCAGCTTATCTCTGAGAAGAGATGTGACAACTGCGCTCATTTCACAAGAAGATGGTTACAATGAGGCTCTCAAGGCCTTTTACAATAAATAGGAATGTCAAAAACCCTAGACATCCAAAAACCTAACCCTAGGAGATGAAGCGCCCAAAAGTCATGTGGCCCCCGTTTGGGTAAGTTAGTACATCAACTTCCCGGGGTCGTAACTTTTGCATACGATCTCCGTTTGGGGCACTCGGTAGCCCATTGGAAAGGTCTATCCAAGATTTACAACTTTCGACTGGGGCCAAATGTGTGCCAAAGACAACCATTTGGCCCCCCAAATTGCCAAAAAAGGTCGTTTAGGGCCTCAAAATGGCCCCAAAAGTTCAGGACCCGAAAAACTGCTAAAAATAGTACAATACCAAAATTGCCATAAAACTGTTTGAGCCAGTTGGAAAGGTGGGTGGCCACCAATAACCACTTGGATCAATCCTCCCTCCTTAGGAAGCAATGGTCTCCATTGTGTTGAGTTCCCCCATCATATGAGGAAATTTCTGCTGAATTTGGCCTCGGGTGAGCCACTTGCCTTGGTGCAGGAGTTGCCCTGCTTTGACAACTCGGTAAAGCTGGATCCTTTGATGTCGAGTGCCCTTGATCTGTGTGTCTACAATATGATCACTGGATGCTTGTTGTAGGCAGTCAGGGTTGAGCTCTGTTGGTGTCAACTTGTCTTCTATCTCTGAGGTGTCTAATAGTGGTGGGAAATATGACTGAAGGAGAGCCACATTGAAGACTGGATGTAGACCAAGGAAGGGGGGAATGTTGACCTCAAAAGCATTGTCACCCACCGCCTTGGTGATGGTGTACGGCCCATAACGGAGTGGGTGAATCTTTCGATGGGGTCCTGTAAGGCGTTCTTTCTGCAAATGCAACCAAACTTTGTCGCCCACCTAAAACTTATGTGGCACCGGATGTTGATCATGGCGCTGCTTGTACTTGGAATTAGACTTCTGTAGAATATCTTGAACCTGTCGGCGGATATGCTGGATCCGTTCAATGAACCGAGCGGCTTTGTCAGCTTCTGGGGACGAGTCGACCGAGGTGGTCGCAAGGGGAAGTGCAACATCCATGGGGCCCAATGGTTGGAATCCCAACCCCACCTGAAAGGGGCTATGGCCAGTTGAGCTATGCAGGGCTCGGTTGTAGCTATGTTGGACATAGGGGAGACTCTCATCCCATGTGCGGGGGTGTGTTGAATTGTACATGCGCAGGATATGTACGACCATCCGATTGACGACCTCCGTTTGTCCATCGGTCTGGGGGTGGAAGGCAGTGGATTTCGTGAGCTTGGTATCCAGCAGTGACCAAAGGCTTGACCAGAATGAGCTGAGGAACCGACTGTCACGGCCTGAGCTAATGGTCTGTGGGATCCCAAAATGTACCCATACTCGTTCAAAGAAGAGCTTGGCAGTGGCTTCTGCTGTGATGTTCTTCTTGCAAGCAGCTAGAATCGTCATCTTGGAAAAGCGATCAACAACCACAAAAACACATTCGTTTCCCCTCTTGGTGGACGGGAGGCCCGACATGTAGTCCATTGAGATGGATTCCCACGGCCTATCAGGAGTAGGCAGAGGGGTGTATAGGCCCTGTTTCTTAGTGGTCGGTTTGGCAATAACGCAAGCAGTGCAGGACCTGATATACTTGCCGACATCCTGTCGAAGTTTCGGCCAGTAGAAATGTTTCTGCAACACTTCCACTGTCTTTTCGACGCCAAAGTATCCTGCCACCCGACTGTAGTGAGCTTCCCAAATCAGCTTCGCGCTCTCGCTTGATGGAATGTAGAGATGGCCTAGACGACACAACAACCCGTCCTGAAGATGGAAATTAGCAACCACTGAGTTGGTGCCCAACATTTGATAGGTGGCGGAGAAGTCAGGGTCTGTCTCATAGAGGTGGGGCCATCCGGAGGTCTCGTGGCCACAAGAGTCTAGCACCGTGGTAAGTGCCGTGACTGGAGGTCGACTGAGGAAATCAGCAACTCGGTTGGTACTCCCTGTTTTATATTTGATGTTGAGGTGGAACTGCTGTAAATATGTTGACCACTTCTGATGGCGGTCATTCTGCAACTTTCCTTGGGTCTGCATGAACTGTAGTGGCTTGTGATCAGTGTGGATGACTGTCTCCTTCCCAAGAATGTAATGTCTCCACTGGCCGCAAGCTTGCACAATGGAGTACATTTATTTGTCGTAGGTAGGGTACTTGCGGACAGCATCTGATAGTGTCTCACTATGATATGCCACGGGGTGGTCGTGTTGAGTGAGAACGGCGCCCACAGCATAATCTGAAGCATCTGTCTCGATCTCAAAGGGATGTTGCAGGTTCGGTAATGAGAGTACCGGCGATGAGCACAAACGCTTCTTCAAGTCATCAAAGGCTTGTTGTTGGGACAGGCCCCACACAAATTTTTCCTTACCACCACCCCTAGTCACTTGGCTGAGGGCCCATGCGATATGAGAGAATCCCAGCACGAACCGGCGATAGAAAATGGCGAGGCCCAAGAAGCTCCGAAGTTCAGTGAGTGTGGTTGGGGTTGGCCAATCACGAATGACCTAGATCTTGGTTGGATCCACATGCACACCATGTCGATCAACGATGTAACCTAAGTAATGGACCCTGTCCATGCCGAAGGAGCATTTTTCCAAGTTTGCATATAGTTTGTGCTTCCACAGGGTGTGCAGAACCTACTGAATATGTTGCAAGTGTTCCTCCCAGGTCTTGCTGTAGATGAGGATGTCATCCAGATACACCACTACAAAATTGTTGGTGAAAGGTTGTAGGATATCGTCCATCATCCTCATAAAAGTTGCTGGAGCATTTGTCAAACCAAAAGGCATGACCATCCATTCGAAAAGACCTTCTTTTGACTTGAAGGCAGTCTTCCATACATCTGTCTGTTCTATTGGGACCTGGTGGTAGCCAGACTTCAGATCAATCTTACTGAAGTATTTGACCCCCGTGAGATGATCAAGGAGGTCGTTGATTCGGGGAATCGGGTACCAGTTACAGACTGTGATTTTATTCAGGGCCCGGTAATCAATGCAGAGTCTTCAGGTCCCATCTTTCTTCTGCACCAGCACGATTGGGCTCCCACAAGGTGATGAACTGGGATGGATGTGCCCCTTGTGGATCAATTCTTGGATCTGCCTCTTGATCTCCTCATTTTCCAACAGAGAGCGGCGATAGACTGGCCCATTGGGTAGCGATGCGCCTAGGGTCAAATCGATGGGATGCTTGACCTGGCAGTGCAGAGGTACCCCGGTCGGAGAGGAGAAGATATCTGAGTATCTTTCCACTACCTTATCCACTTGCTTCTGTTGTGTGGATAGATCGGTCGTGGAGGCCCAAGATGTGGATGCGATCTTTCTTTCACTCTGAGAGCGAATCACGAAGAAGACAAATTTCCCGGTCTGAGAGATGACCTTCCCGCATTGCTTGGCAGAGATCAAGGAAATAGAACTAGGAGGGACTGCCTCGAGTATCCTGTACAATTTCCTATTCAAAGAAATGATAACACTACGAGGCCTAGACTCATATATAGCATGACGTTTCCATAAATAAGGTTGTCCCAAAAGAACATCTGAAACTTCGAGAGGAGCGACATCACACAATACCTCGTCCTTGAAGGGCTTGATGCCGTATGGCAGTCGACACTGTTGGCTGACGCGGAGATCACTTCCTATGCGAAGCCATCCAATGGTGTAGGGTTGTGGGTGCGGCGTTGTCGGCAGGGCCAGGTGCTTGACGACCTCTGCTGAGATGAGATTCTTCTGGCTACCGCTATCAACGATGAAGTGCAGCGGGATGCCTTTTACCCACATCTGTGAATGGAAGAGGCGTTCTCCTTCTTCTGGCTCGTCTGGTTCATCAGGCTGGAGCTTGGTGGTAGCAATGGTGGCACTGGGTTCCGCGTCAATGATCCGTCTTCCCCTTTCTGGTTCAGACTCAGAGTCAGAACCCGCATCTGATTCAGATGCTTTCACTTCGGCCACCAGCGATTGCTTTGAGCGGCAGCAGTGTTATGCCAAGGGATTTTATGGAAGTTGCACCACTTCCCGGTATCTTTCTTTGTTTTTTCGGTGTCCTTCTTTGCTTGCGGCTTGGACTGGTTGTCCTGATACTGTCCATCTTTGCTCTGTCCTTTATTCTGTGGGTTGGGGCCTCCCTTTCCTGTCTTTTGCTGTGAAGGGTTCCCAGGCCCAAATTGGTGCATCTTTTGTTTGAGCTTCTGCTCGATTTTGATGGCATATCGGTAGGCCGCGCCCAAGGAAGAGATGTCCATAAATTCCATTTCGGTATGAATGTATCTATGCAAACCACCGCAATACTTGAGCACTAGATGTCGCTCTAAATCTTTGATACCTAGCTTGGTGTGCAAGGTATGGAAGATATTTGTGAACTCTGGCACTGCTTGGTCTCTTTCTTGTCGCAGTGTGGTCCATTTGGTATACAAGTCGTCATAACTTCCAACAGGGTAGTATTGTTCCTTAATAGCATCCCTGAAGGATTCCCAAGTGGCCGTGACTGAAAATAATGAGGCTTCTTCTGTGTCCTTTTGCTCGCAGAATGTTTCCCACCAATCTTTGACATGGGGAACCACTTTGAGGAGCGCAAAAGTAATCTTTTCTTTATTCGAAAAGTTATGGACAGAAAAATACCCTTCTAGTAGATTCAACCACTTATCTACAGCATCTGCGTCTATCTATCCTTCAAATATAGGGATATCGAAGTTGATTTGTACCTTGAACGGGTGGCGCCTCCACTCGAGGAAGATGCATCACTTGTTGGTAGTCGCCGAAGGATTTGCACGAAATTATCCATCATCTCATTCCTCTGCTGCGTGAGGGCTTCCTCAAGCAACGATTTGATAGGATCTCCTGTCCCGTCATCTTTCTTTTCTCCTGCCATGGGAGGTCGCTTGGGCATGCGAGAGCTTTTGTCCTCAAGAGAAACAAGCTCGAGACCCAATTCTTTGTACCCTGACCTCGTTGGGGACATGCATTAAGACGACAAGGAGCAGACCGCTCTGATACCACTGATCCGGGTTTTATGAGCAGAACGAAATGAATACAGGTTATTATCAGATGCTTAACACAAAATAACAGAGATACAGTAAAAGTGGTTTTCTATTCAATAAGGAAATAAGCTAGAACTGTAAAATGCAGCAGAAAACAAGCTTGCTGGAATGGTGGCGGCTTATCTCTGAGAAGAGATGTGACGGCTGCGCTCATTTCGCAAGAAGATGGTTACAATGAGGCTCTCAAGGCCTTTTACAATAAACAGGAATGTCAAAAATCCTAGACATCCAAAAACCTAACCCTAGGAGATGAAGCGCCCAAAAGTCATGTGGGCCCCGTTTGGGTAAGTTAGTACATCAACTTCCCGGGGTCGTAACTTTTGCATACGATATCCGTTTGGGGCGCTCGGTAGCCCGTTGGAAAGGTCTATCCAAGATTTACAACTTTCGACCGGGGCCAAATGTGTGCCAAAGGCAACCATTTGGCCCCCCAAATTGCCAAAAAAGGTCGTTTAGGGCCTCAAAATGGCCCCGGAAGTTCAGGACCCGAAAGTTCAGGAGAGATCTAATTTCTTCAAATACTGAAAGGAAGCATTGGCCAAGACAAGAAAATAGAGGAGAAGTTGACCCCTCTTTGTCATTTAAAGAAGGCAATGTCCAATGGGTTTTGAAGAAATATGATATTTCTTTGGAAAAGGAAGTTATATTGGGTGTGAAGGTGCCTTCTTTATATGGGTCTACTCTATGGAGCTGCTTGACTGTAGATGGAAATTTGTCAGGTTTGAAATCACATGACCATCTCAACCTTCTAAGGGTACGTATAATGTCAAAAAAATGTTTTTATTTTTTATTTATATCTTTTATCACGCAAGTTAAATTAATGCAGATAAATTTTCATGTTTACTTTGTAGTGTCATTATTCATTGTTGGTGTGTATGTGTGTGAACCACGACTTTCCTGATGATCTGTGGCGTGCCATATCTAAACTATCTGCATTTGTACGGTGTATCACATCAAATGATATTTACATCACTAGCATTCCATGGTGGTGTCAAGAGATAGTTGAGATTGTTTGAATGTTTGAGAAGGAACTGCCAATGAGTTTCATGGACTTGTAGGTTCATCTTTTAATTCACCTAGTCGATGAGGTTGAATTAGTTGAGGTGGTATCACGTCGTTGGATGTACTTCTTGGAGAGGTACATGAAAAAATTGAAGGGATTTGTTCGACAAAAGGAAAAACATGTTGGGTCTATGGCAGAGGGGTACATAGTACATGAGTAGTTCTATTATGCTAGTGAGTAAATCAAGAAAATAAACCACACATAGAGCGCAGTCATTTGGGATGATGAACTTGGTGAGGAAAAAGGGGAAGGGGAGCTACTGCAAACAAAAGGAAAAAGGCGCATGTTAAAGAGTAGGTCACTTATCTTTCTATCTTCACATTTTCACATACTAACTATTCACAACAAACTTTAAAATCTATATTTGATCCCATACGTACTTAATGTGGTTTTGTTTCCATGAATACAACAGTGAATTCAGAAATTAATGCCATCCATAAATTCATTCTCTTTAAAATGCGGAGGCAAAACAGTCGTGGGTCGCATTGCAATAAGAGAAGAGGAGTAAATGGGACATTGACATAAAATAATTCAAATGGTTGCACGATAGAAGCATGCCTTTTCCAAATCATTTAAAAGAAAATATGCCAATGATCTGTCCCAACAATTGGGTTGTGGACCAAGTCAGAGAGAAATATGGTGCATCCATTCGTTACCTTCTTGAAGAGGAGGACGTGCTAAACATTGGGATCGAGTGCAGCAACTCGGTAATAATCTCTTTATGTACATTTCTAACTTTATAATGCAAATTTGAATTATAACATCTATGTTTATTAAATTAACGGTTGGGTTATTAGACATATGACCCCATCATTCGTTGACATTTTTTGTAGGTGCATTCGTTTCCATCTATGTGGGCTTATGGACATAATTTTCACACCGAGGATGCTGATGGTGGATGTTTTACAAAATATTGTGGAGTGGAAGTCGAGTTTGACCAATCTATTCGTGCTAGCCACCACGATCTAATAGGAGGGATGTTGGGTTATGTTGGAAAGATACAGGAGATAATTCAAGTGGACTTCTCATCTTTCCAATGTGTTATTTTTAGGTGTAGGGGGTCGGACACATTCAATAGGAATAATGTAAAGGAAGATCGTAAAAGTGAATTGATATGTATCAACTCTAGAAAGATATGGGATGAAAGTAAGGAGCCTTATGTTTTCCCAAAACACTATAACCAAGTGTTTTTTCACCCGGATGTGTTGGATAGAGATTGGTGGTTCATATTAAGACATGACCCTAGATCTAAACATGTTTATGAGAACAAAAGTTTTATCATGCCAACTGAGGAAGATAATGAGGGTGATGACAATAGAGAGTGATATGTACATGTTTTTTTTCATCATTTACATATTGAGATATGAATTTGTTATTGTTATTGGGAAGGGTCTAATTATATTGTTTATTTTTCATGTTATGATGGTGGAAATGGAAATTTGATTACTGGATGTAGTGTTTAAAAAAATTGAGTTGTTTAACAACCAATCTGATGTAAAATATGTTCCATAGTTAGAGAATATTTTTCTTGCTTTCTATTTAGTTCATATGGATATGCATATTCGATCTATATGTATTTGAAGTTTCCTTTCAATTGACTCAACTAAACTTTTAACAAGAAAGAGCCATATGTGTGGCCAAGTCACTATAGTGAAGTGTTCCTTCACCTAAATGTTTTAGAGGGTATAAAATGTGTTCCTTCAATGTGGACTAACGTTATATTATATAATGAATATCATGATTAATAATAGTAAGTTTGGAGAATGCAACTTTTGGCTTTACAATTGAGAGAAAATGGTGTTCTTTTAACTAGGTATTTGTTTTACTTCCTATTAGAGATTTGATATTTGTCATTGTAAAGTGAGTTATTGTAAAAAATAAAAAATTTCGAGTGATACATTGATAGGTCATATTGATGTTGATATTTACATTTTTTTATGTTCATATTTATATATTATAATAAAATTACATGGTAATACTTGACTTTTTGTTATGATATTTGGTTACACTTATAAAAAATAATCCATTTAATTATCTTTATCATTGAATAATTAAACTATATACAACATTATATGATGAAGACTTAATTTCCTTATTAAAAATCATGATATATTATTTCGTAATGCTCAACATAAAGTTACAACAAATATATATATATATAACATTACAACAAATTTTACTACATTATTAAGAAATTAATAACAATAAATTATAATTATATCCATTCAAATAATATGAAAACAAAATAAAAAAATATTATTATGTAAGCATAATACTATGACTGTAAAATATACAACAATTATAAACATAATAATATGGCATATTATACAACATTCATAAATCATAGAGTTGCCACAACTTCACCCATTATCAATACAAAATTCAAAAAAAAAAAAAATTCAATGATAATTATAATTCAATTATATTATGTAAAAAAAAATTATAAAAAAAAACCTATATTAAATTATTTGAAACATTTTTCCACATTTTCAATTACCATTACTCCAATCCATATTTTCACAATTATTATGACGTAACAACCAAACATACTTTCAAATTTATTTTCTTACCAATATATCAACCTATATATGAAACCATACTTCAAATTGTTTACAAAATTTATGTTGGAATTATTTAATATGAAAAATGGTCGAAATGATGGTAACGTTTTGACTAAAATTAAAAACCCAATAAATTTCTTTACAAAGGTATAAAATAACGACTTGTGTTGTAGTGATAGTTGATATGTTATGTTTGAGTGTTAACTATATGTAAGTTACTCTCAAATCAAGAATTACCTAATATGAAAAATGATTGAAAGGATGCTAAAATTTTGAAAACTTTCTAATGCTTTCAAAACTTGTTAAGTCATACAACAACTTCTTTTGTAACATAATTTACAATGCAAATTGTGATGTTTTTGTCGACTAAAATAGTTAATGATTTAAAGACCCACATTTTGAATAGTAGAAAGCTATTTTACATAAGCATATGATCATCATCATGTTCAACACCTAACAAACATAAATATCATGATTATACCATCATAAATATCATGATCATACCATCTATTCATCCTATTGAGAGCTTCTTTGGGAGTGAAGTGTTGAGCCCAGAATTGGCCCTTTTTGACCATCATTTATCATCTTCCCTGCCCTTGTCCTACACCAATTATCTTGGCAATTAGACTTATTGACCTTATCTTATTCCCAAAATTACCAAGGTATGGCCGATTATTGTTTTATTGTATTAATACTTATGATTGTGATAGTTAAAGCTGTGCATCTCTTAATTTGTGCTAACATGATGCGATTTATGAAGGTAGTTGAGACAAATAGACTGCAGGAAGATCGGAGCTGAACAAGTCATAAAGAAAGGGATGTTTGTTCCTTGTAGAAGGTTCCTTGGGGCTCGAATCATCAATAGAGGCACAGTCGCGACAGGGCAGCTGTAACAGGAATTGCTATCTTAAGTATGTCGCTGCTCGAGTCCAGCTGTGAGATGGAAGGACCGTCACTCTTGGGGCGATTAATAACTCTCATATATTTGGATATTTCTGTTCTGCCACGCATTGTAACAGCCAGATTATTTAGGGCGCCTGAAGATCAGAGATCTTCATGGCTGCCCAATTATAGGATTAGATGTTACAATTTGTATGTATAAATACAGGGAATTGCCTCGACCCAGGGGTTGGACAGCAAACAATTAATTTATCTTGTATTAGCAGCCAAGCCAAACTATGTACTCATTCTTCTGTTAATATAAGGGGTTACTTCTAAGTTAAAGAGAGTGTTGTTCAACCAGCGTCTCTGTGTGAAGACTGGGCCCGTCTTCCACAGAGATTGCTGAGTTAAATTAGGATTTCATCTTTCTTGTTGTGTGATGCCTTATTCTTTCTTTTGCACGCAGCAGCAATATTTATTGTGTGGATTTCTCAGTAAAAGATTTCATTTCTGTGAGATTGGTGAATGGTATAGAATAACAGTCGACTGAGTCAGGGTTGCTTTACACATTTCAATTTCTGTTCACACTGCCGTGTTCATCCTACAGCTGAGACGTGATCCCAGGAGCTCTTACAAGTTAGCTTTCCTGTTATGTGTTGATTGATTTCTATTTTGCAATTCAGTTTCTTAGAACAGTTGCTTCAATCTCTTTCATTAAAATTCTAGAGTAATGTTCAGGTCATGCTTTATGATTTCCAGCTTGATTAGATTAGACAAGTGATTATTTTAGAATGCGAATGAGATTTCCTTCTTGCAATCGTTGATTAGATCTGATACCATTTCTTCTTGATGCATAATAGAAAAGAATTGTAGTATAGCAGTTAGGAGGCAATTGGGATTGCATAGATTCTTGGGATGAACATGGATGATAAAAGATAAAAGTATTCACTTCTAATGGTTTTGTGTTTAAGCATATATTGTGCACTTATCCTTTGAAATAAAAAGACTTTCTCGGGTTGACAATAAATTTCATATGCTCTGTGTGTTTGATATTAATTTATCTGCAAATAGAGTGCTTGACATTTTGGCGCCGTTGCCGGGGAAGGATGAAAATTAAACACTAGTCATTAATTGTATCTGATAATCGTTTTTAGACAGTCTTTTTGTTTGTTTTTGAATGATCTGCTTCGCATGAATACGAGGAGGGTAAAACGCGATCACCTCCCAACCCCCAAAACCCCACAAATTACTAACAGTGCAGGTGGTTCGGGTCGTGGTCGAGGTCCACCGTTGGGTAGAAGAACATTCATCGACGACCTTGTTGACAAAACTGACTCAGCTATCAGAACTCGTCAACAGGAGACTCCTATCAGAAGAGGCCCTGCTGATCTTGGAGCACTAGCATCAGGATCCACAGTGGAAGATACAGGAGCAGCTGTGATTCCTGCATATACCCCTGCTAAAGAAGGAACGGCTGATTCAGCTGTTACAACTGAAGAATACGCAACTGTTACAACTGAAGAATACGCAGCTGTTACAACTGAAGAATACGCAGCTGTTACAACTGAGGTAAGGAACGCAGGAACGAACGAAGGAGAGGATACAGAAGAAAAGATGAATAAAAGACGTGAGAACGAAGAGGAAGAAGCAGTGGTACAATACCATCATGAAAATGATTCCCTGCCAGAAGAAACTATGGCTACATTGCAATTCCCAATACAACAGCTAGAAGGGACAGCTCCTATGAAAAACATCTCACCGTCGGTGTTGCCTCGCTTTCATGGCAGGGCGGTAGAAGATCCAGACGAATTCCTTTTTGAATTTGATATTCTCTGTCGCAGCTACGATTATGTCACAGATGCCCAAAAGTTGAAGCTTTTTCCTGCCACCCTGAAGGACAATGCATTACGATGGTTCATGAGCCTTGGGGGAGGAACTGTTGCTAATTGGAATAAGATGAAGCAAGTGTTCCTGGAAAAATATCAAGAATATTGTAACACCAAGGACAAAAGGGAGGAGTTATTCAAGATGGTACAGATGGAGGATGAAAGTTTGGAGTATTTTGTAGAGAGGTTGCTGTATAATGTGCAGAGAGCTGGGCAGACGAACATGGGACTAGATGTGCTTAAGATAATCCTGCTTCGAGGGATCAGGGACGATTGTTTAGACATGCTAAATTTATTAGGAAAGGGAGATATCTCTAAAGAACCTTTTGAGACAATTGTGGAATTATGTAAGAGATACTCCAGGGGATCTTCTAGGCATAACAAGCAGAATAAACGAGATAAGCTGGAACGTGATGTCTTCGACAGAACTCAGAAGTCATCCAATGGGGGAGCTACACGTGCGGACATAGGCAATCTTCTTGAAAATTTTAAAACAGAAATGATGAGCTCTATCTCTTCAGAGATTGATGTCTTGAAGGCCAAGCAAAGACAGGCAGTGGAGGATCTCACACTGGGGGTGTTCTGTCCCCGATGTAGAAAGACTCATCCACTGAAAGAATGCCCTCTTGACAAAATACAAGTGTGTCAGCTGTGCGAGCTGAACCATGATATGAAAGAATGTCCCACATTGCCCCAAGTGAAGGCTATTCTGCAGGCATCAAACCCAGAAGTGGAATCAGCCTACTTCATTGCTCAGAAGAAACCCTGGCAGCCCCGGAATCAAGGTATGTCTCCCGATTCATTTCCATTTTTGAATAATTTGAATAATTGGAATACTAATATGCAAAATGTGAATACACAATTCCCTTCAAATTATGCTCAGTGGAATTCCCCTCAACCTGTGATGCAAGGCTATAACTCATGGAGTCCTTGGACACAGCCTCCACATCAACCTACGTCATGGTCTCCTGGATGGAGGAACCTCCATCCTGGGAACCAGTTTCCTCAACCACCTCCACCTCAACAGTTACCGTATCCTCCATATCCTCAATTTCATCAATATCCTCAATACCCACCTCAGCAGTCGCAGCTGCAGCTGCAAAATAATCCTGTTCCTAACATACCAATACGGCCTCAGCTGCTTGCCCAACCTAACCCTAACCCAAATAATAAAACAGTGCAGCAATTGGAAGCTCTCAATATGCCGACCTACTCTCTCTCCCCTGTACCTTGTAATGATATTCGCTTACGGTCTGGAAAGATAGTAGAACGTGTAATTTCAGAAAATATTCCACCAGCTGTGTATGACAAAGAAGAGAGTTCCCAGCATCCATTTGATCCGGTTCCTATCGCTGAAGGTGCTGAGCATCCCTCAGATGGGACGGCTGAAACATTAAACGATAAATCAGATAATACACAGCCTACCCAGCTGGTACGGCAACCACCATACCCTGAGAGACTGATGCTGCCAAAAATAGGGGGGCAACCTCAGTTCAATCTCTTAGGAGAATTGAAGAACCTTTATGTTAAGATCCCCCTTTTGCAAGCTCTTCAAGATGTACCTATTTATGCTAGAACTGTTCGGGACCTGTGCACTAAAAGACTGGGAAGGAAACCCAGAGATCCTCCTACTGTTCATGTCATAGGGAATTTATCTGCGTTAATGACCGGAAAAACCCCTATAACCAAGTATGAGGATCCTGGCAATCCTACTGTCACTGTACACATAGGACAAACGCAGATACCCAACGTACTAGTAGATTTAGGAGCTGCGATCAATGTTATAACAATGGAGACTGTAAAGAAGCTCGGATTCACCAATATTAGACCGACCCCTACTATCTTAGAATTGGCAAACAGATCCACCATCAGACCCGAAGGGATTTTGGACGACCTTGTCATTTCAGTAGACTCATGGGAATACCCTGCCGACTTTCTGGTATTACAACCAAAATCACAGCTGGGGGGACACCCATTGATCTTGGGGAGGCCTTGGTTGGCTACAGCTGATGCTTGCATCAGCTGTCGATCAGGATCCATGACTATATCTGATGGTATGGAAACCAAAAACCTCACCCTGTACCCTCCATCACGACCGAGTCTAGAAACCGAAACTTCCCTTTGGATAGAACAGGAAGAGGAGGAGGATGTTCAGCCATTACTAACAATAGGGAAGGCACTAACCTTCAAAAACGAAACAGAAGACGATGCCATTAATAATTTCATTAGCGAACCTGCTTCAGTAGATAAGGAAGTTTATCAACTCCTGAACAGTACCCTTGGGAAGGAAGAACAAGAACAGCTTACGGAGGAAGCACTAGTCAATGACACAAACATAATCCCAGTTTTGAAAAACTCGAGAAGCATTCCTATTGAGGTAGAGCCTGGAAGAACTTTGAACATCAACCCTGGTCTCTCCTCAGAAGAACAGATGCCCCTAACCAATCTCTTGAAGGAACGTAAGGGGGCATTCGCCTGGGAGTATACAGACATGAAGGGTATTCCTTCTAGTCTGTGCACTCATCATATTTATATTAAAAACGACTCCCGGCCTGTATGTCAACCCCAACGACGCATGAACCCCAATTTGAGGGATATAGTGAAGGAGGAAATCCAGAAACTCTTGGAAGCAGGATTTATCTATCCTATCTCAGATAGTGAGTGGGTTTCCCCACTTGTAATTGTGCCCAAGAAAAATGGTAAATGGAGAGTCTGTGTCGATTATAGGGAGCTGAACAAAGCTACACAAAAGGATCATTTTCCTCTGCCCTTTATTGACCAGGTACTTGATACCCTATCAGGGAAGAAGTTCTTCTCCTTCCTGGATGGGTTCAGTGAGTACAATCAAATTCAGATTGCTCCAGAGGATCAGGATAAGACCACCTTCACTTGCCCCTGGGAAACGTTCGCCTACAGGGTGCTTCCCTTTGGCTTGTGCAATGCACCTGCAACGTTCCAAAGAGCTGTGATTGGCATATTTTCTGAATTGGTTAATGATAGTATGGAAGTTTTTATGGATGATTTTACTCCCTATGGCAAGGATTTTGAGGAAGCACTGGAAAATTTAAAGAAAGTTTTAATTCGCTGTGAACAGGCTCGCCTCTCACTAAGCACTGAAAAATGTCACATGATGATGAGTGAGGGGGTGGTATTAGGACATTTCATCTCTACTGATGGTATTCAAGTGGATCCTTCAAAAATTAAGGTGATAAAAAATATACCAACCCCTTCAACTCAGAAAGAGGTGCGAAGTTTTCTGGGACATGCTGGATATTATAGGAGATTCATAGAAAACTTCTCCAAACTTGCTTCTCCTTTATTTTCATTGTTAATGAAGGACGCACAGTTTGTGTGGAGTGCAGCATGCCAGACAACATTTGATAAGCTTAAAGAGAAACTGTCCACAGCCCCTATTTTAAGGGGACCTAATTGGACCATACCTTTCCACATTTCTTCAGATGCTTCTGATACTGCCATTGGAGCAGTACTAGGACAGCAGGATGGTCAAGTACCTTATGCTATTTATTATGTTAGTAAAAACTTAGCCCCTGCTGAACTAAATTATACTGTTACTGAAAAAGAATTCCTTGCTATTGTTTACTCTATTAATAAGTTTCGGCATTACATTACTGGGTATCCTACATTTGTGCATACTGACCACTCTGCCATTAAGTATTTAATGAACAAACCTGTCACTAATGCCAGAGTAACCAGGTGGCTTTTATTATTACAGGAATTTGATATTACTATTATAGATAAACCTGGAAAAGAAAATGTTGTTGCTGATTTTTTATCACGATTTACTAACAGTGATGACAGTTCACCTGTTGAGGATGCTTTCCCGGATGAACATTTATTCGCACTCTCAGCTCATTCACCCTGGTATGCAGACGTTCCTAATTATTTGGTTGCAGGGAAGCTTCCGCCACATATGTCTAAACGAGAGAAAAGAAAAATTATTCAGCAAAGTGCCAGGTATTGTTGGATCAAAGGCCATCTCTTTTACACAGGACCTGATCTTGAGATTAGAAGATGTGTAAGGGAAGATGAGATTTTTCATATACTGAAGGCCTGTCATGATGAACCTTGCGGAGGACACTTTGCAGATAAAAGAACAGGGAATAAGGCGTTGCGGATGGGCTATTATTGGCCGACACTGTTCAGAGATGCTAAAAGATATGTTCAGTCCTGTGACAGCTGCCAAAGGATGGGCCAACCTAATAAGACAGATCAGATGCCTTTACAGCCCCAAGTGGTACTAGAACCGTTTGATAGATGGGCATTGGACTTTGTTGGTCCTATCAACCCTCCTTCCAAACAGAAGGTTTACATTTTGGTGTGTACAGATTACATGACTAAGTGGGTAGAAGCTGTAGCTTTGGCTAAGGCAAATGACCAGGCGGTGATTGATTTTCTGTACAGTGAAGTTTTTACCCGTTTTGGGGTACCAAAGGAAGTAGTTACCGATGGGGGACCACAATTTATTTCACACCAATTTGAATCCTTGCTCCAGAAGTATCATGTGCAGCACAAGATAGCTTCACCTTATCATCCCCAGGCCAATGGTCAGGTGGAAAGCACTAATAAAGTTATCGAAGCAATCCTTACTAAAACAGTTAAAAGTCATCGAAGGGATTGGGATGACAGGCTTCCAGAAGCACTGTGGGCATATCGCACAACTTGGCGCAACACCACGGGCTTTTCTCCCTATGATCTGGTGTATGGAAAGAGTGCCATCTTTCCAATTGAATTTGAGATCAAGACCCTGAAAACAGCCATTGAAATGAACCTGGATGTAACAGAAGCCCAGAAAAGAAGATTGAATCAATTAAATGAATTGGATGAGAAACGGTTAGCTGCAGTAGACCAGACTGTGCTGCTTCAGCAACAGAGATCTAACTGGCATGACCGATTCATCAAAAAGAAAATCTTCCGTGAAGGAGACTGGGCACTATTATACGACTCCAGATTCAAGAAGGATTTTAAAGGAAAATTACGCACAAGATGGCTGGGTCCATATTTGGTTGACAGGGTATTTGACAACGGCACTGTTCGCCTGGTGACCATTGATGAAAACCGTATACCATTACTTGCTAACGGCCACAGACTGTGATTGTATCGGAAGCCCATTTCGAAAGATGCATTCATTTCACAGATTGCTGCTGATCCAGACTATCAATTGGCACCAGAGCAGGAACTTTTCTCTACCTTTGCCAAACATTAAACTGAAAATTGTATTTGCTGTACATAAATAATTTCTTGCTGTAGCGTATAGTTGTTGTTTTCTTTCTTTTTTGCATTTGATCTCTTTGCTTGCTGTCGTTTTTCAAAAATTTTCAGGGAAGTGCCAGGAGAACGACCAGTTTGGGCCCATTAATGAAAATCTCCCTGTGCCGTCCTTGCTTAAAATAAAAAAAAAAAAAAAAATTCGGCAGCTGCAACATATTTTCCGGCAGCTGCAACATATTTTCCGGCAGCTGTATATCCTTTTTCGGCAACCACATTATCCTTGTCCCTAGCAACCGCAAAATCCCTTTTCCCGATTACCATCGATTTTTTCCCGGTGGCTGCGACATTAGCGGCTGCAACATCGGCGGCTGCAACATCGGTGGCTGCGACATCAGCGGCTGCAACATCGGCGGCTGCAACATCGGTGGCTGCGACATTAGCGGCTGCAACATCGGCAGCTGCAACCCCAGCCCCTGCAGCTGCCACCTCATCTTCCCCGCGGTTGCCACCTCATTCACCAGCTATTGCCACCTCATCTTCCCCACGGCTGCCATCTCATTTCCCAGCAACTGCCATTTCATTTCCCGGTAGCCGTAATGCCTTTTTCCGTCAGCCGTCAATCTTTTCCGGCAGCTGCAACTTCGGCGGCTGCAACATCGGAAGCTGCAACATCTTTTTCCCGCAGCCGCCACCTCATTTTCCAGCGGCTGCCACCCTCATTTCCTAGCGGCTGCCACCTCATTGACCAGCCACTGCCACATCATTTCCCTGCAGCTGCTATTTCTTTCCAACGGCTGCCACCTCATTTCCTAGCGGCTGCCACCTCATTGACCAGCCACTGCCACATCATTTCCTTGCAGCTGCTATTTCTTTCCAGCGGCTGCAACATATTTCCCATAGTCGGAAAAAATTTTCTCGCCAGCTGTAAGTTTTTTTCCCGCCGCCATAAAACTTTTCCGTGACAGGCGTAATTTTCCCTGATATCGTAAATTCTTTTTTTCGGCTGCCGTGAATTCTTTTCCGGTGGCTGCAACTTCTTTCCCGCCAGCTGCAACAACTTTTTCATCGGCTGCGCTATCATTTCTTTGGCAACTTGCAGTGGTAACTCCCGTGTTAACAGAAGAATTGTTTCAACCTACTAATCATGATGCTGCTTCATCCCAGTCATGCCGGCGAACTCATCATTCCAACCCCCAGGACGCGATGGCTTGTGTTTCACCGGCGAAAGAAATTAGTGCCTTATCCGAGTCATCATGATCCCACGCTGACTGTGCACGCGTTCGGCTCCGTGACATCACCAACTACATGCTCCACCAGTTTCCACAGCCTTCCGACGCACAGTTTTACGAGGTATGGCTTTCATTTATCACGTGATTAAGCATTGATATCATTTAAACGATATTGGTCGTACCTTCACTCATACCACCATTTATACCTGATTAAACCTTTCCCTCGTACGACGTAAACGCTAATAACTGCCACCTTCCCCAATTCGGCATGACAATTTTAAACACTGTTCTGTGCTCAACTTTCCAAATTTGTTCATTCTCTCAACATCTCCGCTCAGCGATTCGTGCATCCTCTGTGCTGCAACTTCCATTCTGGGATCCGGTAATCTGTGGAATAGCAGGTTCAATTTGCAGCCAGGACCATGGGCATTCCAGTTCGCCATGAACCTTTCAATACCCGGGAACTCAGACGGAATCTGCAAGTTCTTGCCATTTTTCAAGCTGCTGGCTGGGTCGAGTTCTTTGAGCGATTGGACGGATTCGATCGGGACGCAGCCCTGCAATTTGCCTTGAATCTTACTAAAACACACTCCACGATGTGGGGGCTGTGTATAGACGTCTCCGAGGTCATTATATCCGAGGTTACAACCATCCCGATGGTGGGAAAACCTTGGTTTAACCATCGAGTCCCTGCAACAGTTGCACGAGAAGAATTTTTACTTCCAGGAGAGCAAGTTGAAGCATCCAGGAGAGGGATTGCACTGAAGTCACTGCCACAGCCATGGGACCAGGTTGCTGTCTTCCTCAAGAAATACATTACCTGCGAAGGTAGATACCAAACTGTGTATAACTCTGAACTTCCTTTGCTTTCTCATCTCCGCCATGGCATTTTGTTGAATATTCCATTTTATTTATTGCACGACCTACGTCATATGGCAACATTTGTTCAGTCTGCGAAGCACCCACTGTCCTCTCTCACCCACCATGGCCTTATCAAGTTAATCATTGTAAGAACCCTTGCCCAACATAATATAACTTGGGAACAATTCATAACCCGACCACAACAACCTGTTCCCTTGAGGATCATCCCATTGCAGCAATTACAGGTTCCACCACAACAGGAGGACCGGAGTTCCTCCAGTGAAGTTGGGGGGAGGGATGAAATGGGCAAAGAACAGCAATCGGGGGCACAGGCAGGACCATCCGGGGTGGGTAAAACCACAGAGGATGAACAACCAGGGGCACAGTCAGAGCCATTCGAGGTGGATGAATCCCCAGCACAAGCAGAACCAGTGGGGGATGACACTGCATTTGAAGGAGAGCAAGGGGAAGCACAAACAGAGCCATCAGGCGACAATGTAGATGAAACCTTGTTGGAAAACCTAGATAACAGGGCAGCTCCGACAGCAGAAGGTGAAATTGGAGCAGCATCAAATGCTGCGACAATGGAACCTGAAGATGACGGAGCTAGAGCAATGGAAGAAGATATTGAGCTGGTTACAATCGAGTCTTCACCTGAGTGGGTAGGAGGAGGAGCTGTGATTGAAGAAGAACAGCACGGGGGGCAGGGAAATATTCCTTTGACTTCAGTTTTGCCCCCCTATATTCCAGCTCCACAAGAAGAAACACCACAAAAAGAAAAGGCACAAAAGAAAACGCCACAGAAAAGAAAAAGGGCCACCAATGAATTTGATCTAATAGCACCAATCAGGAGGAAACGAACTAGATCAATCACAGCAGCAGAGGCAACTATAAAAAAATGGGCAACCTCAGAGACACAGATTGAGCCCCCAATCCTTACACCAAGACCGGTGGATGCCCCACAAAGGCCAGTGGAGGAAGAACCTGAAATTGAAGGACTCTTGTATGAAAATGCAATGTTGAAAGAGGACCTCCAAGCACTTAGAAGGGAGCTGGAAACTTGGAAGGAAATATGCAGAAAGCAGGGTGGAAGAAAAATGTACACATTAATAGAGGCTGCAGACCAAGTAGAGGAATCAGCTTCTGCTGGAGCTGGAGAAAAGGATGAGCGAATACTCTGCCCCACCTGTGGGGAAATCTTTGAGAAAGCAGGCCATAAAATTTTACTTAGCACTTATTCAGCACAACAGCCTGTAACCACAGTAGGGAAAGCAGTGGAAAAAGAAGATGCTGTCACACAAGAACCAGCACCTTTAAACGTCCTTGCTGCAGCTGCTACCTCCCATGATGCAAAAATTATAGAACAGATGGGAGAAGAACTTGGTGTGGAGGACGCCCTGGAGATTTACAAAGAATGTATGGTAACCCCAAAATGTTCCCACGACATAGAGATTATAGAACAGATGGGAGAAGAACTTGGAATGAAGGATGCTCTGGAGCTTATAAAAGAATATAGTGAGACTCCAGAATGTTCCCACGATACAGAGATCATGGAGCTGAAGGATACTCTGGAGGTTAGTGAAGAATTTTATGCTGTAACTCCGGAACGTTCCCAGGACACAATAATTTTAGAAGGAGAGACAGAAAGGCAGGACAGTTATAAATTGGAACAGGATGCTGTAACACAAGAACCAGCAACCCTGAATATAATTGTCCAACCGGCCAAGCAGACAGGAGAAGAAGCTGGGACAGAGGATACTATGGAATTTAATGATGAACTCTGGGTTGTAACCCCAGAAGAATCCCATGATACAGAACTCATAGAAGAGGAGTTGCAGCAAAAGAAGGATGAAGAAGTAAGCCAGGATGTTGCTACACAAGAACCAACATCCTTGGAAGCTGCAGCAAGAACCCCTGAATTGCAGTTGGAAGATAACCTGGGAGTGGATATCATTCCTGATACATAGTGGAGTGAAGATGAACAGGTACAGACACCATGCTCAGGTGACACTGAAATCCTGGAGGAGGAGCTGCAAATTGAAAAGGATATCCAGTCTCAGCAGCAGAAAGACAAAGAAGACACTGTTACACAAGAACCAGTGTCTCCACAAGCAATAAAGGTAGCTGTTGAAGAAGGTTTAAAGGATGTTGCTGTTACACAAGAACCAGCAACTCTCCTGTTAAAATTAGATGTGCTGGAAGACACTGTCCCACAAGAACCAGTGCTTCCACCTCCTAGAGGTGTCATTGAGTTGGATTCAGATTGAGGATTTCTTTTCAACTCCCCCAGGCATAGCATTATGAGACTGCAGAAAGATTCCCACCACACCAAGTGCATTCCCAGATATCAGCAAGTAGCAGTGGAAGGGAAATAGTGAAGTTGGAAGATGCTGGGTTACTCACAGAAGCCTTTCAAAAGATACATGAGATGCCTGAGTTCCCTACATTCCTTCCTTTCTCCTGGATAGAGCTCAGTTCACAATTCAGATGCAGGTTGTTGCATGAGGACATGCAACAGGGTAGTTGGGGGGAGATGTTGAGCCCAGAATTGGCCCTTTTTGACCATCATTTATCATCTTCCCTGCCCTTGTCCTACACCAATTATCTTGGCAATTAGACTTATTGACCTTATCTTATTCCCCAAATTACCAAGGTATGGCCGATTATTGTTTTATTGTATTAATACTTATGATTGTGATAGTTAAAGATGTGCATCTCTTAATTTGTGCTAACATGATGCGATTTATGAAGGTAGTTGAGACAAATAGACTGCAGGAAGATCGGAGCTGAACAAGTCATAAAGAAAGGGATGTTTGTTCCTTGTAGAAGGTTCCTTGGGGCTCGAATCATCAATAGAGGCACAGTCGCGACAGGGCAGCTGTAACAGGAATTGCTATCTTAAGTATGTCGCTGCTCGAGTCCAGCTGTGAGCTGGAAGGACCGTCACTCTTGGGGCGATTAATAACGCTCTCATATTTGGATATTTCTGTTCTGCCACGCATTGTAACAGCCAGATTATTTAGGGCGCCTGAAGATCAGAGATCTTCATGGCTGCCCAATTATAGGATTAGATGTTACAATTTGTATGTATAAATACGGGGAATTGCCTCGACCCAGGGGTTGGACAGCAAACAATTAATTTATCTTGTATTAGCAGCCAAGACAAACTATGTACTCATTCTTCTGTTAATATAAGGGGTTACTTCTGAGTTAAAGAGAGTGTTGTTCAACCAGCGTCTCTGTGTGAAGACTGGGCCCGTATTCCACAGAGATTGCTGAGTTAAATTAGGATTTCATCTTTCTTGTTGTGTGATGCTTTATTCTTTCTTTTCCACGCAGCAGCAATATTTATTGTGTGGATTTCTCAGTAAAAGATTTCATTTCTGTGAGATTGGTGAATGGTATAGAATAACAGTCGACTGAGTCAGGGTTGCTTTACACATTTCAATTTCTGTTCACACTGCCGTGTTCATCCTACAGCTGAGACGTGATCCCAGGAGCTCTTACAAGTTAGCTTTCCTGTTATGTGTTGATTGATTTCTATTTTGCAATTCAGTTTCTTAGAACAGTTGCTTCAATCTCTTTCATTAAAATTCTAGAGTAATGTTCAGGTCATGCTTTATGATTTCCAGCTTGATTAGATTAGACAAGTGATTATTTTAGAATGCGAATGAGATTTCCTTCTTGCAATCGTTGATTAGATCTGATACCATTTCTTCTTGATGCATAATAGAAAAGAATTGTAGTATAGCAGTTAGGAGGCAATTGGGATTGCATAGATTCTTGGGATGAACATGGATGATAAAAGATAAAAGTATTCACTTCTAATGGTTTTGTGTTTAAGCATATATTGTGCACTTATCCTTTGAAATAAAAAGACTTTCTCGGGTTGACAATAAATTTCATATGCTCTGTGTGTTTGATATTAATTTATCTGCAAATAGAGTGCTTGACATGAAGGAACTCTCTAAGGACGCTCCTTAAATCCTTCTTCTCTACCTTCTACATTCTCTTTTATGGGCATTTTTTTCCCATGTGGTTTTTTCACTCTTTCCCAGCTTTCAAAGAATTTTTATCTATGCATGGGTACCTAATATGGCTGAAAATTGTAGGGACCCATTTTTTTTCCAGGATTATGGGGGAATGTTAGAGAAAAAAACCTCTCCATAGCACCATTCTCATACCTAGTGACCTAGACCTTGACTTCATGACTCTTAAGGGCCAAACCACACGCATTTTGACCACCTGAGTCACCCTAGAGCTACTTATAAACTCTATGGTCTCAAACCACCTTATCTACCAGTTACAACAAATCACAATGTCCATTTTTGGATAACGTAGGAACATTCCTAGATTTGGAGGCGCCTTCCTAGATTTGGGGAACTTTTCTCTAATTTTAGAATGACTTGAGTCCCAGTTTAGTTGGTAATTTAAAGCGCTCCCCTAATTTAGGTCTTAACTTACCTTACATGTATGTCTTTAGCCATTATCTCCTTTGTTGAATCTCCTTAGGGTTTTTCATGCTCATTCAGACAATTAACTGGGCATCCTTCAATCAGAACTAGTGGTTGTGAAGTCATGAGTCACTGTAACTCAATTAAGGAGAGTAAGCATGGTTAGCTAACTTGGTCCTTGGCTCTAGTTAATCCTGACTAACCTCCAAGAACTTCATGAGCAATTTGAATTGCCTCCAACCCTAATTCAAATTTCCTTGTTATAAATATTGTTCACTATCATTCATTAAAGTTCAATGAAATACATCATTATTTTCTTCTTATCTGCTTCTAGTTTTTTATGTAATGATCTATAATATCTCATTTGTTACATGATTACTTGATTGTTGATTTGATTTTCATGATATATCTCTTTAGTTTATGTGCTTAGATATATATGCTCAAATCTTATATGGTATCAAAGCTGCAGGGGTACTAAACTAGTTAGTGTTCCAGTAATTTTTTGTTAGGGATTAAGTATGTAGGTTAAAGAAGGGATTTTGCATCCTAGCTTTTGCATCATCAAAGAGATCACTTACAGCCGTTAAAGAGCTTATTTTCATCCATTGAAGAAGTGTTTTGCACCCACTAAATATATCATTAGCATCCATGGCTCTATCTCCCACTCCATACAAAGGAAAAAGGGAGCAAAAGTCCACGGTTTCTTATGACAAGCCCACCTCCAAAGAAGGAAATACCGAGGAGGAGATTACTTTGTATCCCCAATGCAGAAAGGGCCCTCACAAAGAAGAAAATTGCAGGTATATAAATATTTTACAGAAAATGAAAACAAATTGTGCAAGCAAAGACCTCTTCCCAAAAGAGGACATGCACTAGTTACAAATTCTGCATCAAAATCATCCATTTGGATCCTATATTCTTGAGAATCTAGTCACATGGCCTCATATGAGGACATGTTTACCTCCTTGCATCCTTGATTTGATAAAAAATTACTTATACGAGACAACACTCCAATCAAGGTGTGTGGAAAAGGAGATATTCTAGAAAAGACAGACAATTTCAAGCCGTACTTTGCATACCATCTTTGTCCAAAAATCTTCTTTCCATATACCAAATCACCTACTTGGGACAAGGAAAGCAAGTTGAGATCACCAAAGACTAAGTAATCATCTCCAACATGATTGATGGGTCAAAGGTTGCAATTGGGAAAGCGGACCACAAGAACAAGGTGTATGCTTTCTCGAACTTTTTACCAAAATCGCCTGCTTATGTTTGAACAAGGTGTATTCTTTCTTGAACTTTTTACCAAAATTGCCTACTTTTATTTTGTTAATCCATTTGAATGAAGTTAGTAAATTGTGGCATGAGAGGTTTGGGAACCTTAAATACCCTTACTTACAACAATTAAGGAAGGAGGGTATGGTATTAAGGCTTCCACCCATCTCCTTTTTGGATGGAGTATGCCTAGGATGTGCATTTGATAAACATCCTAAAAAACGATTTGACTATCCATCAAGACCATCATGTCAATATGATAGTCATATTCATTAGACCATCATGAATATAGGTTTTGGAGCTATATTAACATGACAATTGCTAATAGGAAAAGGGGAATGGTAGAAAAAACTAATTCATGTCAAATAATTCTAGGGCACCCCATGTAACATATGTTTAGATTCTCCTATGTTTGAAGGATAGTGCTCTCAAATATGTCATCTCATCAAGATCAATATACCTCTTCAAGGATAGTATTCCATGGAAGCTACAGAATAAAAGATAGATTATAATTTGGGACCACAAAATGCCAAGGAAACAATCACTCCCATCTCTCATATTTCACAACTCTCCACTATTGGATGCAAATGGAAGGTCTCTAAGATCTATCTCTTTGCAAATATAGCAAAAAATTTCATTGGATGGCATTGAAACCACTCCTCTCCTTGATGGACATTCATCCATTAGCAAATCAACCACATTAAGGGTTGAAAAGAGTCACCCCCACCAAGCAATGGGAAAAGGATGAAAGATTCTAGGGCATAAGTGTTGAGGATTACATAGTAAAATATGGATATCAAACCCTCTTAAAACGAGAAGATATATCACCATTTGGAATCTATGGCAAGAGATATGACAAGGATGTGGGATCCTGATGGTTAGAATTTTTGGCTAGCTACTAGCACATAAAAAACACCTCACATTCAAGAACTTGTAAAAATGAGGAATATGAGGCCCTTGACATAGTGCCCTCTACAATTCAATAACAGAAACCTATCACAATATTTAGTTGAAATGCCCTTTCATGTAGCACATTTGGAAAATGATCATCAAATATCTACAAATAGACCTTCATCTCCTAAATGATTAGTAGTAGGCATTTGCTACTTGGAATACGGAATATCTTGGCAACCTAAAGAAAACGATAATACTAGCTTAAACCTAGACAACCCTCCCAAACTTCATGCTATGCAATGTATGGTTAGCAAAAAATCAATAGGTCTTCATGGAAATAAATAACCTCATAGCAATGGCATCACTCTCATCTAGAACCACAGGGGCTTCGTTCGTGGCATATGAAACAATACCCCTAATTTCACTAAATATTGGAAAATACCTTCCAAAATCATTTTTTTTTTAACCCCCCCCCCCAATATGCCTTCCCAATTTTAAAAAACCCCTATTTTCACTAGATATTGTATGTATCAATTTTTTTATTAACATTTTTTATACCCCTTTATATTTCTAGCTAGTATATTGATATGATACACCTCATGACCCCACATGCATTCTACAATGCACCTTGCTTCTTTCGATGTATATTGTGGATGCACATTACTTCACCCACAATGTAATTACTCAACCACATATCATTATGATTTGCAACATCCAATGGTCTAATGAAGAGATAGGATATCACTTCGTGTATGTCACTAGAGCCAATGCACATAGTACAACATTTAGATTGCATGTTGAAGTTCCCCAATCGCTGACTAACCATGTTGTGAGCTAGGTATCCAAGCCCCCAGGGCCTGTAACAAGCTCTAGGAGGCTGACGAAGCCTCCCAAGGCCTGTAATAGGCACGAGTGGTTGGGTATTCAAGCCCCCAAGGCCTATCGAGGGCCTATAACAGGCCCTGGAGGCTTAGAGCCTCCCAAGACTATTGGTAATAACTGGTTGAGTGCTATTGGTAACAAGTGGATGTCAAGAACCACTATCTCTTGACTATGATCGACTGGAAACCCTCTTCACCACAAAACCCCTGGCCTCAAGCATGCCTCAAGACACGATTTCCCTACGTACTGGTAAGCCCGAGCCTTGCCTCAACCCGATTTCACATTTGGCTGTGATCCCGCCATCTCCATTTGGCGGATATTTGTCAGCCTGCCCATATAAAAAAGACCCCAAAGTATTTTTGTATTGTTACATTAAATTAAAAAAACCCTTTGCCCCTTAATATATAAGCAATATAATTTTTAGGTTTTCATGATTATTTAATATCCCAATATGAATGAACGTGATATTATATTTCCTTCTAGTGAAGCCCCCATGTCTAGAACCCCATTGGAAGAGATAATCATAGTTGAAGGAGAGGGAAAGACCCCATATATCTCTACTCCATTTAAGAATGGGACCAACTTGCTATCCTTCTCATCTCGTTTCTTGTTTCTAGTAACTATGTGCATATAGATATAAAAACCACTAGGTATGATGAAATGGGAAAATGGATAAAGGAAAGAAAACACCATATTCTATTTTCCAATGGAGCATCGAAATGGAATCGAGAGGAAGTATGAGTGGGTGGGTTATCATGGACACTAGTGGATATGAAGCATGAATATTTATGTACGGTCTTGTAATGGAGACAAATATTAAATATGAAAGTTTAGTAGCAATCCAAGGAAAACATTTTCTCTTCAAAATCACATCAAGTAACATTATTATGGTTGAGGATTCAACCCTTATGATAAATACCCTACACTATAGAGAAATCATCTCCTCCTCATCATTATTAATAGTCAATTATGGCACAAAGACTCTCCTTCGAAGTTTTAAACAAGTATCCTTAGTTCACGTACTTCACTTCAACAATGAAATGACTAATCAAATGGGAAATGAAGGGCCATATTTTACTATGGTCTTTCTTCATATAATTGGAAAGTAGGAGGTCCAAACCCATCAGTATCATCCATTATCACAAACTATTCATTATGGCTCAATTGCTAGAGGTACCTTGTGAAGGCTCTAATGGTTTTTCAAGACCATAAGGAGGGGGTAGGCTCCACGGATCTTGGTCACATCAAGGGGTTACTAAGGAGGGATAATTTACTACAACCCTGTGTCTCCTACCACTACTCCACCCTCACATGAACAATGGAAATGCGTATTTACTTGTTGTTCTCCCTATTCATAGGTTTACATAGGAAAATTACTCTTTGGCCCTCCAAATACCAACACCCTTTAATTGAAGCTACCCCATCAACAATTTTAGGATAGTCTCTCTATGCTTTCTAACATTTATGAGTATCTATACTTGGGTGAGTCAAACCAACCACATTGACACTAACTTATTTTTCCTTTTATAACTCTCTTTGTAGCTCACCTCATTGGTGAATTTGGTAACCACCCTGTCTCTAATACTCATGAGAGAAACTAAGTTGGGTTCTTTCCTCCACCTCACTAAGAAAATGACTCACTAGTGTTGTAAGTGTTGCTTGCATGGTAAATTGAAGGATATTCGACAAGGATTGTAGTTGTGTGAGTGCTCAACAAACCATGCCCTTGGTATAGTTGCTCACATGATTCTTCTACCATAGGGAAACAAGGCATCTCTCAGGACTCTAAGAGAAAACAACATTGTTGATGCCCCCATGACTGGATAGGACATTCATTCTCAAATCCAACATTTATCGGATTGGAAGGTCAAGGTACAAGTCACCTTAAGTAGGCTCATAGCCAAAATCTAGGAACCGAAAGCTGCCTTGGATGTATTTGAAAGAATCGTCATCTATATATCTACATTTTTCCATCTCCTAGTGGAAAGGACGATGCCCTAAGACACTCACCCTCCCCTAGGGACCAACGGAGGAGCAAGTGCACCCACATATATTTTGGTTTGCATGAAATTAATAAACAATTCCTTTTGAATAGGCCATAAGCTTTTGTTAATTATCACATTATGTTTTGTGGATAGATAGTATTGGATGGTCAATTTTTTAAGCAACACAACAACCACATCATCCCAATATGATGTCCTAGAAGCCACCAATAGGTTGATGGCCTGTGTGGTTTTTGCCAATGTTGTTGTTCTAATCAATGGTCAACCTAAGAAGTTTTTCCAGTGCTCTAGAAGAAACCAGCATGGGTATCCTCTGTCTCCATTATTGTTCCTTTTAATCATTGAAGGTCTTAACAGACTAATTGATAAAGAGAAATTGGATGGTAGTATTCAAGGAATTAAAGTTTGGCTCTCTATAGTATTACTCATCTCCTTTTTGTTGATGATGTTATGATTTTTGGGAAAGGTTCTATTTGGGAATGGAAAGCTTTCAAAGACATCCTAGACTTATTTTGTAAAGCCTCTACCATGCTTATTAGTGAATCCAAATCAATGTTATCAGAAAGTGAAGTTGAATAGGATATTCTTACACATATTTGTTGGTTTCTTCCTTATCATGTTCCTCCCTTAATGAGAGAATTAAATATTTGGGATTCTTCATTAAACCAAACAATTATCATGTGGGTGACCAGTCCTTTCTGCTTAAAAGAATAGATCAGAATATTAGCCACTGGTGCTGGAGATGGCCATCTCTCGGTGGTCATCTTACCTTGGTCAACTATGTTTTGGGGAATTTATTTGTCTACTAGATCTCTTTAGGTAAGGATCATAAATTTATATTGAACAATATTCGAAGGGAAATATCCAGTTTCTTATGGAATGGAAACAAGGTTAAGGAGAGCTTCCATATTGTCAAATGGGATAAGCTTGTCGAACCAAAAGAGTTGGGGGATTGGGCTATCAAAAATATTTTCTTTTTTCACAGGCTCTGGTGGTAAAAATTCTCTAGGGATGCTTGTCCATAGATGGTTTGTGGAGCAAGTAGATTAGAGATAAATATTTAAAATATTGTTCAATGGTTGAGTATATTAGGTCTAAGGACAAGAATATTAAAGGATCTTCAAATATTTGGAATTGGTTAGTGTGCTCTTTTCCTCTTTTGGGGGAGTGGCTAGCCTAGAGGCCAGGGGATAGTTAGATGATCCGAGTGGGTGAAGATCCACTCATTGGATGTTCAGGATTTTTCAAATTGTCCCTAGACTTGGTGTCCTATCTGCATTCCAAAGGTATCTTTACTCTAGCACAGGTGGTATCGCACAATGGGTGATTGATTTCAGGATCTAGGTGGAAATTGGCTCAAGCATTGGGTTTACAGGGATCTCACATTGAAGAAAGGAACATGTATATTGTGAGGTTGCATAGGAATGGGTTTCAACTATCTGGTTCGGTGGACTCCCTTGTATGGTCATGGAATGAGAAGTCGAGAGTGGTCACTACTAAACTAGCTTATGATGCCTTAGTTAATGATCTAGAAGTTGATGCATTTTGGTGGTACAGATTTTTATGGAAATGGGATGTTCCACTAAAAATCAAGTTGTTCATTTGGTTGGACTCAGAGAACAAAATTCTCACTTAGGATAATCTTTTTAAAAAGGGGGGAACTGGTCCAAATGTGTGCATTCTTTGCTTGAAAGACTTTGAGTTAGTAAACCACCCGATGATTCACTTCTAATTTACTAAGTTGGTTTGGTAGGTGGTCTTGGGGACATGCTAGATTTCATGCAGTTAGTCTTAGGAATCCTTAGATTCTTGTTTTAGGTTCTGGTCTTCTAATGTTATATCATGGAAAGCTCTTCCTTGTTTTGTCTGTTAGGAGTTATGGAGAGAGAGGAAATTTTTAAGGAAACTTTTAAGGAAAGCCTCCCTCTTAGCATAAGCAACTTAATAGGACTAGAGCTCCATTCTTTAGCTATGATTGGCCAAGGTTTCTTTGATGGAACTTCTTAGGATGGGAACCATAAATGTGGGGCAGAGGTTGTTCTCTTGGCAAACTTCTCTAGGAAATATAAGCTAAGATTAAACTGTGGAGGAGGGACAAATACTAGGGGAGAGGTTATGGCTTTATGGGTTCTTTTATATTTCACCATATCAAAAAAATTTATCTTTCTAAAAGTTGCTAGCAACTCGAAGGTCATCATTAATTGGGCTTTAAAAATTTGTCTCTTACAGGTCTCTGTGATGGACAGTAGGATGGACAAGATCTGAATTTTGCAAGCTGAGTTCTCTAGGATCTCCTTCTAACATGTTTATAGGGAATTTAATACATATGTAGACCATTCTCAAAACAGGGTTTACTTGTTCAAGAAGGCTATTTATTCATTGAGGAATTTGAGCATGATCTCCTCAAAGTGGAAGATAGAATTAATATCTATCAATTTTGATCATGTTGGATCTCATTTTTTAATCTTTTTTTAGGCTTGGCCCTATTTCTCTTTCAGCAACTGAGCTTTTTATTATAGCTATTTTATTTAAACTTTTCTATCTATTTTACTGACTATTTTTCATTTCTAGCCTAGATTTCAATTGTTGATCACTGGCTACTACAATAGTTATCTATATGTTGAATTGGAATTTTTCTACTCTTTGTATATCTATCCATTCCACTCTCGTGGTTGTATCTATCTGTAACTATTTGAAGTATCTATCTTGTTGCTGTCTCTTATTGTATTTTCCGACATTGACTAGTACTATAATTGTTATTATGCTTTCATAATTTAAAGTAAAGTTTCTTTTCCAATTGAAAAAAAACATCCACTATGGTAAAATCCCACTATAATCTTTTCCTTTTTACCTCTACTATCTAAATTTCTTGGAATAAAAATTAAATAGGTGGTGTAAAGCTGGAAGTAGTACAATAACTTTTCACAGTCGTTTTACTATCTAAAGTTCTTGGGAATAAAAGTCAATAGGTAGTCTAAAATTTCTTGGAATAAAAAATTAAATAAGTGGTGTAAATCTGGAAATAGTACAATTACTTTATGTAGTCGTTTTACTATCTAAAGTTCTTGGAATAAAAGTCAATAGGTAGTCTAAAGTTGGACGCGGTACAATAACTTTATTGCCATCCAAAACGTACGTACCCTACACGTTTTTCACTGACCCTGTCTGCTTTGATGGACGCACATGGACGGCAGAAATAATGCTGCAGCAATTACATCACATCAAAAATTCTCGAGTTCCAAGATAAGTGATGAAAAGGGCTTCTCACTCTCATTGGGTCATCACATTCATCCAATCCCGCTCTCATTCTCAGATATATAGATTTATTCACAGATATCCCTGGGGATTGTCGGCCTGCTGCAGGAGAACGGCCTGCTGCAGGAGGCCGACAATCCCCGGCTGAATCTGAGTCGAACCAAAGTGAAAGCATTCACGCAGGCACGCGCACTTACAACTTTTCTCTTTTCCGTGCTCCTTTAAGTCGTTACAAATCTTTTTTAATTCTTTGAAACATTTGAATTGTCTGTGTGCAGGACGTCATAGCGGCCGGCACCGAGAGCTCTGCGACGCTCCTGGAGTGGGCTTTAGCCGAGCTCCTGAGAAAACCGGAAACCTTCGAAAAGGCGACGAAAGAGCTGGACAGAATTGTGGGCAGAGAGCGGTGGGTGGAGGAGAAGGACATTCCTGCGCTGGAGTATTTTCAGGCGATCGTGAAGGAAATGATGAGGCTCCACCCGGTGGCTCCCTTGCTCGTCCCTCGTCTTTCCACGGAGCCCTGCAACGTCGCAGGTTACGACATTCCTGCGAACACGATGTTGTTCGTTAACGTGTGGACTATCGGTCGGAATGGTGGTTTTTGGGAGAAGCCCCACGAATTACGACCGGAGAGATTTGATATCTGCCTGATGGGCAGAGCCCCGAGAAGTTGGATATGGGCAGAGCCCCGAGAAGTTGGAATTCGTCGGGCTTCTCCCAAAAACCACCATTCCGACCGATAGTCCACACGTTAACAAACAACATCGTGTTCGCAGGAATGTCGTAACCTGCGACGTTGCAGGGCTCCGTGGAAAGACGAGGGACGAGCAAGGGAGCCACCGGGTGGAGCCTCATCATTTCCTTCACGATCGCCTGAAAATACTCCAGCGCAGGAATGTCCTTCTCCTCCACCCACCGCTCTCTGCCCACAATTCTGTCCAGCTCTTTCGTCGCCTTTTCGAAGGTTTCCGGTTTTCTCAGGAGCTCGGCTAAAGCCCACTCCAGGAGCGTCGCAGAGCTCTCGGTGCCGGCCGCTATGACGTCCTGCACACAGACAATTCAAATGTTTCAAAGAATTAAAAAAGATTTGTAACGACTTAAAGGAGCACGGAAAAGAGAAAAGTTGTAAGTGCGCGTGCCTGCGTGAATGCTTTCACTTTGGTTCGACTCAGATTCAGCCTGGGGATTGTCGGCCTGCTGCAGGAGAACGGCCTGCTGCAGGAGGACGGCAGATATATAGATTTATTCACAAATTGGGTCATCACATTCATCCAATCCAATCCCGCTCTCATTCTCAGTGCCCTTCTTCTGTCACGCTTCCCATATTTTCCAGCCATTTACTTTGTTTCAGTGTTCAGGTAAATCCTACACTCTCTCTCTCTGCTATCAGTTCATAATGACGGCCGATATTGGGACAAGAGTCAGCAGCAACATTCTTAACTTGCTTATCCAAGTTACTCCAGAAGATCCAAAGTATTGAAATTGGAATTGGAACATGGAATATGTTAATAAGTTGGACACAGACCTCCAAGTTCTCGAGAGTAGCTTTAAAAGAGAGAAGGACTTGTTAATCCATATTAGCAACCAATTCCAAGCTCGGCAAAAGAGGCTCCCCGAAACCGTAAAGCGATGTTTGGGAAGGATCGAGGGGGGTGTCTTCCTTGGCGCTGCGAGGGTAGTGTAACAATAAGAAAATTTCTTCTTATTGACCCACGAGTAACAATAAGAAAATTTCCCCCTTTTTGACCCATTTTTATTTTACCCAAATCCTTTTATAATCAAACTAGGCCGTCTACCCTGCTTGACCTCACTCACAAGCCTTGTAAGATAATCCTGTTAACATACCAGGTCCCTTCTTGAGAAAAACTAGGAAGATAACTATGTGAACCCTAGGTTGGAATCCAGACATAAAAAATTCATTGATCAAATCATATCGGTTGCGATTCCAGATCAAACCAATTCAGATTGCATGGAAATTTTTTGAACAAAGATAATGGATGATGGCAGTCTACTGGTAAGATAGGTTTTATTTTTTTGCTCAAGGGTATAATGTTTTTTTAGATCTGGTTGTATTTCTGTTTGAGATTTTGAGGACCTTTACCTAGGTTTCATGAAGTTTAATGAATATAATTGTTGAAAATGCCTTTTTGTTTCATTTCTATATTTTTATAAGGCTTGTATAATTTTTTTTCAAATTTATGTTGTACAATATCAGATCATATCGGATGTGATTCCGGATTTCAGATCATATTGGATGCGATTCCATATTTCAGATCATATCGGATGCGATTTTAGATTTCATATAATATAGGACTCGGAATATTTAATTTTGTTTTTTATGCAACACCATAATCTTGGTTGCAAGGATAAAATAAATCAAAGATTGACGTTGCAGAATGGAATCTTGTGAGAGCATTTCAAGTCTCGACACACATTTTTGACAACACACCCGCATCCATCTTTAGGAGAGAAAAAACAAAGATTCTTACTAAAGGTTAGTGTAGCATTTATATTATGCCTATAGAGTTAGATTGTTTTTTTCAGTGTTGATTTCCAATTCAAAGATCCCTTGTGTAACCTGTGTATCCTGTTTTGGCATCTTGGCATGATCTGATTGTATTTTTGTTTGAGATTATGAGGACCTTTACCCAAGTTACATGAAATCTAATGAATGTAATTGCTGAAAATCCCTTTTTGTTTCATTTATATATTTTTATAAAGCTTGTATCATTTATTTTCTAATTTCTGTTGTACTTCTGATCATATCGGATGCGATTCCCGATTTTAGATCATATAAGACTCAAAAGATTTAATTTTGTTGTGTATGCAACGCCATAACCCTGGTCGCAAGGAGAAAAGAAATCAAATATTCTTTTTTTTTAACAAGAACGTTTGATGATCATTTGTATTAAAAAAAGCTGAAAAGATACAAAGATATGCAGATGGAATGCTCCCAAAAATAGAGTTTGCCCATGGCGTCATGATATTATGTCACATTTCTAGAATTGTCTCTAAGGAGCTCAAAGAAGAGGCTGGAGCTTCTGACAAAATGTCCAAGTAAGGTAATACAGAGACATGGAATCACATAAGGAGCCTTTTGCTGAACATAGCTAAGATATGATAGGTCAATTGTCTTGCACTAAGAAACAAAATTCAAAATTGCTCCTAAGTCTGAACATCTAGAAAAAGTAGATTGACAAAATTGCATGTAAAGAGAAGACTAGCTGTCGGAGAAAGCATAGAACAAAGTGCTAAAAACTAGAAGTTCTGAAGAGTTGGAGTCGCCACTGAGTTGGGGATCATGGAACGATTTACTGGGAGTGATCTTGCTAGATGCCCATGCCTGAACCGTTGCTGTCATGAAAAACTAGGATGCTACGGCCTATGTCCTCGCAAAGATGGTCGATTTTTCCTTCAAAATCTGCTATATTTCGATTGTTATCATCTGCCTTGGAGTCCAAATTAGAAACGCTTGTAGCGACATAATCCATGGTGTCAGAAAGGTTGGAAACCCTCCCGTTCAAGAGGTTATTGTTGTTCCTTATTTCTGAAATTGTTGCTGAAACTAGAGCATAAATCCTTGCTATGGCCTTTTTCATCTCAGAGTTTTCAGCTCTAATGAGTCGAACTTGATTTTCCAGGTTTTCCATCGGGTTGGAGGGGCCAACGGCAGAGACAGAGTCGAGGCAAGACGCCTTACAGGAGTCTTCAAGAGACAAACAGATTAGTTCACCATAAAGGTCACAGGATGGAGTGCCAAAGAAGGCCTACGAGCATGGAAGAGATTTGTTGCAGAGGAAGCACTAGGTCGGGAAATGGAGGTCGAGAGCAGAGGTAAAGGATCCAGCACCCAGGGTGGATGCTAGATATGGGGCAAGGAGCAAATCGTCCATAACAAGGAACCGGAGCAGAGGAGGGATCGAATGCAAGGTAGAGTGAGAGATGGAGTGGAAATACAAGCTCCCACCTGCTGGAGTTAATGCACGCATGCCAGGGTGTTGCTAAAAATGAGGGAGGCCAGCGATTCGGCTCAAGGCGAAGGGATCATGCGCAGGAGTGTTCTGGAAGTTAGCAAGATTAGCACCACGAGAATAAGAAGGAGACGTTGAGTGGGTAGGGATAAGGGCTAGCCAAAGTTTGTGGTTAGAAGAGAGAGTAGGTCTAAGACAAGAAGGGTCAAGGAACCCAACATCTAGTAGGCTCAGAGTTGTTGGAGACAATAAAGCCATAATCAATATGGACACCCTTGTTCGCCATTCAGTCCACAATGTGATTGTTGTCATGGAGGATGTGGAAGAATTTGATTGCATTGACATCACTGATAGTGTAGTTGAGGATTTGGAGTAGCTTTAGAGTAGGAGATTTAGATCCCATGATAAGTTTACGGGATTCTCTAATGACCATAAGGGAGTCCCCGAAGACGACCAAATATTTTATTCCCATGGAGCTTGCTATTTCCAAACATTTGATGAGGGCAAGCCACTCAGCGAGATTGTTTGTGTTCCTCCCTAATCCCCATGCATTGTCTTTCTATATGATTCCATCAAGGTCAAATACGACCCCTCCCGCACCTGCCAGCCGAGGGTTACCTTTGGAAGCTCCATCGCAGAAGAGCGAATGACAACCAAGATTTAACCACCAGTTGTTGAAACTTTCTGAATCCATTTTGATCTGCCAACTTAAAGAGTTTGCTCTTTTGATGGGGTTTAACGAGAAGAGGGTGGGGTAGGAATGGAGGTCAGAGGACCAGATTTTCTCTTTAGTTGTTAGGGGTTCAAGGTGGATGTGTTTTAACCCTTTTGAGAGGATATTTTTGGTCCAAAGGAGTTTTGCAGAGGAAGAGACTCTAAGAGGGTGGGGGTTCGAATTTTCAAAAATTCCTTTGTTCCTGGTAGTCCAGATTTTACAACAGATGTATTTTGGGAGTGAGATCCAAGCTTTGGAGGGGTCGGGTTTTTTGAAAAGAGAGCCACGGTAGTAGTCTTTCCAACAGGTAAAGAGGTATTTCCAATTTGTAGGGAGGATGAGGTTAAAATGGAGATCTTGGACGGCTAAGAACCAAACCTCCCTGGAGAAGGGGCAATCCAAGAAGAGATGTTCAAGAGTTTCTTCTGAGTTTTTGCAGAGCACACATCACGAGGGTCCTTCAATGCCTCTTTTTTTAGGTTCTTAGTAGTTAGGATTTTGTGATGACCAAGAATCTAGCAGAAGGAATTGATTTTTGGCAGGTCGTCCTTGCACCAGATTTTTATCCACATAGGATCTTTCTTATCGTTTGTTTTTATGGAATTGTAGCCAACCTTGACAGTGTATATACCAGACTTCCCGAAGCTTCGGGAGTCAAAGAGATTGCAGTGAACAGGGATAACACCTTGAAGAGTCGTTTGGAGCATGGAGTAGTCCATGGATAAGTTCTCAAGTACATCCAAATTTTCCCATCCCACCCATCTACCGCTGTTTTGCCAATTGGAGATGTCGTATATGGTGTAAATATTTTGCTGGTCCATCCAAAGCCCGAGATTCCTGAAGGCATTGAGGTGATGAAGAGGGGAGGAGGGGAAAATATTTTCTTCCCAAATTTGAATCTGCTTTCCATTTCCAGAGGTCCATCAGAGATGGGATTGAATGATGGTGGCAGCTTTATTGCATAATTTCCAAATGGGGGAGACATTGTCAACAAGAGGGAGGTCGTCTATGCATATTTTCCTGCTTCCTCTCGTATATTTTTTCCTTAATATATCTTTCCACCACGCAGTTTTCCCAGAAATTATTCTCCATAGGATTTTGGCACCTAAGGCAAGATTCATCTTATCCAAGTCACGGATGCTAGCTCCTCCAGAGCATTTTGGATTGCAGACAGTTTCCCAATTTATCAAATGGAACTTCTTTGTACCGTTGGATTTTCCACCTTTCTAGAGAAACTTTTTGAATTCCTTGACGATATCCTGGATGATCATTTTTGGAGCTAAAGAAATAGAACAGGAGAAGATTGGGAAGGAAGTGAGAATAGAGGAGATAAGGATGAGCTTACCAGCAGGGTTGAGTGATCTTACTCCCCAAGAGGTGACTTTTCTTTTTATATTTTCTACAAGTCCTTGTCAATCTCCTGACTTTTTTTTCCCCTTATGGATGGGAATGCCAAGGTCGTTGAAAGAGTTCCAATTTGTTATGTCTTCATAGCCCAGGGTTCAAGCTATCTTGGCCATAGTTCTGTCGAGGCAGTTCCAGCCGTAAAATTTTGTTTTGAAGGCGTTTACTTTACCATCTGAAGCTTTGAGGAATGTGGAGAGGACTTCCCTGAATCTTTCTACAATAGTTACAGAGGTCCCACCAAGGAGGATTGCATCATCGACAAACTGGGCATGATTGGGAGATTTGACACCCCTTACAATTTTGATGCCTTTTATATCCCCACAATCTTGAAGGCTTTGTAATTTTATACTAAGGGATTCAACCACTATTATATAAAGGAAGGGGGAGAGGGGACATCCTTGCCGAAGTCCTCTAGAGGCTTGGAAAAACCCTCCAGGTCTGCCATTAACAAGAGGGGAGATCCAAGGGCTGCTGATGCATGCTTTTATCCATTTAATGAATCTTTTAGAGAAACCCAATCTGTGCATCATGTCGAAAAGGAAGGAATTATTGACCCTATCAAAAGCATTTTCCATGTCAAGTTTGATTGCCATACCTTGTTGTTTGTGATCCAGACTTGAGTGGATAGCTTCTTGGACTATTATAATGTTGTCCATGATCTGTCTTCCTGCGATGAATCCTCCTTGTGTTTCGAAAATAATGTGAGCCATTATATTTTTCATTCTGTTAGCAAGAATTTTGGCAAGGATTTTATAGGAGGTATTACGCAGGGAGATGGGCCTGAATCTTTCAATCGAGATAGGGTTTTTCTCTTTATGGATTAGGGCTAGGAAAGTGGAATTTGTGGCTCCTCTGATTTTGTCTTTCTTCCTGCTCCAGTTTAGCATTCTTCTTAAATCGTCTTTGATGATATCCCACACAACTCGATAGAAGTTGATGGTGAACCCATCAGGCCCAGGGGCTTTGTCCGAATGGAGAGCCCAAATTGCCTCGATAATTTCTTGTTCGCTGATAGGCTTCTCCAAGTCTTCATTCTCTGAAGAAGAGATGGAGGGGAGGATCCCAGAAAGAAGGTAAGCTTGAGAGATAGGATCCGAGTCTCCATTGTCAAAGAATAAATGGATGAAGTGCTGAAAGGCCAGATTTTTAATGGCATCTTGACCAGAGATTTTATGGCCATTGTTGTCTTGGAGGTCTTTGATGAGATTGTAACTAACTCTCGACTTGGTTTGTTTATGGAAGTAGGAAGTATTCTTATCTCCTCCTTTTAGCCACAGTCGTCGAGATTTGATTCTCCAAGTCTCTTCTTCTTGTCTAGCGGCTTTTAGGATTTCAAGATTCAATACTTTTTCTTGAAAGATGGTGGTAGTAGTGATCTCCTTAGAGTCCATTTTAGATTGAAGAGTAGCTAGATCTGCTTGAAGGTCTTTTTTTACAGAGGAGGGAGGGGTCAAGAAACGAAGAGATGGCCCAGTATTTCAAGGCCGAGCGGATTGCTCTTAACTTTGACTCCCAGATATAACTAGGAGAGCTGGAGAAAGAGGAAGTCCAGGTAGTTTGGATTATCTCGAGGGCCTTGGTGTTTTGCAGCCACAAGGAGTTAAATCTGAATGGTATAGGGCCAAGATTGGCAGGCGGAGAGAGGAGAAGGGAAATGGGCTTATGATCAGAGGTGGCTGAGGAAATAATAGCTGAGGTTAGAAGCAGATCTTTTTGCAAGAACGAAGAACTTACCGGGAATCGGTCGAGACGAGCAGCGATGTGTCCAGGGCCAATTCCCTAGTTGCTCCAAGTGAATTTCCCATTTTTCAGGATGGGATCCAACAGATCGAGGTCGACCATCAATTCTTCAAGATTTTTGCCGAAAAGATCCCTGAAAACTGAGCCTCCTCTCTTTTCCATGCTTGACTTGGTGGTGTTTAAATCTTCAGCTATGATAGCATCTTTCCCATGCATATCTATGTTTAGAGAGGTTAGGGAATCCCAGAAGACCAGTTTATCTCTGTAATGTGTAGGTCCATACACGTTACAAATGAAGAGGGCATCCTGGTTTCCTTTGTATTGAATTTCAAGTAAAATCCAATGGGCATTTTCTTTTATTACTCTGATATGGAACTTGTATTGTATAAAAAAAATTGCAATTCCACCTAAAGCTCCTCTGGAACTAATGGCCTTTCCAGAACTATTTTTCTAGAAGAGGTTGGAAAGGTTCAAACCTCTTATTTTGTCATCTTTGTCTCTTGGATTAGCAGAATGTCTGGTTTCTCTGTATTTATGATGTTTTCAGGATTTCTACCTTGATTGAGCCACCCAAACCCCTACAATTCCAAGAGACAATTTTCATTACTTCTTCGAAGATTGAGGTCTTGCTCGAGACCTAGTTTCCTTGACTGCACTGAGTGTCTTTGTATTCTGAAGAAGTTTGGTGTCTTCTATGCTTAATTCTCTACCGATCTCCATTTCTCTTTTGGTCTCTTTTTCTCTTTTTTGTCTTAGTGATCTTCTTACCCAGGTGTAGAGGGATGGTCCCAGATCTGCAAGATCCTGCGTTTCTTGAGAGGTGGAGTGTCCTGAGCTGTTAACCAGTGGGTTTACTCTGCTATGATTTACCATTTATGCCCAAGTACCACCAGGGGATACCATTTCATCAGGGACCTTTTCGATTATTTCTTCAACTATTGCTGGGGAAGGGGCCGAAGAGATTTGAATCCTGGTGTCATCCAAGACCATTTCTGGAGTAGGATATTCTAGGTCTAGAATTTCTCCTTCTTCAGGTTGTAAGGTGAAAGTGGTTACTTGTAGAAGCTTCCTTATTTGTTGAGGGATGATCTGTGCTTTTTCCTTGATGTTTCTCAGTGTTGTTGCTAGCAGGAGCCGGATTTGGTTTTTTCCCTCTTTTGATGTGCTGCCATCCCTCTTCTTGGCCTTTCCCAGTTTCCTCCTGAGCATATTTTGGACAGTTCTTTACAAAATGAAGTATTCATGGAATTTTCTACATATGAAGGGGAGTTGCTCGTAGTCCATCTTTTGAAAGAATTCCCATCTGTCCATAGAAAGGTTAACTCCTTTAGGAATGCCCTTCTCAAGATCGACTTCCACACAGATTCTAGCGCAGGAGAAAAGTGGGCCTTTTGGTTCAGCTTTGTCTATATATTTTCCCAAAGAGTTTCCAATGGCTTGGAGGGATTCATCATTCCAACAATGGAGGGGAAGGTGCGGTAGACGAACCCAGACCGGAACTGCTGAGGGAACGTCTTTATCGGGATCGAAGGGAAGGGTCCATCAGTTGAGGTAGAGCCCTCTAGGTCCCATGAAGTAAGGTCCACTTCGCAAGATAAGATCTCTGTCTTCCTTTTTTTCGAAGAGAGAGGTGAAGAACCCTTTTCCACAAAATAAATGCTACAGACCGCCAGATAGAAGAGGCATCCATTTTTTGGAGACCCGGAGCTCCATGGATTTCAGCGAAGGCCAAATCCTAGAAAATTGACCGATGAGTCCTCGTTCGCTCAAGGCAAGGGCCTTCATTCGTGAAGCTATAGACATGATTTGGATTCAAGGTGTTGTTGCGCATTTAACGAAAGCAGAGGACAAGGGATCAGACGCAAGAAAAGGAGGGGCAATGGAGGCAACAAGGGCCCTGAATGCAAGGTCCAGGCGGTGGAGGATATCCTTCGAGGGAGGATCCGGAGGAGGGGTGGCCATGCGGCGGCCAAGGCAATGCAGGGGTTACAGAGATGCAAACCCTATCGCACTCATTCGTGAGTATTTTGTTCGGCCGATGTTCTATTGACTATGTAACGTTATTACTAGGACCTAAGAAATCAAATATTCTTACTAAATGTTAATGTAGCATTTATATTATGCCTCTAGAGCTAGATTTCTTTTTTCACTGTTGATTTCCAATTCAGAGATCCCCTATGTAATCTATGTAGCTCGTTCGAGCATCTTGTCATGATTGAAGATTATAATTTTTTATAAATTTAATCATGTCCAGTACAGACCCTAATCCATTTACACATAAAGAACGGAATTCATTGCCTCTAGAAGTTGTGGAAGAAGCATTCCAAATACTTGCAGAAGAGGATGCTAAACGATAAAAACAATGATAAATGAAGCAATAATTATCTATACAATGAAGAAAGTCATGGAAATTATGTAAAATTTCTAAAAATGATTGTTAGAGTGATGATGAAATAGAGTCTAGCGGTAATGATGATCAAGTCCATCTTAACAATATGCAAATACCTTATCAACTCTATTGTCGCTCATCTTTGCAGTGTGTTAGGGGAGAAGCTCCAAACTTTAATAATGTTGCCCTTCTTAAAGAAGAATATGGTTTAGAAGAAATCATTCTCTGTAAAGTTATTGATCGGTCCCATACAAGAAATGTAGAGTTGACATGCTTGGATCCTTGTGGGAATGATTCAATTCTTTATAGTATTAATAGCAGTGGCACATGGACACATAGTATAGATGATGTTTTTCATGTTCTAATGGTGTATGCGGATGATAGTGGAAAACTTATGATGCACCATCCTTCATTATCTAAAATAAAATCACTATTATCTTCAAGGTCATATGAATATCACAAAAACATTCCACTGCAATCATCAAGAGAGGGCTTTACATAGGATCTCAGTCAGATGTGACTCCCTTTTTGGGATATGATCATTTTATCAATATTGGAAGAAAGGAATTCATTCAAATGGATAGGATTTTGGTGCGCAACACAAATCCATTTGATTTTACCTTAAAGGCAGACATGTATGTCCATATTTATTACAAAAAATTGCCTAGTATGTCGAAGAAGACTCATTGAAAATTCCATATCCTATGGAAGTTTTGAATTTTTTAGTAGATGTTTCCACTGGTGGAACATTCCGCTGGGTAAGAATTTTTGAAAACCATGTGGATGTTATTGGTAGAGGCTACCATATTCCCGAAGGTGTGGATTTACAACACATGAGGTGTTATATACAAAACAATGTTTATTGATTTTAATTGAAATCATTGATGGTGAGTATACATGTGTATATTATAATTCATTTTTTTCCAGTTCATATCACAAAAATTTCTTTATAGTAACTAATGTTATCTTTATTTTTATTATAGACATTGTTGATGTTTTATTTATTGTGAGCTCTATCAAAAGGTGGGGCAAGAGCACTCGAAACGAATTTTTGTTTTGTCATTTTATTGCTATAAAAGATGATAAGCATACCTCTTTCCAACTTCTTGCTACAAAAGGTGATGATGAAGTTGTGACTGCCAGATTAGTTGCCTCTACAGAATATGGAACACACAATGCATTATCATAACATCTTGGAGTATTGCAGCCACATCGAATCCATTGTCACAACATCCATCTTCTTTCTTACAATTTTTTCAACCACATAAGGTCCATAACATGCAGGGATAATTTTAAGGACCCATACTTATTTAAAAGTGCATAAACCTTGGCGAATCTTACCAATTCTTAAAATGTCAACTATAAAATATTTGGTGATATTTTTCTGAAATTATTTCAATTTCTAAGGATTTAATATAATTTATATAATAATTTGGTGATTTTTAGAGTGAAAAAATTTTACCCCATCAAAATTGGGCGAAATGGAGCTTCAAAAAATGCAAATTGGCGAATCATTTTTTGGAAAAAAACATGGAAAAATAGCCCATGGGCTAAATTTCGCCCCTAAAATTATCCTTGATAACATGATAGGTAGTTAATATTTTACATGGAAATTCCTTGTTCAAATGAAAATTTCATGGTTACTTTTGAACTTATTGTAATGCATTTTGTACCTCCTAGCATTGTGAAGAAAAACAATTCACTATAGTCCACCATAGAAGGCTATGCGAATATTAAGGAGGTTGTTTTCTATACATGGAAAACCTTTCCTGATAGATATTAGCTATCTCCATGATCAAGTGATGATAGTCAACCTCTTGGTAAATGGAGAGAGGGACCACCATTTAGATTTTGGTATTTGTATAATAGCCTACTGCCTCATGTGCAGGTGCACTTTTCATGGGATTCACACCAATGGGATCCTGTCCATTGTTGTTATGGATTGGGGATGAGGATTGGTGAACCACATTTGGAGATTTAAACATTATACCTATCAGAAATATATGGTGAATTCTATATGACAGATCTGTGGTGTAATACCTATGGTGAAATATTTTATGTAATATATATGAATATTTTATTTGTTACATACAATCATTTGTGTAATGACATATTTATGGTGTTTTATCAATGGTTTGTCTTTTCCAAGGAAAAAATATTTATCTTTGATATTCAAAGTTTGAAATCAAAATATACATTTGTTAGCCTATGGGATCTTGAAAATATACATATGTTCTATCTTCAAACTATCCTCATAGCTACTTATTACAGCCTTTCATAATCAACAAAATATATGGTGAATTCTGTATGACAAATCTGTGGTGTAATAAGTATGGTGAAATATGTTTTTTTTTTCCCAGGAAAAAAATTATACTTGCCATTTCAGAGTAGAAATAAAGTACATTCTTGAACAAACATTAAGGTGAAAATCCAAAGGCATGAACTCACACATTATCACTTCAAAGTACTATGTTTTTTCAATACCTAAATGAATTCCTAACAACCCTAAAATTGGATGAATGAATGATAGTTGGAACATTTATAAGGCATTGGACTCATAGACAATTTAGAAGCATGAAGAACAAGATGATACTCAAAGTATAAGAGTGAATCAGTCAAGATGACACTTTTGTCAAGTAATTTTCCCCTGAGAACATAACACATAATCAACTAATGCAACAAAGAAACAACCTTAAATAAGACTTCATTGTTCTTGAATAGTCAAAAGGATTAAGAAGGTCTGAAAATTAAAGCCCTAGAACCTCAAGAAAAATATATTTTAAGACTGTGAATGGTTCTTTAAAAGAAATTTTAAGTTCTTCAAAAGAAATCTTAGATCGGCCCAAGAAAGGTTTTGGGGATTGATTGGATAAACAAACAGCATGACTAGGTCAACCCTAAAAGCAAGAGTGAAACTCTATAAATAATAAACCTCAACGTTGACATTTGAGGTGTGGAAGTGTGCACGTGAAAAAGGTCAAAACAAGGGAAAAGCAACAGAACTAACTAATGATGAACAAGGGAAAAATATGGGCATGAAGAGTGATGACCATGGTTGACCGAGATGCAAGAGTATAAAGTCAATTAAGTATGCTTACTGTCTTATATTTTTGGGCATTGTAAATTCTTTTCAAAGACAAGTCTAGGTTATTAAGGTCTATTTTATATTCGGCCTTTTGGAGAAAGGTTTGAATATGAGACAGTGATAAGGTCATCACGTCGACAGTGATAAGGTCATCATGTCGGATGAATAATGAAAATATGTCATAATAATCCTGAAACATGTTTACTATGCCATAAACCTTATGATGGTCCACTTATTTGAAGGGGTAATCAGGAACAAAATTATGTACATGTGGAATCATATTGGAAATGATAAAATCCTAAGCCTGAATAATTGTTTGATGAAAATAGTATTAACTGTGCACATTCTTGTTTGAAACTTGAGACCATCTTCAACAAAAGGTTGATCATTGAGTGGGATATTGTTGTCACAAGGAAAGACCTTGTAAAAGCTTGGTGTACAAACCCTATGAAACTTTTCATGAAAAAGACATTAGTGCAGATCTTATTAGGCCGTGTGATGTACTCAGTTCAAAAACTAAAGAGATATGATTGCTGAACTTAAAGAGATGTGATTACAGAGATATAATTGCATACCTTGGAGAAACATGATTATAGACCTTGTGGGGATATAGCTGAATACTTTTGTTGCATACCTTGTGAAGTATTGAGCACGTACCTTATGAAATCCTTAACAAAGACTTTGTAAAGTAGAAAATACAGATCTTTAGAAGAAGTGAGTACAAATAATAAGGATACACCTAACAAACCTTACTACAAACATTAATGCAGACCTTACACTCAACTACAGAACTTTGAACATATTGGATCTAATCTAGCAGAGATTATGAACAGAAGTGAAAACCAACTTGAACAAACATTCAAGGTGAAAATACAAAGGAATAAACTCACACATCATCACTTCAAAGAATAATCTATTTTTGCAAGCCCTAAACGAAGTTCTAACAACCCTAAAATTGGATGAATGAATGAGAAGTGGAACATTGATAAGGCATTAGACTCATTGACAATTTAGAAGCATGAAGAACAAGATGATATTCAAAGTCTAAGTATGAATTGGTCATGAGGACACTTGTGTCAAGTAATCTGCCCCTAAGAAAAAAGGACTTAATCAACCAATGCAACAAGGAATAACGTTAAAGAAGAATTCATTGTTCTTGAAGAGTCAAAAGGATTAAAAAGGTCTAAAACTTGAAGCCATATCACCTCAAGGAAAGCATATTTTAAGACTATGAACAGTTCTTTGAAAGAACTTTTAAGTTCCTAAAAATAACTCTTAGGTTATCCCAAGGAAGGGTTTGGGGCTTGATTGGATAAACAAACAATATGACTAGGTTGACCCTAAAAGCAAGAGTGAAACTCTAGGTGGGCATTTCATAAATACAAGAAAACCATGAAGTGTTTTTGCACAACAAGCACTTTGTGAACCCAAATTGAAAAAAAACGATGTATAAGAATGTGGAAAATAATAAAACACACCATATCCAACTCAAATCACGCAAAAAGACCCAATAATGAGGGTTGGGCAGGCATTTTTCTAAACCTGGTTAAATTGGGTGTATAAGGTAAACTGTTCGTGTGGAAGGAGCTATATAGGAGAGACAGGTCGATCTTTTCAAACTAGATTGAAAGAGCATGGAGCGGACATAAGAAGAGAGAGGGCAAACACTTCCGCACTCGCAGAGCATTCCCTCAAAACAAAACACCAGGTCTGCCTAGAAAACACGGAGTTGCTCGCGGTGGAGGACCACTACTACAAACGAAGGGTAAGAGAGGCCTTGGAAATCATAAAGCACCCGAACAACCTAAATAGAGATGGGGGACTTGAAATAAGTGAGAGATGGCTACCTCTGGTAAACAAGGAAGGTAATGGATAAAACCAGGTATGTTTCTATAACTATCACATTCTTTGGTCAGTATCACTAGCCTCCGACTCGTCTTTTCCATTTCATCTGTGAGTTTTCTTATTGGTATGAGGACTATCATTAATTTTTCATTAATTATTCATTGGTTATATAAGGACCATTAATAATTATTAATTATTAAGAATTGATTATTAATGAGACTGGTTGATTTTGAGACCTTTAGAGAAATAAATACTATATAGTTTTATTTTCTTATTATGAAGGTCTTTTAATTATCCTTGGATTATACTTTTTAATGATTTTTAATAAAAAAATTCTTGATCATCTTTTAAATTTGTTAATCTTAATAATTATTAATTATTACAATTGATTATTGATGAGACATGTTGATTCTGAGACCTTTAGAGAAATAATTAATACTATATAGTTTTATTTTCCTTTTGTAAAGGTCAGTTGGTTATCCTTGGATTATACTTTTTAATGATTTTAATAATAATTTTCTTGATTATCTTTTAAATGTGTTAATCTTTTAATTATTAGGATAATTTAATGATTATTTACACTTGTCATATCTTTCTAGAAGTGATACCTTTTATTAATAATCAATTATTAATTAACTATCAATGAGATTTTTATTTTTATTATAGACCTTTATTATTATATAGTTGTATTATTTCATTAGTAAGGGTCTTTTTAATAATCATTATTTCAATAATTATTATTAATTTTGTTTGATTATCTTTCAATTAAGTTGAACATTTATGAATGAATAATTTTTGAATGAATTTTTAGAACTTCGATGTTGAAGATGAAAAGGAGAATTTTTAGAACATCGTGGTTGAAGATGAAAAGATGAAGATTTAGAAGACGAAAAGATGAAAAGATGAGAAGGCATCCCTAACTATTTATACGCAGATGAGCAACTTCTTACAACATATTCTGTCCTGATGATGAATCCAGCTTGGGATTCGAAACGTTGACTACGAAAATGACCACCGTGGATCATCCGAATACCTTTTCAAAAAAAAATCCCTTTTTGTGAAATTAATTGTGGGAAAATGGAACATAATTTTAGGAATATGAAAGAGGTTTTTGTCAAAACTATATTTATGTTCAACCCAATGGTCTTAATCTCAATCAATGACAATTGTATGGACTGTGGAGTGCATTTTTATAATCCAATTTTTGAATATTTACACTATGTTTTTCAACATAACAACTTAGAATTTTAGTCATTAAGTTTGAATTTTACATTTCAAAGTTTGAAATCAAAATATGCAACGATTAGCCAATGGGAACTTGAGAAGATACATATGTTCTATCTTCAAACTAGATTCCTAATACCTACTTATTACAATCTTCCTAATCAACAAAAAAACATCCTCCGAGGGCCGAGGGCCTGCACTTTCTAGAAACATATATGTAACATAACTCATTCATTGAAATATGATTATGCATTCTTAGCATGCATTTTTATGCTTATGGCTTGCATTTTACACCAAGTGTCCATAATAGTTAGAACGGTTAAAATTGCAGTTTTCATAGGTTGATTGTGAGCATATGAGGTTAGGTTATCTAAAATTAACACAAGGATGTTCTTCTCAATATATTTAGCCATCCTATTGTCAGAGGTGAGTGGTCATTGATGTCAAAAAGGGTTCCATTGATGTCAATTAGTATGTTGATCAGTTTGATATTGAATCATGAAGATGAGAGCAAAAGAAAGTGATCAGATTTGATGACAAAACCCTATGATATTTTAAAACCATTAACAAAATTATAAAAGCATATTAACCCTCATGTCAGTCCATCACACTTGGATACCTCTTTGAATCCCTATTGATCTAAAAGATTGGATCTAATCTAGTAGAGCTTATGAACATAAGTGAATATCAACTTCAAGAAACATTAAGGTGAAAATCCAAAGGCATGAACTCGCACATCATCACTTCAATGTATACTCTATTTTTGGAAGAACTAAATGAAGTCCTAACAACCCTAAAATTGGATGAGTTAATGACAAGTGGAACATTGATAAGGCATTGGAATCATAGACAATTTAGAAGCATGAAGAACAAGGTGATACTCAATGTCTGAGTATAAATTAGTCACGAGGACACTTGTGTCAAGTAATCTGTCCTTGAGAACAAAGCACATAATCAACCAATTCAACAAAGAAACAACCTTACAGAAGAATTCATTGTTCTTGAATAGTCAAAAGGATTAAGAAGTCCTGAAACTTGAAGCCCTAACACCTCAAGGAAGACCTATTTTAAGACCATGAGCAGCTCTTTGAAAGATATTTTAAGTTCTTCAAAAGAACTCTTAGCTCGACCCAAGAAAGGTTTTGGGGCTTGATTAGATAAGCAAACAACATGACTAGGTCAAACCTAAAAGCAAGAGTGAAACCTTAGGTCGACATTTAATAAATACAAAACAACCATGAAGTGTTATTGCACAACAGTCACTTTTGAAAAAATAGATGTATAAGAATGTGGAAAATAGTTAAACACCCCATTTCCACTCCACATAACTCAAAAAGGCCCAATAATGAGGGTTGGATGGGCATTTTTCTGAATTGGATAAAACTTGGTTCAAATTAAAAAAAGTTATCTTTTATTTAAATTAAATGTGGGCAAATGGAACGTAATTTTAGGAATCTTAAAGTGATTTTCGTAAAAAAATATATCTATATTCAACCCAATGGTCTTAAGCTCAATTAATGACAATTGTACGGATTATGGCGTGCATTTTTCTAAGCCCGGGTTTGAATTTTTACACTCTATTTTTCGACATAACAACTTATAATTTTTGTCATTAATTTTGAATGTGACCAAGATACTCACAAATTATGCATAAGAATATGTTTGAACATATAGTATGATACTCACTATAATAAAGTCATCATATGATCATGGTTGAGTTTGTTGATATACTTTTCAATAAGTGTACACAACTGTTGGAATATTGGTCAATACTGAGAAGGGGGGGGGTGAATCAGTATTGTTAAATTTTTACCATTTTAAACCACTTATTAAACTTAATTAAAACATGCAATCAACAAGATACACAAGAACACATATTTTTATCGTGGAATCCCAATTGGGAAAACCGCCAACTCTTTCTATACTGCAAAATTATATTTACAATAAGTTTATCCCTACTACTATAGACATGGATGCTACTAAACCCTGGTTTCTTCCTACTACTACATACAAGGATTCTACTACACCCTATTTTCCAGCTACTACTGGAAGGAGGCTACGACCCCCTGGTTTATCAGTTGCTACTGAAAGGATGCTACGACACCCTATTTACCAGCTACCACTAGAAGGAGGCTACGACCCCCTTGCGGGAATGTATCATGCCCTAGCACCACCCTACCACCCAAGTCTGATTCTTATCGGTCTACCAGATCTTCCTCAAATACTGTCACTAGTATTTTTCTTCATTCACTTGGTCTCTATCTCTTCTTGTTGTTGTTGCTTGGATCTGGACTTCATACAGCTTAAGTTCTTCTCTTTCTTTCTCTAGCCCCTCACTGCCTTAAATCTTCATGCTGAAACACACAGAGACATACTATTCTACGTTTTACCTTCTCTGGGCTCTCTATCTTATGTTGCTTCATATGCTCATCTTTTATTCACATAGACATACACTCTTCTAATTCGAATTTCTGTTTATATATATATTCATGCATCTCTTCAAACAACACTCATGCCCTTTCAAATCCCTGATATTAATCTTAAATTCATAACTCTGTTTATTACCGTTTTTAATTAATAAATTAATTAAAAACCTTCATTGACTAACCCAGGCCTGTGGGCTTGTCATTTCAGGGATGCGGGCTTCATCAAACTCCTGTGAGCTTCCTTTCGTGGGCTCATCTTCCATCTACAGGAAACGGGCTTCCTCAAACCCATGCCTGTGAGCTTAACCTAAGCCCTTGCGGGAATTTACAATCCCTGCGAGCATCTTCCAAGCCCTTGTGGGCTTACCCTTAACTCCTAATTCGAATTTCTGTTTATATATATCTTCATGCATCTCTTCAAACAACATTCATGCCCTTTCAAATCCCTGATATTAATCTTAAATTCATAACTATGTTTATTACCGTTTTTAATTAATAAATTAATTAAAAACCTTCATTGACTAACCCAGGCCTGTGGGCTTGTCATTTCAGGGATGCGGGCTTCATCAAACTCCTGTGAGCTTCCTTTCGCGGGCTCATATTCCATCTACAGGAAACGGGCTTCCTCAAACCCATGCCTGTGAGCTTAACCTAAGCCCTTGCGGGAATTTACAATCCCCGCGAGCATCTTCCAAGCCCTTGTGGGCTTACCCTTAACTCCTACGGGCATCCCCTAAGCCCCTGCGGGCATCCTTAAGCCCCTATGGGCTCTTACTTCATCCACTGCGGGCATATAAGCCCCCGCAGGCTTTACACAAGCTCTTGCAGGCATATCAAAAGCCCATGTGGGATTAACCTCACCCCTTGCGGGAATATCTAAGCTCCCACGGGCTTCTAAAGCTCTTAGGAGCTTTTATCCCTTAAGCCCCTTGTGGGAATTCCACACACTTGTCATACAAATATTTACTAACTTGGAAGATATCTTTTTCACATGTGTGGACACCAAATGGAGATATGAAGTCATCTCCAGATGGAAAATATATCAAAGAATAGAACTACATCATTGGTTGAATTTACTAGGACAACCAAATCATCTGGTGGGCATTTCCAATTGACCTTTTAGACTATGTAAACACACTTTTTCCCAACTTGGCAGCTTGTCTTTCGCACGTGTGACCTCCAGAATAGGATATGAGACTATGGTTGGATAGCCAGTTCACCAAGGAACAAGATCATGCTATCCAATGAAGTTTATCATCAAAATAACCCCTCCTTGCGGGCATTTCCAAATGCCTTTTCAATTTCCCGATTCTAACACTTAACCAATTTTCTTGTGTTCTTAATATGCAAAATAGTATTTTTCTTACTTTTGGAAGATTGATATTTTGCATATGTGACCATCATAAGGAAACCTGAAGGTATGGCTGGATAGACACTTTAACAATGAGCAATACCATGCCACCTTTATATTTTACTGACATACACACATCATCTGGTGCGTATTTGAAAGTGGTCTTCCAAACTGCTAATTCAACACTTAGACAAAATTGACAAACCCTAGGTCACCAAGGTGATTTTATTTTTTTTATCAAACTTGGAAAGTGAGGCATCCACAGTGTGAGGAATATCATGCTGACTCAACAAGCATTTTACTGAAGTAGTGCAAATCAAGCTAAGAAGCACTTTTGGCAGGTCAATATCGTCACCTATAGATACTCTCTGGACAAACCAAAAATGTGGTTGGATGCACCGTACAACACTCTAGAGATCCATACTCTTAAAATGATTTAAGATATCAACCACAAGAGATGGCGGGTATTTCCCTGAGACCACTTGGGTAGTTTTACTCACTCTGGTGCAAAATAGCCTAAGACCTTGTTTTGGCAGACCTTTAATTTTGTCATCAAACACTCTTTTTGAGAACTGGGACCATGGTAGGATAGCCTCTTCAACAAGATATAGCATGATAGTCTCAGATGATTTTTATCATTCACCTAAGAAGTACGGTGTGCATTTTCCCAAGGCCACCTGAACCAGTTTTCCAACACTTAGTCATTTTCTGAAATTTCTCCAAGGTTTATCCTGAAACCCTAATTTGGTAGATCCATAACTTTTTCTTCAAATATTCTTAAGGAAAACTAATACCATGTTCAGGTATACAAATCAACATACTACAGCCCGACCATATGCTGCGGGCATTTAATTTTACGTATGATTTATGGCGGGAATTTTCCTAGACCAGTTTTGACTAATTTTTCCATACTTAGTCAATTTCCTGATTTTCACCAAATTGCCATATTTCTCCAAAATGATGTCAGAATGAAACAATGACTTTCTGATAGCACCATAACACCATCATATGTATTTCCAACTTCATTCCACATCATCATACATGCCATGCCATATCATCATATCTGCCACATCATCATATAGGCCATGTCATCACTCTCTTAGTTATTCCTTTGTCTTCCACTGAGCTTGCCTTGCCATCATGTCCTTGGTTATTCCTTTGTCATTACTGAGCTCCTTTGACATCAATGACAACAATATTCAACATTCTCCCCCTTTGGCATTGATGGAAACATCTAAACATTCTCCCCCTTTGACAACAATGACAAAGGATAACCTATTATGCCCTTTGTTGTAACCATCTTGACATAGAAAATTTCCTATCCTTCTTCCTTTTGACAGCTACTTCTACCAATATACTTCTTCTTACTTTTTTCTTCTCTTCCTCTTGTTAACTTGGACTTGGTGCTGACCATTATGAATGATAATTTAGTTAGCATCCTTCTTTACCTTCTTGTAGCTTAGTCTTTGAATGAGAAATTGGATGATGAGTTCATAGACTCCCCCTATCACAGTGCTCCTCCTCTTGCCAACACATTTTCTTCTCTTTGTGACAAAGTTTATACTCATTGGTTTATTTTTGAGTTCTTTCATTCAACCCTTAGTTTTCTTCCATAGATTTCTCTTTAAAGATACATCATATAACGTGTTCTTCTTTAAGGAATCTTCAATGCCATACAAGAAACTTCTCAACTTTATGTTTTTTCTCCCCTTTTTTACCAAAGATCAAAATGATATGCACTATCTTCATTCACACTATACTCTTCTTCCAATGTTACTGAGATCACTCTCTTTTTCAGCCTTCACCATGATTCCTCAGTCTTTTCTACAGCATCAAAAAAAAATTCAGAGAGAACTTCATCAAACTGATATGTGTCTGAATACCAATTTTTCCTTCGCAATCTTCAACACTTGAAGCTCTGGCTGAAGTTCCACATAATCTACAAAATTTGAATCTGCAGCCTTCTCCTCTTGATTCCTAGGATGCAATCTTACTACTACTTTTACTCATCCTGGAAATTTTCAATAAAAAGAATGACTGTTTATAATTGCCTCATCATACAGTCCTTACGATTGTCTAAATCTATTCTTGTATTAATATTTACATGTGCTCATCAACCATGAAGATAGGATTATCAAATTCGCCATATGTAAAATGTGGAAGGTCATCCCAAACTAATGTAATCAAATGAATACTTTCAAGATGCACAAAGTTTTCAATTAATGTGTCATGACTTCATATTTTGTAGAATCATATAGCACCAACAAATTGCAACCATTCATCATTCTAGAAAACTATAGATGAACTTTCATGAACTAGCTGACCTGAATAATAAGGATAATCCTCATTTTGGATTACAAACTTCATGGTCTTCATGTATCTCATATATCAGACATTTTAATATTTTCATGTTACTTACACTTTGTTCTTTTCCAACCATACACTAGTCTTACGATCATCTCTTGTCTTTTCTAATTTTGCTTCTGACTTTATTACACTTCAGATATTTAGTATACTTCACTTTGTCACATAGATTGTCTCTAGCAAAGTCTTCTTTTTCAATTTGTCACTTCTACACTTCTTCTTGTCTTTGAGGAAGATAGCTTTTACTAAGTACTCTTATGACTCTTCTTCTTCCTGTTTTGATGGAAACCTCAAAACATTCTTTTCTTCTTACCAAAAGATATTTTTCAAGTACCCATTGCAATTTTCTGATATTAACTCCCCCTAAGTACATGATCCTTTCTAATGCAAATTTCAGGGTTCTTTTCTTGGTCATGAGAGATTTTTAGAAAAGACAATCTTGAGTTCCACCATCATCACTAACTTCTTCTTCATCATATTTATCTCCATCGGTGTGTTCTTTTACATCTTCATCTCGCTTCCCATCATAATGGATGTCATTCTTATATACAACACTATTATGCTTAACATCATATTTGAAAACTTCATTGTGGATTGGGGTCTTAGTTTCCTCTGACTCTTTGTAGTCTTCATTTCTTCTCCACATCTTTCCATGAGGTACCCTTCTTACTGACCTTGTTTATTTCTTGGATTCCCTACTTAGATATTTTCTCTTGGTTATGCAATCAACAACCTTGTGACCAAGCTTGTGACAGTAGTGGCAGTATCCATAGAATCTTCCTTTATGTTTGAGGAATCTTTGATCTTCCTGATTCATATCTTCTATCTTCTTCCATCTCTTCCTTTGTTCTTGACCTTTTATTGAAACATTCTTCCTCAGCTTACATTCTCTAGCCATATGTCCAAAATGACATGCGTAGCATTGACCAAAAAAGATTTGTTGGATTCTGCTTGTCATTGGTCTTTTAGGTATCATATCAGTTCTGTCTTTATTATGAGAGGAGGGAGTAGACTTCTGACTTTCCTTCTTAATAAATGGACTCTTTAGTGTAGCAGCATAACTTCTTTTATTTCTTCCTTGGTTTGTGAAGGAGGAACATTCTGCTTCCTTTCATTGTCATATCCTAAACCAAATTTATCTCTTGATGGTATTTGGCTACTCAAGATTTCATCTAAAGTCTTTGAGTTGTTCTCAAACTTTGTTTTAATAGATTCTTCATCAAGCTTCTTCCTAAACAAAGTAACTTCTTCTTCAAGTCTTTTATATTCTTGTATTTCTTCTTTGAGCTTCTCATTAATGGTCCGCTGGTCTTTTAGCTCCTTTACTTCTTCCTTGAAGTTATCAACTTCCTGTCTTAAGCTCTCGGCCTCTTTCATGTGGTCTTCTAGCTTCTTTATTTCTTTCTTGAAGTTAGCAACTTCTTGTTTTACGCTCTCGGCCTCTTCCATGCTAGCCATCACTTGTTGTCTTGAATTGTGTAGCTATTTTTGGAGGGACTTGACTTCCTCTTCTTTTGATTTCTGCTCTTCTTGGTACTTTGACAAATTTTCTTTCAAAGAATTGTTCTTCATCCTGGTCTTTCTCAATTCTTCAAGGGCACTTATGAGTTCTGCTTTTAGGTCCACCTCTCCTCCCACATCTGAATTATCTTCTGAAGCTTGAGTTACTGTCCCTATGAATAGATTTTCTTTATATTCACTTATATCTTCACTATTATCCTCAAAAATAGTAAGGATTTCTTCTACTCTTTCTTCAACTGAGTAAAGTTTCTCCAATTTGACCCGGAGTTCTTTAGCTGAGATGCATTTTCCTACCTTCTCTTTGATGGGTTGAGATAATCCATCAAGTATGGCCTCCATTTCCCTTGAATTATTTTTATTGGCTTTCTTTTGAGCTGGAGTCCTTACTCTGTTTGGTGGGAAGTAACCAGTGATCACTGAATTCCATACATCATGTCCCAATGCCTTCAGATAAATTTCCATTCTTGTACTCCAAAATATGTATTCTTATTTTCCAAGTATTGGAGATCCATTCACTGTGTAAATATCTTCTTATTGATCCATAGTGGTTTTTGATAGGATCTTCCTTCCAGTGATTTAGACTGTAATGAAGGATCATGCTCTGATACCAATTGTTGGAATATTAGTCAATACTGATAGGGGGGTGAATCAGTATTGTTAAATTTTTACCATTTTAAACCACTTATTAAACGTAATTAAAACATGGAATCAACAAGATACACAAGAACACATATTTTTATCGTGAAATCCCAATTGGGAAAACCACCAACTCTTTCTATACTGCAAAATTATATTTACAATCAGTTTATTCTTAAATTTTGAGCATTAATTCACAATACTCTAGGATCTTCACTGAGAGAATAACATATACAGTATATCAATGCATAACAATCACAATAAGCATGACAAGCATCACAAGAATCAAAAGCATGAGAGACAAGAGACACAGAGTTTCCGTGGGGAAAACCCTAAGGTGAAAAACCCCACAACTTCCTCAGAGAGAGAGAGAGCAATGGCTCAACCAAAGTACAACCAAAATACACTTGAGATAGTCTCCTAGTAGCAGATGATCCTCCTCCTCGCTAGTACACCACTTTCTGAGTGAGAGAAGTGTGACTTTCCGAATAATCAAAATAGAGATATCCCGATCTCTATTTATACTAACCTATTTGCCCAATGAACTTATGGGGCCAACTTGTCTAGCTAGGTGCATCCACAATATAATATATATTTCAGGGCCGACCCCACACATGGTGGTCTATTAACTCGTCGCCAAGTACACACACTTGCGACACTTGTCAATACACATGACAACACTTCCTTATAGAGGAATAACACATCTCTTATAAGGGTACAATAAATATATATGAAATACATAGATGAAATACATTCCGAAGTTACATATACATCAACACTCCCTCTTAACTAGGAAGGTATTTCTCGACACAGATCTGCTAGACAAGTCTTCTTCTTGGGATCATCGTCATCGATGCATCAACATCATCATCATCACTGCTGCTGCTATCTCAACCAATCTCTGACTCTACTCGTCATAGGAAGTTCTACAGATCCAGTCCTTTTTCATACTAGATGTAGGCCCACCACCTGCAGGTCTTCATCATCACTGGCCATACTGTGGAATCCTCAGGACTTATTACGTGCGTCACAAAAACTGGCTGCAGCATCCCAGGCTATTACGAGCACACAGCTCTACCTGTCGGATCTCCCAGGAGCACATTACATGTGACCCATCACAAAACCTGGCTGAAGCATCCCAGGCTGTTACAAGCACACAGCTCTACCTGTTGGATCTCCCAGGAGCACATTACATGTGATCTCACCACAAAACCTGGTTGAAGCATCTGAGGCCTTTTTCATCTTGTCTAGATCTCCCAAGAGCAAATTACATGTGGTCCACCACAAAACCTGGCTGAAGCATCTGAGGCCCTTTTCATCCTGTCCAGATCTCCCAGGAGAAAATTACATGTGGTCATGGAAAAACCTGGTTGAAGCATCTGAGGCCTTTTTCATCCTGTCCAGATCTCCCAAGAGCAAATTACATGCCATAGGACAAAACCTCGCAAGAGCATCTCAGGATGTTATGGGTACACAACTCCGACATGAAGATCTCCCAGGGCACAAATTACATGTCCTCCCAGAGCAATGTCTCGAAAGAGCATCCCAGGTTGTTATGGGTACACAACTCCGACCTATAGGATCTCCCAGACATGCTCATCTGCACAACCTGATCCACGGCCACAAAGTATCATCTGATACTCACCATACATCATCCTGATGTAAACATGATCATCCTGATCATCATCACTGCAACATCCTGCTGCATGTCATCTGGAGAAGCTCGTCATCCATGATCACCCTGATCATACAATGCATCCACCTGATGCACACCAAGTATCTACCTGATACATATCATCATACACAGGGTATCCACCTGATACATAGATACATAATCCACACAATGTATCCATCAACATACATGATCTACCTGATCATACCTGGTACATATCAACATACATGATCTACCTAATCATACAATGTATCCACCTGATACATATACAGATACATGGTCCAAGCATCCAACATGATGCATATACAAAATACATACAAATGATCCAACCGATCATATCCAGCATCCAACATGATGCGTACATACATATAAATGATCCAACTGATCATATCCAACATCCAACATGATGCGTACATACATATACATATAAATGATCCAACTGATCATACAAAGCAGAAACTAGAACATCATCATGATGCTCATCATCCAGCGCTTACATCCACAGCCATGTGAAGGATCCTCCTTCCAACATGCTTGGAATGGCTTCAACAAATGTGTCCATCACTTCTTCCTCGAAGTGTCCTCGATCTGAAGAACACCAAGCCTCTCCCTGAAGTACTCGAACTTCACCCTAGCTAGTGGCTTCGTCAGCACATCTACAATCTGCTCGTCCGTCGCAACATACAGGAGATTCACAGCTCCTCTCTGCACCATATCCCTGATATAGTGATATTTGATCTCTATGTGTTTAGACCTGTCATGAAACACTGGGTTCTCAAATAGCTTCACACAACTCTGGTTATCGCAGAATATACCAGTAGCATCCAATGGGAGATCAAATAACTCAGACAGTAGCTTCTGTAGCCATACTACCTCACAACTAGCTGAACATGATGCAACATACTCTGCCTCAGCTGTACTCAGTGATACACAGGATTGCTTCCTGCTAAACGAAGAGATCACACCTGATCCCATACTGAAGCAGCACCCAGATGTGCTCTTCCTATCTGCAGCACTGCCTGCCCAATATGAATCAACATAACCCTGCAGGTTAAACTTTTGATTCGCTTCATACTTGAGCCCATAATCCACTGTACCCTTTAGGTACCTCAGAACATGCTTCACAGCAACCAGGTGAACACTCCTCGGATCTGTCAGGACCTGACTCAATGTGTTCACAGAAAAGCAAATATCTGGTCTCGTGTTCGTCAGGTACATCAAGGACCCAATCATCTGATGATACATAGAGACATTAACCGGCTCAAATGAAGTATCACATAGAAGCTTCAGGTTCGATGCCATAGGTGTGGCCATGGCCTTGCAATCCATCATCCCGAATCTCTTCAGGATATCTATTGTGTACTTCCCTTGACCAAGGAAGATCCCACCTGCATTCTGCCACACCTCCATACCTAGGAAATAATGCATCATTCCCAAATATTTCATATCGAACTCAGCAGCAAGGTTCCTCTTAGTATCTGCAATCAATCTGTCATCTCCTGTTACAAATAAGTCATCCACATACAGGAGTAGAATCACAGGATTCCTTTCCTCAACCTTGTAGTAAAGGTTGGAATCCACTTTACTCTTGCTAAAGCCCAAACTAGATAGGAAACTGTCCATCCTACCATACCAAGTTCTGGGAGCTTGTTTCAAGCGATACAAGGCTTTCTTCAATCTGCACACATATGACTCCTTGTCATGTATTTCGAAACCGAGTGGCTGCTCCACATATACGTCTTCTTCAACTACACCATTCAAGAAAGTAGTCTTGACATCGATCTGGTGTATTTTCCATTTCATTGTTGTAGCCAGGGAAAGTACTGTTCTGATTGAAGTATACTTGGCTACAGGTGCAAAAGTTTCTTCATAATCTATTCCCTCCTTTTGAGAGAAGCCACAAGCTATGAATCTTGCCTTGTATTTCTCTACACTGCCATTTGCAGCATGCTTAATTTTGAAGATCCATTTGGAAGTCACAACAGACTTCTCTTTAGGTCTTGGGACAACATCCCAAACATCATTTTTCATTATTGATTGGTATTCCTCAACCATGGCATCCTTCCATTCTTTCTTTTCCGCTACTTCTTCATAACTGGAAGGTTATTTGTTCATAATGTCACAGAGTAAAGCAACATAGCTGGTATGTGATCTGGTTCTCTTCTTTGCTCTGTGTTCTTCTTCTGGAATGCTAAATCTTTCTGCATCTTGAATGAGCTCTCTAGCCCATGCAGGTTTCCTCTTGTGAGAGTTATCCTCACGAGGTGGATCTATAGGTTCTTGCGGATCTTCAAACTCACAACAACTTCTGGAATTGCTTCAGTCATGGTTGTGTCTTGAAATCTAGTTTCCTTAGGTTCTTCATAAACTTCGATAGGTGCCTTCCTTGATTTGATGAATGCTGAGTTTTCATCAAATGTCACATCCCTGCTGACATCAATCTTCTTGAACCCTGGAAAGTATATTATGTAAGCCTTCGAGCTTTCACTGTAACCCACAAAGATACCCTTCTTTCCTGAAGGATCTAGTTTGGTCCTCTTTTCCTTTGGGACATGAGTGAATACTGGACAACAAAATATTCTGAGATGGCTGACTTCAGGTTTCTTACCAGAAAAGACCTCTTCTGGTGTCTTGTTGTCCAATATCGTGTGGGGTGTTCTATTCTGCACATATACAGCTGTTCTAGCTGCTTCTTCCCATAGATGCATAGGTAGATCTTGGTCATGCAGCATTGCCCTTGCTGCTTCCATGATTGTTCTATTCTTCCTTTTTGCAACTCCATTCTGTTGAGGATTATAAGGAGCAGTCAACTCCCTCTTAATCCCTGAATCACTGCAAAGCTTCTTGAAGTCACCTGAGGTGAATTCTCCACCATTGTTGGATCTTAATGTTTTGATCTTCTTGTCAGTTTGATTCTCCATCAAGCTTTTGAATTCCTTGAACTTATCAAACACCTCATCTTTGTTCTTCAAAAAGTATACCCAAGCATTCCTGGAGAAGTCATCAATAAATGAGACATAGTAAATATACCCACTTAGAGAATTGGATGACATAGGACCACATACATCTGAGTGGATGATTTCCAGGATATCCTTTGCCTTGCTTTCACTGTTTGGGAAAGCCTTCTTAATGTTCTTACCTTTTGCACATCCTTTGCAAACACCTTCATGTTTGGTCTTGATTTCAAGAATACCCTCTACAGCCTTGCTTGCAATTGGAAGTGCCCTATAGTGCATATGAGCAAGTCTTCTATGCCAAAGTTCACTTGGCTCCATGGATTCATGCACCATGGCATGTTCAGGTTGTCCCTTCAATTTATACAAACCTCCCTCTTGCTCTCCAATTACTACTGCATCATCTATGGTCTTTCCCTTTGGCCACATTAGGACTTGGCCATCCACAAATGCAACCCTCATACCTTTTGCATCCAATGCAGAGATGGAGAGTAAGTTCTTCTTGAGCCCAGGTACATAAAGGACTTCTTTCATCTTCAAAGATTTTCCAAAATCTAGGTTGTAGGAGGCTTCACCACTTCCTTTGATTGGGTATTGATAATCATCCCCAAGTTTCACCTTATGGGGTGATTCATGTTCAGATAGGTTCACAAAAGATTCCTTAAACCCAGTCATGTGTTTGGAAGCCCCACTGTCAATTAACCAAACATTACAACCATGGGAGATAGTACCTGTGAGAGCAGAGATTAGAACATACTCTTTTTCACTTGATGAGTTATCATTACTATCATCACTTTCTGCCCTAGCCTTCTTCTTGGGTGGTTCATCATCCTCGACAACATGAGCATGAAACCTTCTTTTGATACCCTTCTTCTTGTTGTTGAAGTTGTTGTTGTCCTTCTTGTGCTTGGGACAATTTATGGCAATATGTCCTTTTTCATTACAGGTGAAGCATATTCTTCTTTCTTTGAAGTGATGTGAATATTTCTTGGAGTGAGATGGCTCTCTCTTGGACTTCCCTTTCTTGGTGTGAGCTGTGAGAGCTTGATCTTCATTCCCCATCTTTTCTTCTCGTGCCACAAGCCTTGCTTCTTCTTATGAGCATTCTTCCCGTAGTATGCTGAAGGAAATCAACTTCTTTCTTGCACAGATTCCTTGAATGAAGGAGTCCCATGACCTAGGTAGGCCATTCAGAGTGATCATGACAACTTCACCATTCTCCACCATTTCATCCATTGCTTCTAGTTGTTCCTTGATCTGGGAGACCCTTGAAAAATAAGATTGAATGGTTTCTCCATTCTGAAACTTTACTGCTTTCAATTGGTTCCACAGGGTCATCTTCCGATTTATGTTCTTCCCTTCAAATAGCTTGGTCAAAGAGTCAAACATCTCTTTGGGTGTCTTTAGAGAAGACACATGGGGTATGAGATGGTCTTTGATAGAATCAGCAATGATTCTCTTTGCCTTAACCAAGTTCTTCTTATGCAATACTTTAGCCTCTTCATCCTCTGGGATAGGGATGTCTTCTTTTATATATGAGTCCAACTCATTCTCTTCCAGGATTAACCCAATCCTATACTTCCAAGCTCGGAAGTTATCAACCCCTTCAAGCTTATCCTCAAGCTTGGTGTGGTGAGACATCTTAAAAAGTAATTCAAACGGAAATAGAAAAGATTTTAAGTCTTACCACTTGAAATGCTGAAAACTAGATCTGGTCCCAGATTAGGGTTTGTCAAAAAAACCCTAAAAATTCAAAATGTGAATTTCAACTTTCTGAAAGGATAGAAAGATGCACCTTGATGAGCTGATCAACCTGGTGTATTCAGAATTTGAGATCAGCAAAGCTTTACCCTTCAGATTTTCCTTTTTTTTCCTCCCGGGTTCACTGTGGAGAGCCCTGAATTAGGGTTTGAGTTTCTCGGAGATCTACCCAGCCAAAAATCTCGATCCAAAGCTCTAAACTTCAATTTTTGCAAGGAGCTTCCAGCTATGTCTTCAGATTTCAGAAATTCCTATTTTTTGTGGAAACCCTAATTTTTAGGGCCAAATCTAAAAATGCTCAGAATTGAATTCTGATTGGACAGATAGATTTTCCTTGATGAGTAGAGTCAATCTACTACACTACTTTTCCAAAATCTGTGGAGAGAAACCCAATAAACAAGAAACTCAAGTTTCCGTCACTGCAAAATGTCTTTTTCTCAGGTTAGCTCTGATACCATGTTAAATTTTGAGTATTAATTCACAATACTCTAGGATATTCACTGAGAGAATAACATATACAGTATATCAATGCATAACAATCACAATAAGCATGACAAGCATCACAAGAATCAAAAGCATGAGAAACAAGAGACACAGAGTTTCTATGGGGAAAACCCTAAGGTGAAAAACCCCACAACTTCCTCAGAGATAGAGAGAGCAATGGCTCAACCAAAGTACAACCAAAATACACTTGAGATAGTCTCCTAGTAGCAGATGATCCTCCTCCTCACTAGTGCGCCACTTTCTGAGTGAGAGAAGTGTGACTTTCCGAATAATCAAAATAGAGATCTCCCGATCTCTATTTATACTAACCTGTGTGCCTAGTGACCTTATGGGGTCGACTTGTCTAGCTAGGTACATCCACAATATAATATATATTTTAGGGCCGACCCCACACATGGTGGTCTAATAACCCGTCGCCAAGTACACACACTTGCGACACTTGTCAATACACATGACGACACTTCCTTATAGAGGAATAACACATCTCTTATAAGGGTACAATAAATATATATGAAATACATAGATGAAATACATTCCGAAGTTACATATACATCAACATTTATGCCTGATATTACAGACATGGATGATACTACACCCTGGTTTCTACCTACTACTACAGAAAAGGATGCTACTACACCCTATTTACCAGCTACTACTAGAAGGAGGCTACAACCCCCTGTTTTATCAGCTGCTACTGAAAGGATGCTACAACACCCTATTTACCAGCTACCACTGGAAGGAGGATACGACCCCCTTGTAGGCATGTAGCCTTCCCTAGCACCACCCTACCACCCTAGTTTGATTCTTATCAGTCTTCCAGATCTTCCTCAAATATTTTCACTGGTATTTTTCTTCATTCACTTGGTCTTTGTCTCTTCTTGTTGTTGCTGCTTGGATCTGGACTTCATACAACTTCAGTTCTTCTCTTTCTTTCTCTAGCCCCTCACTTCCTCAGATCTTCATGCTGAAACACACAGATACATACTGTTCTGCGTTTTACCTTCTCTAGGATCTCTATCCTACGCTACTTCATATGCTCATATTTTATTCACAGAGACATACACTCTTCTAATTCGAATTTATGTTTATATATATCTTCATGCATCTCTTCAAACAACACTCGTGCCCTTTCAAATCTATGATATTAATCTTAAATTCATAACTCTTTTATTACTATTTTTAATTAATAAATTAATTAAAAACCTTCATTGACTAACCCAGGCCTGCGGGCTTGTCATTTCAGGGTTGCAGGCTTCATCAAACTATTGTGAGCTTCCTTTTGCGAGCTCAACTTCCATCTACAGGCAGCGGGATTCCTCTGACCGTGGGCTTCCTCAAACCCATGCCTATGGGCTTACCCTAAGCCCTTGTGGGAATTTACAATCCCTGCGGGCATATTCCAAGCCCTTTTTGGATTACCCTTAACTCCTGCGGGCATCCCCTAAGCCCCTACGGGCATATAAGCCCCTGTAGGCTTTACAAAATCTCCTGCGGGCATATCACAAGCCCCTGTGGGCTTAACCTCACCCCTTGTGGGCATATTTAAGCCCCTGTGGGCATATCTAAGCTCCCATAGGATTCTAAAGCTCTTAGGATCTTTTATCCCTTAAGCCCCTTGTGGGCATTCCACACACTTGTCATACAACTTTTTACTAACTTGGCAGATCTCTTTTTCACATGTGTGGACACTAGATGGAGATCTGAAGTCATCTCCAGATGGAAGATATATCAAAGAATAGAACTACATCATTGGTTGAATTTATTGGGACAACCAGATCATCTGGCGGGCATTTCCAATTGACCTTTCAGACTATGTAAACACACTTTTTCCCAACTTGGCAGGCTTGTCTTTTGCACGTGTCACCTCCAGAATAGGATCTGAGACTATGGTTGGATAGCTAGTTCACCAAGGAACAAGACCATGCTATCTAATGAATTTTGTCATCAAAAGAACCCCTCCTTGCAGGCATTTCTAAATGCCTTTTCAATTTCCTGATTCTAATAGTTAACCAATTTTCTTGTGTTCTTAATATGCAAAATAGTATTTTTCTTACTTTTGGCAGATTGGTATTTTGTATATGTGACCATCATAAGGAAACCTGAAGGTATGGATGGATATGTACTTCAACAATGAACAAGACCATTTCACCTTTAGATTTTACTGACACACACACATCATCTGGCGGGCATTTGAAAGTGGTCTTCCAAACTGCTAATTCAACACTTAGACAAAATTGACAAACCCTAGGTCACCAAGGTGATTTTATTTTTTTTATCAAACTTGGAAAGTGAGGCATCCAAAGTGTGAGGAATATCATACTGAATCCAACCATGCCCGGTCTCTTGAGGTTTTGGATTTGTCCTGTACTTCAATAACAACATTGCCAAAATTGGAGCAACTTACACAGCTTAGGTTTCTTAGCTCCAAGCTTGTTGATTTGCCTGACAGCGTTTGTAGTGCCCTGTCTCTTAAAGGTTTGGATTTGTCGTGCACTTCCATAAGAACATTGTCTGACAACCTTCGTAAGCTATCTAGTCTCGAGGTTCTGAATCTTAATTCTTGTTCTAAGCTACAAACACTGTCGGATAAGATAGTGGAGCTTAAGAGTCTAAAGCATCTCAAATTGGATGCATGCTTTAGGATAAAGAAAATTCCAGAAAATCTTTCTCAGCTCACTTCATTGAACACTCTGATCCTGCCATTAATGGAGTCTACTTGTGCTATAAGCGTGAAGGATCTCTCAAATCTCTCCAATCTTGTGGAGTTGACAACAGTTGTAAAATTAGATAATGCAGATATGGAGCCCTGGTCGAAGATGAGGAACTTAACATTAGAATATGAGGACGAAGAAAATGCAGATAGAGTTGAAGTGGCCCAGTCTAAGCATGTTATTCTCCAAAAGATGAGGAATATGGAGGAGTTGCAGAATTTTCATCTCATTAACTACCAGGGGGAAACTCTACCCAACAGTATTTGTAAGTTACAAAAGATGAAATTGTTACTTTTACACTCATGTTACCATTTGGTGGAGCTTCCTGCCTTGGACCAGAGTAGGAGCGAAAGTGCAGGTGACTATTTTCCAATGTTAGAACAATTAGTTCTAAAACACTTACTAAAATTACAGAGAATTGCAAGCTGTTGTGTGGATTGAAGGAGCAATGGCCAGACTTCAATTATTGGTGATAATCAATTGCCCATTATTGCAAAGCTTTCCGGAGGGAATGAAGCTACCTCAATTAAAAGAATTATACATGACTATGTGCAATGAGTTCATGGAGTTGGACATTGGGAGTGGCGGTTTTCCAATGCTAGAGTTGTTAGCATTGGATGAACTGAACAAGTTAAAGAGTATAGCAGGAACTTCTGAGAGGAATGAAAGAACAATGTCTAAACTCAAAATCGTGGAAATCATTGACTGCCCTTCATTGAAGACATTACCAATGGGAATGGAGAAACTGCCCAGCTTAAAGCAAATTAATGGAGAATTAGATTGGTGGCAAAGGCTAAAGCTGGAGAATGATGAAATAAAAATATGTCTTTCTCAGTTGTTTATGACGATATAAACAACTAATAATAGATGTAATATTGAAATTTTGTTATATTATTAGTTTATGTTCAGGTTTTTACTCTAATTTAGAATATAAGATAAATAGTTAGCTGTTGGTAACTTAATGGGCCTTATTTATTAAGTGAAGGACCTTTATTTATTAATAGTGGGTCAAGAAGTGTTAGAGTTTTGGTTTTTGAAAAATAGAGTAATAAATTATGTAATCTTTTGTTAAGAATTATTATTGTATTTGAAACTCTCCATTTTATATCAGCAATTTTTTTTAGTTTTATTTTTTTCGTGTGTGTGTTTTGAATTTCTAAATTTAAATATATTATATTATATTTACAAATTTAAAAATAGTTCACTTTTTATATGAATGTTCAGATTTTCAATAAACAATTTTCATTTTTGAATTTTGATGTACTGGACATGCTACCTTCTACATACCCATACAAATTTATATCCTAATAAGATATATAGTTTAGTGAGAACACATAAAATAAACAAAGTATCTCTAATATTCTCGGTTATTTTCAATTAATTTGAAAGTGTGTTATACTATAAGTCAATTACTATGTAGGTGTTAATAACAATTAAAAACCATCATTATAGCATAGGAAAAAAATTATGGTATGCTGCTAAATTGTATTTGATGTCCAATATACTAAAACAATGTCATTTGGAAAAAAGTGAGAATTAAATGGACATGGGAAAAGAAGAAAAAATAACAACATCTATATAATGGATTACTATACTATTAGTTAGTTAAGTCTCTTCAAATTTTAATGTATATTTTTCCTTGGAAAAATGACCACAAAACATTTACAAAATAGATTGCATTTTGCAGAGATCTGAAAATCTTACAAAGAAAGGATCTTGATGTTTTGTAACAGTCACATGGTTCACAAAAAAGAGTAATCATCCTTCATATACATGGCAATGATATTTTAATCTCAAACAGAAAAAGGTATCAACAGTGTGTCTGCCCATGGCTTAACAAGACTAAGAAGATGTAGTTGATACCAAACACACACCAAAGCAATTCATAGAAAACACAAAATTTGTGGCTGGAACCAGTCTTGAGACTATACCCATTGTGGGCTAGATGCCCACTGAAAACTATATAAAATACTAGATCTAGCTAGGATATAAGTCAGGGTCAAAAATCACCTCGCCATGTTCATATTTATCCCATCTAGTCTAGTATCCCTCCTCTAGCTGTAAACCATACTTTGAAAGGTTGTTTGCAAGGGAGTTCCTTTCCCTGTAGATGTGTACAAAACCAACTACTTGTAACTATGCCTTCGACCTTTGGATCTCCTCATAAATTGGAATCAAAGTGATATTTTTTGGGGTCTACTAGCCTTTAGAAAGTCAATAACCAACTTAGAATCGGCGAAAACCTGTATGTGTTGAACGCCCTTCTGTATAGCAAGAATCAAAGAAAACTTAAGAGCCACTAACTCATCTTTGTTGTTGGAGTTGTGACCTGTACCAGCAGCAAAAATTGTGGCAAATATTGTCATTAATAAAAGGGTCTCATGCTCCCTCCAACTAGAGGTTCCCATGTGCAGCCCCATCAAAAATTAACTATGGATCATCTCTGTCATTTACTTCAACCATAATATTCCTATCATTGATAAACTTGCCCTCTTGAGGAAATAATCTCAAAATAGCTAATCCTTTCTCAACAAACACAACATGTGGGATGAAAGTATCCTCTAAAATGGCCAAATTTATAGCAAGCCAAACACCCCGGTCCCCAAAAGAAAATCACAGATAGTGTTAGAAAGTCCTTGTATACCCCATTATCTGACCAGGTTACTAAAGCCTCCTCTAATGAATTAACAATCTAGTTAAATGGAACCCCATAGATGGAAGAGGCATGATCCCATAATTTGATTATGTAAGAACAAGATATAAATAAGTCATCAATGCTTTCATTTTCAGCTTTGCACAGTGGGCATCTACCATGGCCCTACCAAATATTTCTCATCAAATGATCCCAAAATGGCATTTTGTGAGATAAAGCAAGCCACATAAAAAATTTACATTTAAGGGGGCACAAGTATAAATCCAAATAGTTTCGTGCCACCAGTGGTGATCTGGAAAATCCTCCTCTTGTCAGATAACCTCATAACCAATACTAGGAAGGTAACTACCCCTAGAGGGATTCTTGGACCAAATTAGAGTGTCCTCCTTGTCCTTGAGTCTAATATGGTTATCTTTAAGAGACTTTAACTATGCCAAGCATGTATGTCCCCATCATCCTCAAAATCAGTTGTTTCAACTCCAAGCCAATTGTAAGAAAAATTTGTAGAATTTGGAAGATCACAAATTTGAGCCACAAACAGAGTACCTTGATTGCTTAAGGCCTCCACCATATGTAAAGGAAATCTATCAGCTCCCTGACTCCCAGGACAAGGATCAACTCTAATTCTATATTCTCTCGTCGACATCAAATCACTATATTCTAAAAGTTGCAGTAGTTTTAGTTGTACCTTGGGGTCCCTTTCAATCACTATAAGGGATCGCCTCAAACAAAGTAGGGAGACCCCTCAGTGCTCCCTAACTTTGTAGTCTCGCATATGCTCAACGTCGACACATCCGATCACATCAGGGAATCGTACATTTCGAGGTAGCAACAGTTCAGTGAGGTTCTACACTCAGCAACCTCACTAACATTCTAGCCCCCCACCCCCCGTGGACTTATCATGGTTATCAGCAGTACCTCTTCTTTAGAACCTGTAATAGAATTTCCAGGTTTAGTTACTCTTGCATGATTGAAGCCACCTTCATCCATGTGCCAACAATGTATTGAGTTGATCCCTCGATCTTCTCTTATTGTAAGATCATCTTGATCGATTTTCACGAGCATGGGTATGCCTTCCTTGTTTGTATAAAGTATTATTCTTTGTTTTGGCTTCACCAACACTCTTCACCCATGGGAAGTCCTATCCATCCACACATGCTTCACAGCTTTCAAGAACACCTGAGAGCACAAAAAAAATGATGATGCATTATCGGCCCTACAGTACCCTTCGGACCTCATACATCAGGGGGCATCTGTTAACACAAAAATCTCACACACATGCGACTTTTTTACAATTTACACAGTAAGGCGTCATCAACATATAGCATGCAGCCCACCGAAGACATCCTCATCAAATCCAGGATGTAATATGAGTCAAGAAATGCCAAAGGATGATCAAGGAATAGGACCGCACAACCTTATCTCTGATTAGGTGCACTACTTTGCATATTATCAGTAATGCACTCGCGCAAATCCTGCACGTATTTCCCTTCAATATCAACGTGATTGTCAAAACAACGAGATCTCAACCACCCACGGCGCATTGAAGGCTCATCAAAGCCCCATCACCTCCAAGAATTCGAATTTAGTCTCCCTATGTACTTGGCTTCATTGAATGGCCCCTCTTTGTGTACTTTGGAGCCAAATCATGGAGTTAATGGGTTCACATTTGGATCTAGTTGTTTCTTGGCCACCTCTTGGCCTGTAAAAGAAATCCATGGTCGTGCATCTTAGAAGAGGAACCAAGAGAAAGGTTATCTTGCAAAAATTGTATTGGAACTTCTTAATAGCCCATCTCTTTCATAGTTGTTGGCATTCTCCAAGCTCCTTTGCCTCCTTCCTCCAAGGGGCAAGTGCTTCTCTCCATTGTTTCTTTTAGCTATCTAGCATTTAGTGTGAACAAAATAGGCCTCCCTAAGGGATATTGTTGGCTTCCCTTTGAAGCCTTCACCTCCTAGGTGACACTACATGTATTTGTTTGACCATTGGGCAATCTAAAGTGGTCCATGCATTGGTTCGTTGTTGTGGTTTTCACCCTCTTGTTCCCTTTATCATTTTAAGTTATTTTTTTGTTTCTATTTTGTTCTATTTCACTAACAAAACCTTGTAGTATCTATTTTGGAGTTATCACATTTTCATTATGTTTCTAAATATTGGGCATAGTCAACAACTTTAACTAGGTTTTTCACCAAAGTGGAAAAAGCTACACACCTTTGTGCATAATTTCCCACAACAAGGTTGTTGATGATATCAATGAGGTACTGCAAAGCAGTTCTTTGAGTACATATTCTACATTGATTTCGAGGCCTCCAAGGCCGATCCCCATGCACAGAATGCCCTGGAATAATTTCAAAAATTCTCCACTTTTCTAAGATTTCTGGGTAGTTATCCTATGGACATCTCTCCTCTCAACCGTAATCATATCCTACGTCATGATAAATATTAAGCAACCAAATGCGATCACATGTGGCAGCGAGGTCGGAGCACAAATTAGGTGGAAAGTCAAATATGGGCGCATCTCCTCTCAAACGTCGACTTCTACTAGAACTGCAAAATGTCATTACTTCATCTCTCTCGAGATGGGCAAGGAGAACTGTGAATGTCACGCATGGAGTGTGATTATTATCTTCTTTATATCTATCTCGTAGATGGATCTCATCAACCTAAAACCTTTTAAAAGAAACGAAGATCATAGAGGGATCTAAATGCAGTTTGCAGCCAAAGTGGCATAGCAATCTACTTCCTTCTTGTCACAACGACAAAAGAGGCCGAACGATATGTTACAATAAATGGTCAAGATTCAAAGCGAATAGCGTTTGAATGTTAATCTTTGTGTGAAAGAACATACAACAACCAAATTCATGTTTTTCAACCCCTTTAGTATCCCTTGAAGCTTAATTTTTCAAATTGCTTTTAAGCCTATCTAAAATCATGGTGACGTTGCAACTCAAATTATATTCATGTTGACCTATTGGGTGTTGATTTTTGCAGCTATGTTCTTTCATCTTATGCTCATTTCCTATGCAATTCTCAAGAGGAGGAGGAGCACTAGAGCTATGGTCCTCTTGATATGCAAAATATGATCTATAAATAGTGTTTAAACAATAACATAGAATAAAGGATGCAAAAATACCTATTTTAGATGTGAACTCATGTAGTTTCCTTAAAGTAGCTAAACAACAGGGTAATTACTATTCTTATAATTTATTAGTAGACACTATAAATAAGTTAAAAAGGACTAATTCTATTAACCTTGAAAGGACTCAGTATATAAACATAACCGGTTACAGGGTCATTACAAGGATTATATCTTATTATTCTCAAAAGGATTTCTACAATAGATAGTTAAAAAAAAGATGCATGATATTATTGGTAATCCCAACAAAGCAATCGCAGTGATTGAATGTGTTAAAGGGAACAAACTAATGGTTGGTTGAATTAATATATATAAACTAGGCTAAGTTATAGACAAGCTTATAAACTCCGAGAAGGAAACAAAATATTTATTTACAAGTATTAATAAATTATTGTCTTACTAACTTGGGTGGACCATGTAAAAAATGGTTTATATAAGACACATGGCATCATTATTCCTACAAAAACATTTATAGTCGTGCATGGAAAATTTTAGGGGCTAATCTTAACCCATGGGATAAATTTAGGTGTTTTCAATTTTTAATATGATAGTTTTTTATTAAACACCCGTTAGATATGATTAGCCCACATTTTATTTATTTATTTTTAATGAATAGAAGGTTAGCCCCATCTAAATTAAAAAGGGGAAGCAAGATAAAACAATTTGCCCCACTAAAAATCGATTTAAACCTCTCTTCGCCCACAAAAATCGCTAGACAACTCCCATTCACCTCTGATTTCCAAAAATGACAGTTGCTAGGGGCACTTTTTCCTTCTATCGATCATGCAAATCAAAGTTAGAGTTACATTTGTCCAAATGGGTTGAATCTCACTTTTTATGTTGCTTAATGTCCACATGAGAAGGCCAATTGATATTTACTATCAGGTATTATAGTGACCCATTTGCATCTAGGAGAGTTATTAACCCATCACCTCGGATCCAAACTTTCCCCAAGAAACATGGGGATTGTGAAGCTCGCAATCGGTGATGCAACAATAACGTTTCTATGGGTGTTTGGGGCATGGTTGGGACTTCATTCATAGCCTCATATTTGGGCGTGCAGGGAGGCATGACACTGCTTATAAACAATGCCATTTTGTTTCTAATTATGTTTGTGTTCTCCTTTTCAAGACAGGCCATGGGTGGAGCAACCTAGAATCCCATTGTCTTTGCTGCTTCTTTTTCTTTGGGCGTTGTTAGGTATTTTGACATTTGCTTGTTTTGTTTATTTCATTTTATGGTTCCCAAAGGATTTTTGTAGCATTGACATTGTATTTTTTGGTTGGTTAACCTACTGTTGCGGCATGAATGTTGATCTTTAAGTAATGGGGAATACATTAAATTTGGACTTACAAAGCTAGAAAAATGGATATGTCAAGCATCAAACAAGGTATGAAATGCTTAACTTTGTTTTTCGGTATGCTACATAGAAAGGTGTATATGATGCTATGTTAGAATTGATGATACTGTGTGTTATTTGACTGAGTCTTACTAAATTCAATATGCAGGGACATCTTGGGATGAATTAAGATACATAAGACAATATGCTAGTTTCTTGGTAAGATTCACCCGCACTTGTGATTCATTAAAAATATATCTATATGCATTGGTATTGCTCTCTTAAAATGATCTTTGGTAAGGTGTGTGCATAAATGAGATGTTGGTGGGCCCTTGTAATAGCATGAAGATCTAAATGAGGATCGAGGTGTTGGTGGGCCTCATATTAATATTGATTTTATTTGTCACGGTGATGAAAAATTGCATTGTTGTTCTCCAAGAATATTCCTAGAATATGGTGAATTTCTATGTACTTTTATAGTTAGATTTAGGTACCAAACTACCAACAAAAGAGGGCTTGTTATGTTATTGTTTATTAATATTTATCTCCTATTTAGTATTTTTGTATATGTTTTCTTATTACTATATATGGTTTTATACTTTATCAAAAAATTTACTAAGACTTCATAAGATTTTATAATTTAATAAAAGATTAGCCAATACTTTACAAGGCTTTATAATTTAGTAAAAGATTTGTCAAGATTTTACAAGGTTTTATAATTTAGTAAAATATTTGCCAAGATTTTACAAGATTATATAATTCAAATAGAGAATCACCAAAAAATTATATATACATAATATTACATTGATAAAATAGCCTTCATATTTTCCCATATATCATGGGAATTAGCCCATTTATTATACATAGAAATTTATAGGGAGGTTCTTAAAATTTTCCCTATAGGCGTGATTTATGATCTAAGGGAACAAATATTTGCAAACCAAAATAAATATTTGTGAAATGTGTACTATCTATAAGAAATGTCCCATAATACTAAGCTCCAACAAATAATATGAGATTAAGTATTGACTTTATTGATCATAACAAATATATTATTTGTCTTCTTTAATTTACAAATCTACCATGGACAAATAACAAAAATCATACAAGTGGTAATATTTCTTCATCGAACACTACATGCATACCCAATTAAATATTACAAACCACTACATATAATAATTTGTCATGAATAGACACAAGAGACAGGTCAACATCTAGTTAAAAATAATGGAAAAAGAAAACTATCTAGCATGTTCATGTACATATTCTAAGAAAAATGGTTTTCAAACTTAAAAGATTAGCAAGTGGGGGCAATCTGTAGATTCAAGAATAACATAATGAATACTTATTTAGTATTAACAAATATTTTTCCAGAATAATTCCAAGGAGAGAATTCAAAGGCAACATGAGCATAAATATAGTCTAGAAGACATCAAGAAAATTCAATCAAGTTCTTTGTTCTCAAAATAGAACTGTTAATAAAACTCCATCGTAAGTCTAAATGTTAGAAACAATTTTTTAAATAAAGTATCTTTTAAATAAAGTATTAAAGGCCAACTCATTACATGGCAACAATCCTATAAAACTCAAACACCATAGCTATTAAACACAACTACTGTTATTAATTGACCTCATAATATCAAACCGCCACTCCACAAACAGATCAACGATTTACTCCAAGGTTAATGCATGACTATGTATGAAAAATAATGCATGACTATGTATGCAACATAATGCTTGATCCTTCCAAGCGCAATCAAGGTCGTTAAATTTATATACATATAATTGAATATATATTCATAAACAAGGGCTGATCTTATATTGATTGCCCCGCCATAGTTATCCAATAAACTATATTTAATGTCATAGGAGTAGCTTTTTTAAAATTTTGCATTTATCAATTAATTTTATTTATTTATAATTTCTGACAATTAAAAACACTCCTATAAGGATTTATGTCCTATCAGAAGTGTCTTGCACCAATTAAAAAATCAGATTATTGTATTTTAAAATTTACAATATTTATTTTTAATTTTTTGAAATAATATGTTTAATAATTAAATTTTGCAAAACATTGGTAAACTTTGTGGGAAAAACCAAATTATTATAAGTCAATAAAGTTTGATTAACCAATGGTTAGTATATCCCTTCCTTGGAAAGAAATAATAAATGAAAATTACATTCTAAAAAACAAATTAAGACTGGTATACTAGTTCCCATTCAATATATAAACTTTAAACATCTTCAAACTCAAAACTATTAAGAATCATTTTGAAATAGATTTGCTTGACTTTATTAAATTACATCATAGAAGGACCCCAATTTACACAAAATTACTGTCCCAAATTTGTCTTCGCACCTAGATATCTATGTCAAGTGTGAGAATGAACCTTAGGGGCAAAATTTGAAATGCTAAATGTTAAGTTGGAGCATTCTTTTATTGTATGACTTTCTAATGGTTATCCCTAAAATATTACTTCACTGTGAAAAGTCTCTCATTCAACACAACACTATTTTACCCTAAGTGAATATTTTGTCCTCAACTTTTACACTTTATTATTTACATTTACCTAAAAAAATAAATAAACTTTTCCCGTGCAACAATTTACTCAAGCCTTTTCATTACCATGGAGGATAAGAAGATAGGTGTCTCACTCTCTTACCATTTGCAAAATCCCACCCCGTGGAAAGAAAAAAATGGTAGATTTGAGATTAAGGGATGGCAAAAATCAATATGATAAAGAGAAATGAATTGACATTCAAGTTCTATTATGATTTAGGTAAGGGATGGCTTCTATTAGCAGCCAATATAATATATAGTTACCAACAAACCAAATTGTGGGGTGGGGTTGATTTTATTTATGGGAAAAATATTGCTTGTTAAAAGGATGATGAGATGAGGGCTAATGTTTTCCACTACCCAACGCAGAGGAGGTCTCGATCTACAAAAGTACTTCCACCAAGAAAATCGACTTGACCTTCATTGTTGACAAGGTTAAATATGGTCATCTTTTCTTCTTGCATTGTAGTTTTTTAAGAGTGTATGATCATTGAATTACTAATTTTAAGCATATGATTACGTTTAAAGAATAAAATTAATCTAGCAAAAGCATATTTACTTCTTTTAATTGTGAGGCCTAACCCGGTGGGGACATCAAGTGAGGCCCTGCATAGCCACCCGGGGATTTGACCCCGAAACCTTCTGCTTGCGATTACAACACTCGATCACTTGAGCTAACCCACTGGGCTAAAAGTATATTTAATTGTAATTGGTGCTAGTTTTTTATTCCAAATTTCTAGCAAAACAATTTATATAATTAGGACATTGTGCCAAATTCCAATTCTAAATGAAGTGTTGGATGAATATAGTTGCACCATATTTTCCTATGGCCATAAAGGGAAAGCATATGCTATTGAAGGTGGAGTAAAAATATATATATGCATATGCTTTCCTCAAAAGTTATGTATTTTATTTCCATTGCAATCTTAGGAAATTTGGCTTCAATAAAGAAACACGGTTTGTCTCTCCAACCTCCTCCCCTTATAATTTTTAGCAATTGCATATGGTCATGTAACCAAAATAATCGATGCTAGGTCATTTTCCATAGGCTCCTTCTATTTTGTTGGAGCAGTTTAGCATAAGTATGTTAAGTGCAATTTGCTTTCATATGGAACCGTAGCTAAGAATTAAAGTATATAGTGTTTACTTTGTAACATAGAGAGCTTCCTAGTTCTGCTAGAGTGATTCCTAGTAGCCACTCACATTTGATATTCACCATTCATATTAAAGAAGTGTCTCCAAAAGATGAACTTATTAAATGTGGAAAAATAATCTTGTAGGTCTGGTTGGTTTTGAAAACATTTCATGTTCGATTGCTCAAGTGGTATGCCAAGAGGAAGGGATTGTAACATCAAAGGATGACATGTTTTGAGTTTGTCTCACTAAAAGTAGTTCTCCAATGAGATTTATAAGTGAGTTATTATTCTCCTTCGGATGTTGTCTCTTATAAATTAATTATGCAAGGTAAAGCAAGAATGCAAAGAGGTTGAAAGGAGGATCGTTGAGATAGCAAACAATTGTAGAGTAAGAAAGACACACTCAAACTCAAAGATGTATATGTCTCTTTGTGTTTCATATCTTTGTTCATATTCAGAATCTTGTGGAAGATAAGCCTAAAATGTGTATCCACAAGAGGAAATTGCATCAAATTCCCATTTGAGGCCCATACATTACTATTTTGTTCAATTCTACCAAAAATGATCAATTATTGAAAATTGTATATATATATAGAGAGAGAGAGAGAGAATCCCATCACTTACCAATCTATTTATCATTTTATTAAAATAATTAGTCTTTTACCGAAAAAGGAAATTCTTAAGTTATAGAACTTATAGCTCTAGTAATTAAGGACTCCTAAGGAAAGTTGGGGAGATAGAATTGGAAACATAAGTTAGCCATCTAGCAAGGAAAATTAAAAATAAACCAACTATGAGGAAATTTGTTGATATAATATGCCCAATATATAGGAAACATATGTTCAAAAGCATGAAGTTAGCAACTTTGAAAACCAAGTCTATATGAAGCTAACCATGAAGCAAATTGCCTATCACCCTACAATAAATTAAACTTTGTGTTTCAAAAGAGAAGGGTAGAAAACCAATCAATAATAGGGAGTTCAAACACAAAAATTACGATAATCATATGATGATAAGATTAGATATTCATGTAATAACTTAAAATATTCAAAAAGTAAAATTTAGATTTAAAATTTAAACAATGGTCTTAATTATTTTGTTTGAAAAGAAGTATTAAAATTAAACTATAAATACTTATAAAAAAAATCAATATCCAAATTGCATTTTGTGAAATATATTTTATATTATTAAACATAAAAATCCTCCAATTCCGAAAACAACCTTACATAACTTACAACAAGGATAAGGTCCAAGGGGTTTATGCTTTCTTTATAAATAATTAACATATGTTATACTTAGTTTTTATTCATGTGTTTTTTTCAAGAAAATAATAATTTACAAATACATGCAAATCAAAAAATCATTATTAATATATGTCACCTCTATGGTATGGTGTATAGATTGAATGATTTTCGAAGTTGTTACAGACTTTACTAATTGATTTTCTCTTAATATAAATTACTTTTGAAAAAATAAATTGAACGATACACAAATATTTAACATATGGAGAAGGGCTATTGAAAAAATAAATTGAACGATACACAAATATTTAACATATGGAGAAGGGCTAGAAGGTTTTTTTTTTTTTAATTTAATTGGTTTTTTATTTTTATTTATTATTTATTATTTTTATTATTATTTCATAATTTTTGTAATTGTTTTTAATAATTTTGTTTATTTAAAAAAATGTATGTATATTTTTTAATTTTAAAGGTTTTTTTAAAACATTTTATATTTTTAATAAATATTAGTTTTTTTACGTGATTAAAAATAATATCGTTCAATGGGTTTTCAATTTTTTTTTAATTTTATCCCCAAAAAAATGGTATGTTACCGACAACACCATTTTTTGATTTGGGAAAAAATAGCCACTAAATGCATTCTATAAAAAAAAATAACTATTTAGAGTTCTCGTCAAGTTGTATAATGTGTTAATTTATGAAGGTGGCATAAACACAACTTGAACATGGCATTATCTCAATTCCATCCCTTAATGACAACTTCATGTAGCCATTAATGTCATTACTATAACTTGTATGGTTAAAACACTTAGAAAACGACTAGGACAAGATACAATGCCATCAATCACGATACACTTGCAACAAGCTAGGACATACAAAATTGTACTCAAAGCATCACAAACTCATTGTAGCTACATCATAACCACTTTGTCATACCTATAAACAACGCTGCAGACTACACAAATCGTTCATTTTACTCACCCAAAACCTAACAGCTCTAATACCATGTTAGGATTTCATGATGAGACCCAACATACCCAAGTGAAATCAATTGCATCTTCATAATATCTCAAAGAGCACAATGTAATATGTGTAACAATGAGACTAGAGCCTCTCCAATAAATAGGCTTAAGGTTTACCCAGACTTCAAAGATTTGGACCACAATAACCACTATAGTGGATAACTATAAATGGAGCGGTCAAGGATTCCCAATGGTCCAATAAATCTACCAAGTTGGGTTTACATAATTATTAAAAGGAGCATTTCCAAATTTTATATATTTTTTTAAGTATATAGTTTGATCCACTACAAAAATCTCTTACGAGTTGTTTGTATCATTTTCTATTGCAAAGGAAAGATCATGACTTTGTATATTTTTTCAAAACATATAGTTGTTTTCCCTATAATTCTGTCACGATTAAAAAACACTGTAAAACTTGCAAGAACTTCGTTTAAACAAAAATTAAGTACTACAATTTGAAAAACATTCAACTAACATCATAATATGTCTACCCCTCTCCAAAATCTATGATGCATGTGAAGAGTTCATTTACCATCTAATTAACTAAATCTATGATGCATGTGAAGAGTTCATTTACCATCTAATTAACTATTGACTAGATTTAACTTTTAAAGAGGCTGCATGATTTAAATAGAACACATTATGTCCCTTTGAATGGAACTAATTCCGTAGTAAGCATTAATATGATACTCTAGTGGTACTAGCTAGGAAGAAGGATTGGTGGATAGATTTTGTATTGTTTACATGCCCCTAAACAAAATCATCATAAAATATCAATTTAATATGCAAAAGGTTTGATGAGTTGCATGGGTGAAGTATTTATCAAAGATAGACCTCTAGATACTATCAAATACTAATTCAATGTTAAGATATAAAGTTACCTATATATGTTATAAAGTCACTTAAGTGGCTTAGGTTAAATATTAGGGTTTACATAATAAGATTTTTTTGTCAATTAAGGTTTTGGTCTCTTAAACTTTTTATAAGAACGAGGATCCTTAATGTATTAGTGTACCACACCATCTCATAATAATATTGTTTCGTGTGTTATTGAGATTATGTGGTTTATTGTTTCTTCGGTTCTTGGAATATGGTATCAAAACAAGAGAACGAGAGCGAGCCTAGGTCATATAAATGGTTAGAGTCGCAACTAAGCAGTGCACCAGCGGTACGTTTTAGCCATCTATCAATTTCTTGTTTGCATTGTGTTGTTTATTTGTTGTATTCATTGGTGAATACAAACCGTCTATGAAGATTGATGTGATCAGAACGAGAGCAAGCATAGGTCAATAAATGGTTAGAGTCGCAACTAAGCAGTGCAACAGCTGTACGTTTTAGCCATCGTCAATTTCTTGTTTGCATTGTGTTGTTTATTTGTTGTATTCATTGTTTGATGAATACAAACTGCCTGTGAGGATTGATGTGATGAGATAGTCAAGAATGGAGAGAGATATCACATCTCAAACGAACTACTAAATTAAAGACAAGAAACCACAAGACCAAATCCATTAGAAGTTAGCCACCGATAGGTACATTTGAATTGAAGTAGCTACTAGAGAACGCAAATAACGAATGCCACCGCCAATGTAGTCATCACACAATTTTTCGATGGAGCCGTCAAATTAAAAAGTTGTCACCGAATCTAGTTGTCGTATCCCAGTCGTCACCAAATTCAAATGAAAAAGTCGATAATGTTAAAATATAGAAGACAGAAGCAAATAGAAGATAGAACACAAATGGGCATATTAATTGCCTTCTGATTATTAACCTCAAGCTTATATAGGATTACATAATAGCAATACTACTGTCCAATACTATGGGATAGGGAATACAATGGGACAGTCAAGTGTCCTAGTCAACTAACAAACTCAATTAATTAACCAACTCATAACCATTCAGATTACAATTCTTAACATACCCCCTTAATCTCAAATGGGATAGTATTCTAAGCACTATCAATGCCTAAGTGCTTCCTCTGAAACTCAAATGCAAATGTTCCCAAAGTTTTGGTAAACATATCAGCCAATTGCTCCTTAGAGCCACAAAACATCAAAGTAATCTCTCCATTATTGACTAACTCGCGTATAAAGTGATAGCGAGTGTCAATGTGTTTACTCTTTCTATGAAACACATTATGTTTGGACAATTGTATGGAAGAACTATTGTCACAATAAATAGATGTTGGTTCTTTTTTTTGTGTCCCGTATCCTTCAAAAGTCTTCTTATCCAAGCTGCGTGGCATGCTATCATAGTTGCTACTATATATTATGCCTATGCGGAAGACATACTAACAATGGGTTGTTTTTGAGAGGCCCATGAAATCAGACTGGTACCAAAATGGAAAGCATAGCCAGATGTGCTTTTTCTATCATCAATACTACCTGCAAAATCACTGTCAGTGTACCTTGTAAGAGTAATGTCTGGTGAATGAGAGTACCAAAGTCCATAACCAATTGTGCCTGCAATATATCTCATAATTCTTTTACCAACTTTCCAGTGAGAGTCTTTGGGAGAGTCCATAAATCTAGAGATCAAACTTACAGCATACATCAAATCAAGTCTAGTTGTAGTTAAATACATTAAACTGCCTACCAATCTTTTGTAAATTGTAGAGTTTACTACTGGGCCTTCATCATTCTTTCTTAACTTAGTTCATGTAGCAATGGGGGTTTCTGTTGGTTTGCATTTATCCATTTTGGATCTCTGCAGAATGTCTATAGCATACTTATGCTGACAAATGAAGATGCCATTTTCACTTTGGTCAACTTCCATACCAAGGAAGTACTTCATGAGACCAAGGAAGTACTTCATGAGACCAAGATCAGTCATTTCAAACTCCTTTTTCATGGTTGTCTTAAATTATTCTAGTATCCGATTTCCAGTATAAATCATATCATCAACATAAAGACATACAATCAGAATGTTACCTTGTTGATATGTTTTGACATACATAGTGGGTTCATTGTTGCTCCTGTTGAACTCATTGTTGATGAGGTAAGAATCAATTCTGTTGTACCAAGCTCGTGGAGCTTGTTTTAGACCATACAAGGCCTTTTTTAGCTTACATACCTTGTGTTCTTGACCTTTGACAACATAACCAGGTGGCTGGTCTACATAGACTTCTTCTTCAAGTATGCCATTGAGAAAGGCAGATTTCACATCCATTTGATAATCAGGCCACTGGTTTTGAGTTGCTATCGCAAGTACAGCTCTGATAGTGTCCATCCTTGCTATTGGAGCAAAGGTTTCATCATAGTCTACACCATATTGTTGAGCAAATCCTTTTGCAACCAATCTTGCTTTGTGCTTTTTTTTTTTTTTAACTGATGGGAGATCAACAAGATCCCAAGTCTGATTCCTTTCAATAGAATCAATTTCTTCATTCATTGCTTGTACCCACTATGCATCTTTTTTTTTTTTTGATGGGAGATCAACAAGATCCCAAGTCTAATTCCTTTCAATAGAATCAATTTCTTCATTCATTGCTTGTACCCATTATGCATCTTTTATTGCTTCATCAAATGATGTTGGTTGACAGGAAAATAGAGCATACTGTAGTTGCTCATCAATAACAGGAGTCTATTCATATAACTCCCTTAAGGTTTTGGTTCTCTGGTTCTGTGGTGTACTCTCTGCTGGTGTTGCTTCTTGCTACTGCTGCTCCACGTCCAATCTGGGCATTCTGAGTGGTTCTGGTGGTACTGGACTGTCATTCTGTTGAATATCTGTTGTGTCATTCCAGCATTTGTCTTCAAGGAATTTAACATATCTGCTCACCACAACATTTTTGGTGACAGGATTATATAGTTTGTAGGCTTTGCGATGTTCACTGTAACCAATGAAGATACATTTTTCACTCTTCTTGTCTAGTTTTCTCCTTAATTCATCATGTATGTGTGCAAAAGCCACACATCCAAATATTTTGAGATGTGAGACACTAATCTTAGTGCCACTCCATGCTTCTTCTGGTATCTTATCGTTAACACTTACTGTGGGAGATATGTTCAGTAAATAAAATGAACATGCAACAGCTTCAACCCAATAATCGTCTGACAACTTCTTGTATGACAACATACTTCGGGCCATGTTCATGATGGTCCGGTTCTTTCGTTCAGCAACCCCATTCTGTTGTGGAGTGTATATGGTAGTGAACTGGTGTTGGATTCCACGTTGTTTATAGAACTCTACAAAATTATGTGAGGCATACTCACCTCCACCATCTGATTTGAGTACTCTGATGGATTTACCTGACTGCTTTTCAGTCAATGCCTTGAACTCTTTGAATTTGGAGAAGGCATCTGATTTATGTCTGAGAAAGTAGATCCGGACTTTCCCGTTGTAATCATCAATAAAGGTCAGAAAATACAAACTACCTCCTATGGACTGGTTTTGCATAGGTCCACATACGTTTGAGTGAACTAACAACTCAAGGTGTTCTTTGGCATGAGATGTAGAAGTGGGACAATTGTCCCTTTGGTGTTTCCCTAAGATACAGTCTTCACAGGAACTGGATTGTTCATTCATAACTGGCAACCCCTTAACCATGGATTTTTTTTGCAGATGACTGAGACTCTGAAAGGGTAGATGACCATACCTACAATGCCACAGCTAGGTTTCATCTAGACTGGAAACAATATGTGCATATGACTGTGACAGGATAACACTTCTCAGATTGAGTGGGAATATTCTATTCTTGGTCATTTCTACTTTGGCTAAGAGTCTTCTACTGGGGGGTTTATCATAGACAACACAATATGAATCAATAAACCTGACATCATACTTATTTTGAATCAATTGACCCACGCTGATCAGATTGACTTTCAAATTAGGAACATAGAATACATCATGTATGGACTTCTTTTCATTATGTTTGGTAAGAACAGGTACAATACCTTTGCCTTGAGCAAGAACAAGATAATGATCACCAAGCTTTATTTTTGACTTGGCAGATGAATCTAGATCAGAAAATAGTGATTTGTTACCTGTCATATGATTGTTGCAGCCACTGTCTAGCAACCATATATCTAAATGATATTCTTCTTCAGTCACTTGGCATGAGAGAAACATGACTTCTGATGAGCTTTCTTCAACATTGGAGACATGGGCTCTGCCACTGTTTTGATCTGCTTGCTTCTTTCTGCAGTCCCATTTATAATGGCCATACTTCTTGCAGTAATTGCACTAAATGTTGGACCTATTTGTCCATCTCTTTCCTCTCCCTCTTTGAGAGTTGTGAAAGTGCTCACCATGTTTTGAGTGTTCATGGGCAGTTCTATCCTCTGTAGAATGAGAACTTCTTCCTCTTTTGCCTCGTCCTCTACTTCCTCTCCCTCGACCTTTGCTGAATGAAGCCTGGGTGCTGAATGCATTTGACAAAGACTCTTCCTCTTGACTGATTCGAGCTTCGTGGGATAGAAGGGACCTCGTTAACTCTTCTAGGGTAAACTTGGACAGATCTTTAGATTCTTCTATTGCAGTAACAACCATAGCAAACTTCTTAGTGAGACATCTAAGAATCTTTTGAACAACAACCTTTTGTTCCAAGGCCTCACCATATGTTTGGAATTGAGTCACAATACCCGAAACCCTAGTCATGAATTGATCTACAGTTTTAGTTTCCTTCATCTTAAGACTTTCAAACTGAAGTCTAACGGTTTGAAGTCTTAACGTTTTAACTCTGTCGATACCTTTGTATGCAATTGCAAGGAGATTCCAAGCTTGATATGTGGTGGTAGCTCCTAATATCCACGGAAAGATGGACTCCTTAATGCAGATTTGGATCAACCATATTGTCATGAGATCTCTATCTTTGCTTTCTTCGAGGTCTTTCTTGAGAGCATTAGACATAGCAACCACATCAGTTTCCAATGTTCCGTGAACTCATTTTCAACCATATCCCAACATTTGTTGAGTTGGAGAAACGTCTTCATCTTGATTGACCAAAAATGGTGCTATGAAGTTGTTCCTCCATGCTGGCGTGTTCCCGTCTCGAGTGAGTGCGCTTTCCACTTTGTGAAAACGATACCCTAAATCAGGTATGGATCAGGCCATACACTCTGATACCATGTTAAAATATAGAAGACAGAAGCAAATAAAAGATAGAACACAAATGGGCAGATTAATTGCCTTCTGATTATTAACCTCAAGCTTATATAGGATTACATAACAACAATACTATGGGATGGGAAATACTATGGAACAGCCCAAGTGTCCTAGTCAACTAACAAACTCAACTAATTAACCATCTCAGAACCATTGAGATTACAATTCTTAACAGATAAGATTGATTGTTGTGTGAGAACACTGTGATCGTGGATGAAGAAGCAACCACCCTTTATTAGATCCACTCTAGCTGCGTTAAGAAGGAAGCCACCACCAAAAGCCATTTATTTTTTATGCAACTGTCATTGTTGATAATAGTTTGTCATCCAAATTCCACTAATGTCGCCAGTTTTGAAGTAGCTGCCAACAAAATCTAAAAATTGTTCAATTGGAATCAAACCTCTGCTCATTGAGGATTTTCAGAGCCAACATAGGTTTAGCTTTTGTTGCACTATTTATCAAGCCACTAGACTAAGTTGACATGTGAAAGATTAGCTCCATAGAGCCAAAAGTGATTCGTACAACGTGTACTTTGTTGTATGATCAGATATGTAGTGGTGATTTAAAAAAAAAAATTCCAAAAATTGTTATTTTTTAGAAGCATGAGAGATTTCAGATCTGTTAAAGCCATCAATATGTCGTGGGAAATAATGGGTTTTTGTTCACACCCCAAGTACAAAAACACCATTTCCAATGTGCTCGATTATTGTCTATGAGTTTTTAATGGAAAAGGAATTTTGAGTTCGAAGATGGGTCACACAGCCTGTGCTATCAGGTTTATCAAAGAAGAACCGAACCAGTCAAGCCCAAAAAACTTAACTAGACCGATCATCGAACTAGTCAAGCCCCAAAACCTTAACTGAACCGAAATCGGAAAAAAGCCAGTCAACTAAAAAATACATAAAATATTCAAATTTTGAAAAAAAAACATATATATTCATGTGCATCCATAAGAATCCAAACCATTATACACAAATATGCAAAGTTTATCATATATATAGAATGTAAGGGTGCATATAACTAAAATCACATTGAGTGCAATCCATACCTTACCCAAAATACATAAACAAAGAGGCTCTAAATGGCCTCTAGACTCCAAAAAACTTCAAAACTTCATGCTACAACAAATAACTACATATCATCAAAAGCATTGCCTATATTGGGATCCTAATCGTCAAGAGCACCCTATTCCCCCAACCTCAGCCCTTCCCTTTATCTCGAATCTCAAAGTTGATCCTGCAAGGACATTAGTCGACACCCTACAATTTTGATGAAACCGCACAATCCAAGAATTAAAAAAAGGTAGAAATAACTTCCCATGCTTAATAAGTAATTTTCCTTGAGTGAAGGGTACATTTTTACTAAAGGTCATGACAAAGGAGTTAAACAATCAACATTACCGACATCGAGGTACATAGAGGGTTTGATACGCTTGATTGAATGTCAATCACATACCCTCATACATGATAAAATCAAGTGGAAACGTTGCAATCTTGAAACCCTAAACACTACTAAGACTATTGAATTTTGAATGGGATCTAAAATTCTACTTTTTGCACATAAAGTTTGATGAGGTTGAAACCACTCTCAAACATCCTAAAACAATTAATGGTGATGTTAAAAATGATGAGGAGAATGTCACATTACTTTAAGAATATTACCATTTAATGTTACTGATTATTACTACAGTTTACCTTCATTTATTTTCAAAATTTGCATGTTCAAAGCCATGTTGTACTCACTTGTACAAAACTAGTGGATTATGTATGGAACCAATAGCTTCGGGCATTCAAGGCCGGTTTTGTACGAAATCAACCTCTATTAGTTTGGAACCTCGAATCAGACCGGAATGGCGCGCAAACCAATCAGTTTTGTGGATTCGGATAACATTGAGAAGAACCATTGGACATTGCTCGGGGTGTTGATGTTACTGAAGAAAGCTAAGTTTCTATGCATTTTAAGAAGTCAATGCTTTGAAGATAGTAAGGGAGAAATTGACAACTCAATATGGGTGGTTTCCCAGAAAGTTCAGTAGTTGTGGATTTAGGGAAAAATCCCTCATTGGTTGGGACATGCATGTGAATTGTAGTCTACTAGTGAGGTTATGTGACATGCATGTGGATTGTAGTCTACTAGTGAGGTTATGCAACATGCATGTGAATTGATGTCCAGTAATTGACTTCAGAGATCCATGATTTGAGAGATCGGGGAATGGAATCTGGGAACTCGAGAATTCAACTCAAGAAATACACTTTTTCGAGGGTTACGAGGCAACTTGATGGAGATCAACCTAGTTCAGAAACTGTATTCAAAGAAGAAGCTTCTAGCAATTTTTATTTTTAGTTTTAGTTTTTCATTTGTGTTTTTTCATCCAAGCATAAGTATTTGATTTCAGTTTGTTATCTTTCAGCAATGTAGACATTATGAGGGAGTGTTAAGATATAAGGCTACATATGTAATAAAGTCACTTAACTGACTTAGGTTAAATATTAGGGTTTTGGTCTATCAAACTCTATAAGAGCGAGGAACCTCAATGTATTGTTGTACTGTACCATCTCATAATAAAATTGTTTCATGTGTTATTGATATCATGTGTTCGATAATGTAACCCGCTCAAGGGTTTTGTGTTTCTTCAGTTCTCAAAATATTCAATACCAAGAAAACATTACATTCAAAATCCATTAGGGCCATACCAATTTAGGGTCATGCCTTTTGGGCTCATCAATGCCCCTACTACATTTCTGGGATTGATGAACAAGGTATTTAGTGAATTCTTATATAAGTTTGTCCTTATATTTTTTGACAAGATTCTTGTCTACAATAATGCATTAGCATCCCAATGTTGAGCATTTAAATATTGTGTTAGATATGCTAGTGAAGTCCAATCCTTCTAAGTGTGAATTTGCTAAAGCATCTTTTGAATACCTTAGTCACATTATCTCTGCTAAGGGGGTGTGCACTAACCCTAGAAAGTTACATTCTTTAACTCACCTAACCAAGAAGGATGCCTTCAAGCGGCCCCTTAAGGTGCAAAAAAACTAAGGATCTCAAGGCGACTCTTGTTTCTACACTAGATTCAGCCACCCTAGATTTCCCCAAGCCCTTTGTCATTTGATGTGATGCCTATGGAGCTGAGTTTGGTACAATACTTTTCTTGGGATGGCTATCCCATTACATTTGAACAAAAAAAAATTGAATGACAAGGTTTACCCCTAAGACCCAAAAGGGTGTGGTTGCAATAACTATCTAAGTGGTTCACCATTCAATAAATACTTTATGGTTCATCAAATGAAACCAAAGATCCAATAAACTACTCAATTTGGGTTTCCATTAAATATTCTTGAATCCCCCGTAAACACAACTTGGAGAATCTATGAAGGTGGCATAAACACAACTTGGAGTATCTATGAAGGTGGCATAAACACAACTTGGAAGATCTATGAAGGTGGCATAAACACAACTTGGAAGATCTATGAAGATGGCATTCTCTCAATGCCACCCCTTAATGACAATGTCATGCAGCCAATGTCGTTACTGCAGCTGGTATTGTACAAACATTGAAATTGGTCAAAACAAGATATATGCCATCAATCACAATACACTTGCAACATGCTAGGGTATACAAAAATTGTACTCAAAGCATCACAAACTCACAACTACATCAAAATCACTGGGTCATACCTACACAAATCATTCATTTTAGTCCTCCTAAAACCTAGCAGCTCTAATACCATGTCATGATTTCATGATGAAATCCAACATACCCCATGTTAAATTTTGAGCATTAGTTCACAATACTCTTGGATCTTTAGTGAGAGAATAACATATACAGTATATCAATGCATAACAATCACAATAAGCATGACAAGCATCACAAGAATCAAAAGCATGAGAGACAAGAGACACAGAGTTTCCGTGGGGAAAACCCTAAGGTGAAAAACCCCACAACTTCCTCAGAGATAGAGAGAGCAATGGCTCAACCAAAGTACAACCAAAATACACTTGAGATAGTCTCCTAGTAGCAGATGATCCTCCTCCTCACTAGTGCGCCACTTTCTGAGTGAGAGAAGTGTGTCTTTCCGAATGATCCAAATAGAGATCTCCCGATCTCTATTTATACTTAACCTTTTTTCCCAGTTACACTATGGGGCCGACTTGTCTATCTAGATACATCCACAATATAATATATATTTCAGGGCCGACCCCACACATGGTGGTCTAATAACCCATCAGCAAGTACACATACTTGCGACACTTGTCAATCCACATGACGACACTTCCTTATAGAGGAATAACACATCTTTTATAAGGGTACAATAAATATATATGAAATACATAAATGAAATACATTCCGAAGTTACATATACATCAACACTCCCTCTTAACTAGGAAGGTATTTCTCGACACAGTTCTGCTAGACAAGTCTTCTTCTCGGGATCATCGTCATCTATGCATCGTCATCATCATCGTTACTACTGCTGCTATCTCAACCAATCTCTGACTCTACTCGTCATAGGAAGTTTTACAGAGCCAGTCCTTTTTCATACTGGATTTAGGCCCACCACCTGCAGGTCTTCATCATCTGTGCGAACGGTCTGATAGAGGTGGCCTCTTAGGACTAATTTTATGTGTGGATGCAATACCGGAAAGAGTATCCCAGGAACATTTATGTGCCTAAGCATGACCAGCAAGATCTCCCAGGACTGATTACATGCATCTCCTCCACAATATCTTTAAAGAGCATCCCAGGAACATTTATGTGCCGCAGCACGATCGGCAAGATCTCTAAAGAGCATCCCAGGACTTATTACGAGCATACAGCTCAACCTCTCGGATCTCCAGGACTGATTACATGTGGATAGACAAAACCTTTAAAGAGCATCATAGGAACATTTATGTGCCGCAGTACGATTGGCAAGATCTCTAAAGAGCATCCCAGGGCTAATTACGAGCACACAGCTCAACCTCTCGGATCTCCAAGACTGATTACATGTCTCCGTAGTAATACCTCATCCCAGGACTGATTATGAGCACACAGCTCAACCTATCGGATATCTAAGGACTGATTACATACTACATAAAAATACCGGAAAGAGTACCCCAGGAACATTTATGTGCCGCGGCACGACCGGAAAGATCTCCCAAGACTGATTACATGCTATTTGCACAACCTGCCACATATCATCTCTGACCTCCAAGTATCAACCTGATACTCATGATCCAATGGATCATCATCGCACGAGGCATCATCCTGATTCCCATGATCATATTGATCATCATCACTTGCACCATCCTGGTACATATCATCTGGAGCAACATCCTGAAGCTCATCATCATGATCAACCTGATCATACAATGCATCCACCTGATGCACACCAAGTATCTACTTGATACATATCATCATATATGATCCACCTGATCATACAATGTATCCACCTGATACAAATACAAATACATGATACATATCAACATACATGATCTACCTGATCATACAATGTATCCACCTGATACATATACAGATACATGGTCCAAGCATCCAACATGATGCATATACAAATACATACAAATGATCCAACCGATCATATCCAGCATCCAACATGATGCGTACATACATATAAATGATCCAACTGATCATATCCAGCATCAACACGATGTGTACATACATACAAATATAAATGATCCAACTGATCATATCTAGCATCAACACGATGCGTACATACATACAAATATAAATGATCCAACTGATCATATCCAACATCCAACATGATGCATATACAGAGCAGTAACTGGAGCATCGTCCTGATGCTCATCATCCAACGCTTACATCCACAGCCATGTGAAGGATCCTCCTTCCAACATGCTTGGAATGGCTTCAACAAATGTGACCATCACTTCTTCCTCGAAGTGTCGTCGATCTGAAGAACACCAAGCCTCTCCCTGAAGTACTCGAACTTCACCCTTGCTAGTGGCTTCGTCAGCACATCTGCAATCTGCTCGTCTGTCGCAACATACAGGAGCTTCACGGCTCCTCTCTGCACCATATCCCTGATATAGTGATATTTGATCTCTATGTGTTTCAACCTGTCATGAAACACTAGGTTCTCAGACAGCTTCACACAACTCTGGTTATCGCAGAATATACCAATAGCATCCAACGAGAGATCAAATAACTCAAACAGTAGCTTCTGTAGCCATACTGCCTCACAACTAGCTGAACAGGCTGCAACATACTCAGCTGTACTCAGTGCTACGCAGGACTACTTCCTGCTAAACCAAGAGATCACACTTGATCCCATACTGAAGCAGCACCCAGATGTGCTCTTCATATCTGCAGCACTGCCAGCCCAATCTGAATCAACATAACCCTGCAGGTTAAACTTTTGATTCTCTTCATACTTGAGCCCATAACCCACTATACCCTTCAGGTACCTCAAAACATGTTTTACAGCAACCAGGTGAACACTCCTCAGATCCGTCAAGAACTAGCTTAATGTGTTCACCGCAAAGCAAATGTCTGGTCTCGTGTTCATCAGGTACATCAAGGACCCAATCATCTGACGATACATAGAAATATCAACTGGCTCAGATGAAGCATCACATAGAAGCTTTAGGTTTGATGCCATAGGTGTGACCATGGCTTTGCAATCCATCATCCCGAACCTCTTCAGGATATCTACAATATACTTCCCTTGTCCAAGGAAGATCCCATCTGAACTCTGCCACATCTCCATACCTAGGAAATAATGCATCATTCCCAAATCTTTCAAATCGAACTCGACAGCAAGCTTCCTCTTTGTATATGCAATCAATCTTGTCATTTCCTGTTACAAATAAGTCATCCACATACAGGAGTAGAATCACAAGATTCCCTTCCTCAACCTTGCAGTAAAGGTTGGAATCCGCTTTAATCTTGGTAAAGCCCAAACTGGATAGAAAGTTGTCTATCCTACCAAGTTCTGCACACATATGTAACTACACCATTCAAGACAGTTGTCTTGAAATCCATCTAGTGTATCTTCTATTTCATCACTTTTATATTTCTCTATGCTGCCATCTGCAACATGCTTGATCTGATAGTTCTATTTGGAATTCACAACAGACTTCCCTTCAGCTCTTGGGACCGCATCCCAAACATCGTTCTTCATGATCGACGGATCATGGCATTCTTCCCGTATCTTGGGAACTTCAATATCTTCAATAGATAATTTTGTGCTTGAACAAATGTTGTAATCCTTCTTTTGTAGGTGAAGGTATACGGTCTTTCCTACAAAACAAGTTAAATTGCATGATTAGAAACATCTCATAATTTTCAGAACAAATTCTTTCACATAAAGAAATATGTCATACAATCATGTAATTGTTTAAGCCAATGATTCAATACAACATTTATCCATGTTCCATAACTTTCTAGATGCCTTACAGTCTCTACCAGAACATTGTTAAGAGTTTGCACTACTCTCAACATGTCAGCAAAGAGGTTTCATTCTATATAAGTAGCAATGGAATGTTGTACAGTGCCATAGGCCACTTACCCAACACATGCATATTAGTAGTATACTGTTCATTAATGCAATCATTCTAATATGCACAATACATATCCTAAGTCTAGGAACATGAGGATATACATCATTGAACAATTTTATTTAAACAAACAAATATGCAAGAAATGATAATTAAAATACTTATCTTGTTTGTTTGTTGGGTGGACTCCCTCTGAGTCTTTGCTTCCTTGCAGGAGCTGCTAGAGTCCTAATCTGAAGTAGCTTCTTCTACACCTTTCTGTTGTGGAATGTAGAGAGATGGTCAACTCCCTATGAATATTTGCATCCTTCCAGAAGCCACTGGAGTGTACTCCCTCTTGATCTTTGCTTCCTGGATTACTTGTTCTTGAACTTATATTCATTCTTGATCCCTATGCATGCTTGTTAGTATCATCATTGTGTTATCCTCGAGGTCTCATACATAATCAAACATTCATTAGTATAATCTTAATATTATCAAAACACAATAATCTCAAGCATGTATAGTCATGAACATTTCAAACAGAAATAATAAGCATTAGCATTCAAGGTTTATATAGGACTCTTATTGAACAATTTTATTTAAACAAACAAATATGCAAGAAATGATAATTAAAATACTTATCTTGTTTGTTTGTTGGGTGGACTCCCTCTGAGTCTTTTCTTCCTTGCAGGAGCTGCTAGAGTCCTAATCTGAAGTAGCTTCTTCTACACCTTTCTGTTGTGGAATGTAGAGAGATGGTCAACTCCCTCTGAATATTTGCATCCTTCCAGAAGCCACTGGAGTGTACTCCCTCTTGATCTTTGCTTCCTGGATTACTTGTTCTTGAACTTATATTCATTCTTGATCCCTATGCATGCTTGTTAGTATCATCATTGTGTTATCCTCGAGGTCTCATACATAATCAAACATTCATTAGTATAATCTTAATATTATCAAAACACAATAATCTCAAGCATGTATAGTCATGAACATTTCAAACAGAAATAATAAGCATTAGCATTCAAGGTTTATATAGGACTCTTATGGTTAGTCATAACATGTCTAAACCTGTGATTACTCAAACCTATGACTCTTCTGGTTAGTCATAACATTAAATAAAGTAAGACACGTAATATGCATATACCCATGATTATTCAAACCTATGACTTCATGAATAAACATCATCAATCATGTCATGCATACTTATATAAAAGATCCTATGATATAAGAAACACATACCTGGTCACCATATTTTCTAGTTATGTCTAGCAATGTGTTCTTGTTTTCTTCAATGACCTGCATAATTCATTAGTTAACTTTTGCAAAAAAAACAAATTATACATACCTCTATGTGATCCATGAATGTGGATGAATCTTTGTCTTTATGTCACCATGGCATGTTCAGGTTGTCCCTTCAATTTGTACAATCCTCCCTCTTTCTCTCCAACCACTACTGCATCATCGATTGTTTTTCCTTTTGGCCCCATTAGGACTTGGCCATCCACAAATGCAACCCTCATACCTTTTGCATCCAATGCAAAGATGGAGAGTAAGTTCTTCTTGAGCCCAGGTACATAAAGGACTTCTTTCATCTTCAAAGATTTTCTAGAATCTAGGTTGTAGGAGGCTTCACCACTTCCTTTGATGGGATATTGATAATCATCCTCAAGTTTCACTTTATGGGGTGATTCATGTTCAGACAGATTTACAAAGGATTCTTTAAACCTAGTCATGTGTTTGGAAGCCCCACTGTCAATTAGCCAATCATTACAACCATGGGAAATAGTACCTGTGAGAGCAGAGATTAGAACATACTCTTCTTCACTTGATGAGTCATCATTACTATCATCACTTTCTGCCCTAGCCTTCTTCTTTGGAGGTTCATCATCTTCGGCAGCATGAGCATGGTACCTTCTTTTGTTACCCTTCTTCTTCTTGTTGGAGTTGTTGTGGTTGTCCCTTTTGTTCTTGGGACATTCTGAAGCAAAGTGACCCTTCTCATTACAAGTGAAACACCTTAGATCTTTCTTGTCTTTGTGATAGTGATGAGAAGATTTCCTCTTGTGATGGGATGGCTCCCTCTTGAACTTTCCCTTCTTAGTGTGAGTTGTGAGAGCTTGATCTTCATTCCCCATCTTCTCTTCTCTTGCCACAAGCCTTGCTTCTTCTTGAGAACATTCCTCCCACAATCTGTTGAAGGAGATTAATTTCTTTCTAGCACAGATCCCCTGGATAAAAGAGTCCCATGACCTAGGTAGGCCATTCAAAGTGGTCATAACAATTTCACCATTCTCCACCATTTCATCTACAGCTTCAAGTTGTTCCTTGATCTGAGAGACCTTGGAGAAATAGGATTGAATGGTTTCTCCATTCGACATCTTGACCCCTTTCAATTGATTCCGCAGGGTCATCTTCTGATTTATGTTCTTCCCTTCAAATAGCTTGGTCAAAGAGTCAAACATAGCCTTGGGTGTCTTTAGAGAAGACACATGGGGTATGAGATGGTCTTTGATAGAATCAGCAATGATTCTCTTTTCCTTGACCAAGTTCTTCTTATGCAATACCTTAGCCTCTTCATCCTCTGGGATAGGGATGTCTTCTTTTATATATGAGTCCAACTCATTCTCTTCCAGGATTAACCCAATCCTATACTTCCAAGCTCGGAAGTTATCAGCCCCTTCAAGCTTATCCTCAAGCTTGGTGTGGTGAGACATCTTAAAGAGTACTTCAAATGGAAATAGAAAAGATTTAGGTCTTACCACTTGAAATGCTGAAAACTGGATCTGGTCTTGGATTAGGGTTTGTCGAAAAAACCCTAAAAATTCAAAATGTGAATTTCAACTTTCTGAAAGGATAGAAAGATGCTCCTTGATGAGCTGATCAGCTTGGTGTATTCAGAATTTGAGATCAGCAAAGCTTTACCCTTCATATTTGCCTTTTTGTCCTCCCGGTATCACTAGGGAGAGCCCTGAATTAGGTTTTGAGTTTCCCGGAGATCTACCCAGCCAAAAATCTCGATCCAAAGCTCTAACCATCAATTTTTGCAAGGCGCTTCCAGCTATGTCTTCAGATTTCAGAAATTCCTATTTTTGTGGAAACCCTAATTTTTAGAGCCAAATCTGAAAATGCTCAGAATTGAATTCTGATTGGACAGATAGATTCTCCTTGATGAGTAGAATCAATCTACTATACTGCTTTTCCAAAATCTATGGAGAGAAACCCAATAAACAAGAAACTCAAGTTTCTGTCACTGCAAAATGTCTTCTTCTCAGGTTATCTCTGATACCATGTTAAATTTTGAGCATTAGTTCACAATACTCTTGGATCTTTATTGAGAGAATAACATATACAGTATATCAATGCATAACAATCACAATAAGCATGGCAAGCATCACAAGAATCAAAAGCATGAGAGACAAGAGACACAGAGTTTCCGTGGGGAAAACCCTAAGGTGAAAAACCCCACAACTTCCTCAAAGATAGAGAGAGCAATGGCTCAACCAAAGTACAACCAAAATACACTTGAGATAGTCTCCTAGTAGCAGATGATCCTCCTCCTCACTAGTGCGCCACTTTCTGAGTGAGAGAAGTGTGTCTTTCCGAATGATCCAAATAGAGATCTCCCGATCTCTATTTATACTTAACCTGTTTTCCCAGTTACACTATGGGGCCGACTTGTATATCTAGATACATCCACAATATAATATATATTTCAGGGCTGACCCCACACATGGTGGTCTAATAACCCATCGGCAAGTACACACACTTGCGACACTTGTCAATCCACATGACGACACTTCCTTATAGAGGAATAACACATCTCTTATAAGGGTACAATAAATATATATGAAATACATAGATGAAATACATTCCGAAGTTACACATACATCAACACCCAAGTGGAATGAATCATGTCTTCGTGAAATCTCAAAAAGCACAATTCATTGTGTTTAACAATGATGCTAGAGCCTCTTCGACAAATAGGCTTAAGGTTTGCCCTAAAGACCTCAAAGAGTTGGACCACAATAACCACTAAAGTGGATAACCATAAATGGGGAGCGGTCAAATAGTCCCGAAGGTCCAATAAATCCATTAACTTGGGTTTACATAATTCTCAAACAGATCATTTGCAAATTTTGTATATTTTTTCAAAATATATAGTTTGGTCTGCTTCTAAACTCTCCGACGAGTTGTTTGTATCATTTTCTGTTGCAAAGTCAAGATCATGGCTTTGTCTCTTTTTTCAAAGCGTATAGATATTTCCTTAAATAATTCTATCACGTGTACAAAAAAATTGTGTATATTTTTTCAAAACATATGTATTTTTTCCTAAATAATTCTATCACGATTACGAAAATATTGTTTAAAACTTGTGAGAACTTAATTTTAACAAAAATCTATGATTCCCATTAAGAGTTCATTTACCATCTAATTGAGTATTGATTAGATTTGACTACTAAACAGGGTGCATGATTTAACTAGAACACATTGTGTCCTTTTGAATAGCATGCTCTAGATCAAAAAACAATACTCTTTAACAGACACTTGAGATTAAATCCACATAACTGGAATTCACCAATATCCGCCTAACCACATCCATGGTTAGATTAGCCCAAGCTGATGACCTTTGCTTAGAAAATTGGCCTTTTATGGACAGCTAGAAGGAATTTGTATTCCCAATGATGTCTTGCATGTTTGACAATATTCTGACTATAATCTAGAAGAATTATGACTCTAACCTAGAAGAACAAATCGCACTAAACAGAGAAAATCTGAGTAAAGGAATGGTGATCACAGATTCACTGCTAATTTACTAAGTTGGTTTGGTAGGTGGACTCTGAGTTAGTAAACCACCCAATGATTCACTGCTAATTTACAAAGTTGGTTTGGTAGGTGGACTTGGGGACATGGCAGATTTCATGCAGTTGGTCTTAGCAATCCTTAGATTCTTGTTTTAGGTTCTGGTCTTCTAATGTTCCATCATGGAAATCTCTTCCTTGTTTTTTCTGTTAGGAGGTATGGAGACAAAGAATCGTGTCCTTTTTTAAGGAAGGTCGAGAAATGCTCAAAGGGTGGGTTTAAATCCAGTGGTTGCCTTTAAGAATTTTTTTAAGGAAAGCCTCCCTCTTATGGTAAGCAACTTAATAGGACTAGAGCTCCATTCTTTAGCTATGATTGGCCAAAGGTTTCTTTGATGGCACTTCTCAGGATGGGAACCATAAATGTGGGGCAAGGGTTGTTCTCTTGGTAAACTTCTCTAGGAAATATAAGCCAAGATTAAACTGTGGAGGAGGGACAAATACTAGGGGAGAGCTTATGTCTTTATGGGTTCTTTTATATTTCGCCATATCAATTTTTTTTCTCTTTCTAAAAGTTGTTGGCAATTCGAAGGTCATCATTGATTGGGATTTAAAAAATTGTCTTTTACAAGTCTCTGTGTTGGACAGTCGGATAGACAAGATCTGAATTTTGCAAGCTGAGTTCTCTAGGATCTCCTTCTAACATGTTTATAGGGAATTTAATATAGATGTAGACCATTCTCAAAACAAGCTTTACTTGTTCGAGAAGTCTATTTATTGATTGGGGAATTTGAGCATGATCTCCTCAAAGCTGAAGATAAAATTAATATTTATCAATTTTGATCATGTGGATCTCATTTTTTAATCTTTTATTAGTCTTGGCCCTATTTCTCTTCAAGAGCTGAGCTTTTTATTATAGCTATTTTATTTTTGTTAGTTGTGGATAACTGTTTGTTGGCTATTTTTCATTTCTAACCTAGGTTTCAATTGTTGATTTTGCAGGCTAGTGCAGTAGTTATCTATATGTTGAATTGGAGTTTTTCTACTCTTTGTGTATCTATCCATTCCACTCTGGTGGTTGTATCTATGTGTAGCATTGAAGTATCTATCTTGTCGCTGTCTCTTAGTGTATTCTCTGACATTGACTAGTGCGATAATTGTTATTATACTTTCATAATTTAAAATAAAGTTTTTTTTCCAATTGAAAAAAAAACATCCACTATGGTAAATTCCCACTATAATCTTTTCCTTTTTACCTTTACCATCTAAATTTCTTGGAATAAAAATTAAATAGGTGGTGTAAAGTTGGAAGTAGTAGAATAAATTTATGAAGTCGCTTTACTATCTAAAGTTCTTGTAATAAAAGTCCATAGGTAGTAAAATAACTTTATCTAATCGTTTTACTATCTAAAGTTCTTGGTTAGGTTAAAATCTAAATTTCTTGGAATAAAAGTCAATAGGTAGTCTAAAGTTGGACGCGGTACAATAACTTTATTGCCACCCAAAATGTGCGTACACTTTTTTCACTGAGGCTGTGGTCTGCAACAAGCTGGATGCAACAGGCTGGATATTGATGACTCTGTCTCTAGTGGCAACCAATATCGACCCCGCAGCAGAGTGTTTAATGCTCTTGCTGCGGGGTCTACGTAACGGTCTGTCAGGCCTGGTACTCAACCTCCGGTGGATATTGGCGACGTCGGCTGCCGGAAAATACAGCTCAATCGGTGCATGCATCCACCCGACCCATGATGTCCATGCCCCCATGGCGATCGATCAACAGCCCATGCCCATGAGCATGGATGCGTGTGGCAGAGGCAGTACCTCCGATAGGACCGCGGTTGATCGATCGCTCATGGGGGCATGTGGCAACCAATATCGACCCCGCAGCAGAGTGTTTAATGCTCTTGCTGCGGGGTCTACGTAACGGTCTGTCAGGCCTGGTACTCAACCTCCGGTGGATATTGGCGACGTCGGCTGCCGGAAAATACAGCTCAATCGGTGCATGCATCCACCCGACCCATGATGTCCATGCCCCCATGGCGATCGATCAACAGCCCATGCCCATGAGCATGGATGCGTGCGGCAGAGGCAGTACCTCCGATAGGACCGCGGTTGGCTCGAGGAGATCCCAGCAAATGCGCAGGGCTCGAGGAAATCCGGGCTCGAGGAAATCCAGCTTGTATCTTCGATGCCCGTGTTGACTGCCATGATCTACCCTCTGCCAGTTGCATCGGATCGACCCCGCAGCAGCCACCAGACCCCGTTACAGTTAGGAGCAGCGCCATTCAAGCCTTCAACCTGCAGCGAAAACAGAGCCAGGCGCCAGCATCCACATTCAACCTGCAGCGAAAACGACAGCCAGCCAGCGGGTAAGTTACGGAGGCATTCTGATCTTAATAAACTACAGCCTTTTAGTATTTAACGTTTTATTGGTTATTTAGTATTTAACGTTTATTGGTTTTATTTTTTTTCAAAATCATTTAACTGTTTATAACCAGTATTTAAATACTGAAAAACATGTGTAGTTCAAATGCATATCGCATCATGAGCTTTGAAAACCACCATCTGTTCAATCTAATTGATAGTATTTTCGTATTTTCAAAATCATTTAACTGGGTGGCGCTGTAAATCTGCGATACATGAATTATTGAACAAATTGCCTTACAGAATTCACAGTGAACAATATGTAACATTCAAATCAAATTCAATAGATAAATGCTCATTATTCAAAATCTTCGCCACCCAAATGCATGTCCCCTCCAACCGCCTTTACCTCAAATTTGCTATTCTGCACAGTGAGAACAGAAACATCGAAGATACCTCTACCCAAGTCAAATACCAGGAATGTCTTCTTATCGCTGGACAAGTAAAAGTCGGTAACGAACCCATAAGCTATAGCTGCCGCCGTGGGTTCGTTAATGATTTTCATGACGTTAAGGCCAGCAATGATAGCGGCATCTTTTCCTCTGAGAATCACTGAAATATGCAGGAACAGTGATCACAGCATCCTCCACATCACATCCAAGATATGCTTCTGCTATCGTCTTCATTTTCGCTAGAACAATGGAAGATATCTCCACGGCTGCAAACTCCTTCCTCTGCCCTTTCTACTCAACTCGGATGAGAGGCCGGTTATCGTCTCCAGATACAACAGTGAAGGGCCATACTTTCATGTCATCCTGCACATGGGGATCGCTGAATCGCCTTCCAATAAGTCTTTTGACATCGAACACAGTGTTGTGGGGATTACTACCGATCTGATACTTGGCACCGTCTCCCACGATTCTCTCATATGGTGTAAACGCAACGATGGAACCATACCACGCTTGTCAAAATCAAGAGCATAAAATTCTGGCCCCTTTTAGGCTGGTCACAGCTTAAAGAAGAAAAATCTTCACATCTCTGGTTGGTCAATGGTAACTATAATGAAAACGGGACCGCAGAATAATGAAAACGGGACCGCAGATAACGGCATAACATGTGAAAGGAAGGATAAGCTCATCTATAATAACATGTAAAAGGAAGACCTTAAAAAATGCTGAGTGGATCGATGATTTGTATGCATGTTAAGTTGTTTACTACTTTTTGAGTTATTTATAAGCAAATATGCCTTGCGTTATTACATGTAAAAGAAGTGGTTTAGCTTTCTATGGATTTGGGACCCCTTCTTTGGCGTCTATCTTGGCGGTGTTGTGTTCATTATTTATGCTATGACAGACAGGTCCTTCCATAGTAAATAATAGCACGACATAGTAGCTGTTTGGCTAGGATGGGTAGTGTTCGAAGGGCATAAGTGAATACGACTGCCTGGACTTGGAATGGGCCTGACTTAGGGGAGCCAGCCCATGGTTGTTTGCCTTTTCCATGTGATCACTTCTTGTTTCCCTTGAATTCACTTCTGCATTGATCCTAATGGGGCTTGTCATAGAAGGGCCTCCATTCGAACATTAGAGTTGGAGAGATGAAGGGATCCCTGAGGTAGATTTGAGGCTAGATTTGTCATTTTGTCTGCTTTCTTCTTGTTCTCTTAGAGGACATGGAAGAATTGAATTTCTCTCAATGTTTTTACCATTTACAAAATTCTTACGTACAATCTTATTAGCATAAACTTTTTCGAGGAGAGGATTATAGATTAGAGATACCTAATTAGAATAAAAAATTTAGACCTTACGTATAAGATACCTAATCAGAATAAAAAATTTAGACCTTGAAATAAGGCAAGAAACTCTACTACACTATTAGTTTTCCTTCATAAACCCATGTATAGTGTTCCTTCAAATTTCCCCATTATCAATTAAGATCCCCCATTCGTGTTGCCCCTACTGTAATGATTGAATCATGATAAACATCATTTTTTTATATTTAAATATATATTTTAATCTTATGAAAAAAATTCTACATAATTAAAATAAATAAGTTAGTTTGTACTTTTTTAAATGTGAGATTTGCAAATTGATACTTTTTGTACTTTTTCAATTTTTTTTAAATTTAAATATATATCTTCCAATGCTTTATAAATATCTTAGATAATAGTACTATCATTATAATCTTTCCATAATTATAATAATAAATATTATATACTTCAAATTATTATTTTTTTAATATTATAAATATATACTTTTAATAATATTATAAATATTTTTGTTTTATAATGTTACGATAGGCAACACATTCAATCAATGTTCTGAAAAGAAGTTCTAATTTTCTTTTAATAAAATGAAAATAATATTTCTGAAATTTATTTTCTTTTTATTAATTAGAAAAAAAAGTATATATCATATAAGCTTATAAATCCATTTTCTATAATATTATTAAAGTTCCATAAATATACTCTCTAACATGTTATATGATTGAAGTAGTTTAAATGTTAGAGGATTTAAATTTAGTACCCTCAAAAATTCATAGTGCATTTACAATCTAAATAATTAATATATATTATTTTAATGACTTTTTAATATATGTTATTCTATAACTTTTTGACTTGATTTCTAATAAAAATGTTTGATTTAATATTAGTTCAATTTCATATTGGAAATTTTATAAAGTTTTTTAATATTTATAAAGTGAAATTTATTAAATTGATTTTTTTAAATTAAAATTAAATTTTTAAACTTTAGTCATTCCATTTTTTTATTGGTCAAAGAGATTATCTCTTTTATAGATGGGACATTCCATTTTTCATTAGCTAAAAAGGTTATCTCTTTTATAGATGGGACATAAATTTATGAGAATATGACTCATAAATTTTTAAAACACAAAAAATAAAATTGATTAAAAAGGTTATCTCCTTTATAGATGGGAGATAAATTTATGAGAATATGACTCATAAATTTTTAAAACACAAAAAATAAAATTAGAAACATTTAATGTGGAATTTTTTAAAAGTACCATGTGGCAACTTTCACATAACTTTGTCGACTTTTGTGTAAAAAATAAATAAATGCTGTAACTTCCCATATGATGTTTTGATTTTATATTTTTTTATTTTATTTTAATATTTGCATCAAGACAAATACTTAATTGATATGATAAACTTGATATGTTCTTATGGTTTTTATTTGCTTTTTGAATTTCTATATTCAACTTTGAACTTATTTATTTTTTCAGTTTTTAATGGGCCTAAATTAGTCACTTTTTAACATATTGACTTGTTTATAAAATAATTGTTTACCTTGATATAATCTTTGAACAAAACTTATATAAAATCATAAAAATATTATTTATAAATAGTTGTTAAAAAATAAGTCTACAATATTTATATTTATTTATAGATATAGAATCTCTAGAACCCATATACTCTTACATTGATAAATGTTTATATTTCATAATTTAGGTTGTAAGAGAAAACTTCATCTTCATAGATTGTATAAATCAGAGGAAGATGAAATAAGTATACTATCAAAATTTATTTAGTGTATTGTCAAAATTTATTTTATGAACATTGTTACAAATTCAAAATAAACAATTATAATATTATTATATATATATATTAAATTGGCCATCTTGCTGATGTAATGGCCAATTTAAAGACGTTCTTCTTGTGAAGAATCGCTGAAGACTGAGTTTGTCATTATATTCTCCATACTGTTATTACACTGTGTTTACTTGACATTTTCACACTCTGCGTTAATTTCTTTTATTTTGATGTTTATATCTCCTTGTATACCTGTCCGCCATGCTCCACGCGCAACTTAACCCTGCCATAATTAATAGTGCTGGTGGCGATCACCTGGAGCAACCGAGAATTAAAACCGTGACAGGTGTTCCCTCACCGATTGTTCGGCAAAGCAGTAACGAGTCGATCCAGCCGTTGTCTTTGCTTTTCTAATTTTTATTAATAATACATTTCTCTACTGTTGCGATTTTATTGAATGCCACAACACTCACCAATTAGTAAATATACATTATTTGTTTATCTACTTTTTAAGTAATTATTTTCAATGTTGTATTAGAATAGTTTATCAAGATTTTATTTCTGTATGTGATTGTGTAGAGGTGTTAAAATGGGAAAGTGGGAGGAGATAAATGGGTTGGAGGTTGAAGATCCGGAAGATATGGTAGAGTTTTCTGTCGAAGATTTGACATGGACAGAAATTTGGGGGGACCAAGTCGCAATTATTCCGTATTGTAGACTTCAGGATTTTATAAGAGGAGAGCAAGCGAGAGAAAGCGCTCCTACTCAATTTGTTGTTCATACTCGACGAACTCGAAAACTTGAGGAGATCAAAAGAATTCATTTTGACACGTATTTGGAGTATGCTATGTGAGTCTCTATAATTACTCATAATTGATTGTGTGAAACATGCTTAGATATTTTGTTAACTTATCGTTCAAGTTGATTAAGAAAAACATTCATCTATAACTTTAATTTATTGTAACGATATGTAATAGGTATTGGTGTTCATATGGTCCGGACTCCACTTGTAAAGTCCAAGGTGATAGTCATACAACGACGACATTTGAAAATACAATGAAGAAACGCAGCTCGCGCCAAAGCATTAAAGTTGGTTGTCAATGCCACTTCATCGTGCGTCGGCTTGTCATGAGACCAACTGATGCTGTTATTGTATATACAGCATGCAGGCATATTGACAAATATGGTGTTGTGTGTCATGGGAAGGATGCAGTTGGAAGGCCTTAGGCTTTCAATTATGCTCCACATCTAACAGATAATCTACGAGCTAGTGTGAGACAGATGGTTCAAGATGGTTTTAACGTCACAATGATATGGGATAAATTCATTAATGACGTGGAGCATCAATGTGGTCAGTTGTTCACAGGGACAACTCGAGATGCCTTAATGACAAGACAAGATATTTTAAACATGTACAATGAACTAAAAAGACAAGAATACGTCAAGGACGAGAGTGATCCAATTAGCGTGGACTGTTGGTACAATCAATTTCCAGATAAGTTTTTTTCTACCAACAACAAGATATTGTGCAAAACAAGCCATTCATCATTGGTATACAAACAAGTTGGATGCGTTCTATGATGATAAAGTACTCACATGATAATGCTATATCCATGGACTCTACGTTTAGCACAAATAAATATGGGGTGAGTACACATATATCGTGATTCTCACTTAATTATAGTTATTGAAATGATTTCCTACGTGTGGACTTTGTATAATATAATTATTTGTTTATTTGAATGTAGTATCAACTTTATACATTGATGGTTTTTGACAAACACCATAATGGTGTCCCGATAGCTTGGGTTATTTCCTCACGAAATACATCGGAGGATATTAAAAAATGGTTAGCAGCATTATTTAAAGTCGGAATGAAAGAGCGTCCAGATTGGCATGTTCGTGCTTTTATTACAGATGATGCTACAGCTGAGATTGAGGCTTTAAGGTGACTTGATTAATTATTTGTAGAGGGGAGTGGGAGAGAAGATTAATGTTTCATTACATATATACGTACATTAATCTCTTTAACTGTAATGTCATTTCAGGTGTTTAACTAATTCATCAATATTATTATGTGTATGGCATGTTCGTCGTGCATGGATGAAGAATATTTTAAGCAAAGTCAATGGAAAGGAAACTAGAGTCTCAATTTTTCGTGCTTTAGGAGACATCATGCATTCATGTCCGGATGACCGCTCAGTACAAGATGCAGTTGCACGGATCTTTGATGAATTTCAAGGTCAAGAAAAGTTTTTGAATTATTTCAGAACTCATTGGCTAGACAACAACAAAATTTGTAAGTACTGTCTACATCTTTGTGTTATAACTATATAATCTATTGCATTATTTTTAGTTTCTACTTTGTCACTAACCCCCTTCACTTTCCAGATATGTGGGCAAAAGCTTATAGAAATTTTCCCCATTCAAATCAAGATACCAACAATGCAATCGAGTCATACCATAGGTACTTAAAGAAAAGGTACCTTGATGAGAAAAGCAATGCATGCCACAGGAGGGTTGACTGGGGTATTCATGTGTTGTTGGAAAATGTTGAACCTTATTACATTCACATGCAACGTTTAAAGGAAGCTGGTATTATACGACCTAAAAAATCCAATGAACAACTGGCTAGATCCCAGTGCAAAGCAGATGCAATCCCAGATGAAGAATGTGCATGTGATCAAATAAATACCAATGAATATCGGGTTCGTAGCCAAAATAAGAATACTCGTGATACTTGGTATAAGGTCATATATGCAGGGCCAGATTTTTTCTTCTGTAATTGTGCTTGGGCATTGAATGGCAATGTTTGTAAACATGCCTTAAAGGTTGGCATGTTGGTAGGAAAAAATGCCCTTGGTGAGCATGCATCACCAAATGTTTCTAGTATTTTTGAGAGGCCTAGATTTCTAGTTGATTTAAATGAAACAGTTGCTCCCAGCCCAGAATTCCAAGAAGAGCTTCCCCCAGGATTTGATTCTCCTATCAGTAATTCATCTGACCATGTTGATTCAACAACTATAAGACTAGACAATGCCATGTCTGAGGCCGATGAGATGGAATTTCTTATGTCATCAACTCATCAAACACTAAGGCGTTTACTAGATATTAAACCTACTAGTTTGGAGCATGCACGTGCACTTAACACCTTGGTATACAATGTGGGTCAGGAATGTAATAAAATGTTTAATTGTTGTATAACTCCATCTAAGATCACTAAACAAAGACACCATAGTTTTTTGAGCCCGCTCAATAAAAAAAGACAATGTGGTCGAGCATTGCATTCAAGAAAGGATGCAACAAAATTTCAAAGGGTCGGACGAGCTCGCACAAAAAAGAAAAGCATGGATGAACAAATGAAGATTTCTTCTCAAAAACAAAGAAATGTCGATCACAGATCAGATATAGTGCAACGTTATATTCCATACAATAGAGGTATTTCAATATGATACTGAATTTTGTTTAAGTTGAAATAAGGTGTATTATTCAACCCAATGCCATAATCTAATTATTTTGGTGATTATTGTTACAGTTGAGGGATCCACTTCTCAATCTATTCCAACTTGTCGACTTCGATTATTTCATGATAGTGCTATCGATGATACCTCATTGTTGCCTAATCATTCAATAGCAGAAATAGAAGGGAATGATACATTCAACCCACTACAACATAGTAACGAGAGTTGTATAGGTATTGTTATTAATTTCAATCACATTTTTTTAAATGATCGTATGGTCATGGTGAGAAGACTTTCTTGGTTGTTTTTATAGGAAAGGTGTCTATTGGTCAAGAAATTTCACATCATCATGGCCAATCAAATTATGCTGAAACACACTTCGAATGTGTTGGACTGTTGAATACAAAAAATAAAACCATAAATGAGCAAATGGAGATTTCTTGTAGACAACAAGGAGATGTGGAACATAGGTCAGATTCAATGCAACATTGGACTCTACGCAATAGAGGTATATCGGTTTGATAATATTTGTTAATTTCCATTAACTATGGCATATTTGATTGTTTCACTGGGCCTACTGTCATCGTCTTATTATTTTGGTGATTATTGTTACAGTTGAGGGAGGCACATCTCAAGTTTTTCAGACTTGTCGACCTCGATTATTGCACGATAATATTGCTACGGGTAGCTCGTTTTTGGTTGATACAACAACAGTAGCTGTAGAAGTGAATGATACATGCAATCTACTACACCAGAGATCGTTGTCAAACTTAGCTATTGCAACTAATTGTTTGGTGCCAACGACATCAAAGACAGGTCCAACATTGCCATCAATTCCGGACTTGAACACATGACATTGTTTGTTCAAAGGTGAAAATATTTGAGAAACGATTAATAGATTTAAAATATTTGATAGTTTCAACACAATATTTCAATCAATTTTCTCTAAGTGTCAAGACACTTTGTCCTCGAAAATCAATTAACTTCTTCTTGAAAGTACGGTTACTAAATACATCACATAGTGTAGTAGTGTATGTTCTTTTCATATTGCGATAATAATTTTTTTTATTAGCTACTGATTAAGTATTTCAAGATTCTAAATTTGATGTTTTTTTTCTTTCTTCAGTACAAACTATTCATTTGCTAATTATTCCAATATTTATCTACCAAAAATTTCAACTAATATTGATTCCAACATGAGTTTTCATCGTCATATATGTATTTATGTTATGAAATAAATTTCATTTTATGTGTTAACTTCACATCTTCAACATTATCAACGCATAAAGTGGTTGATGCTGTATTTTGCAATGTTTTTAACAATTGTTGCAAATGATGGATGTAAACCTCTCTAATTATATGTTGGTATGCATATTTTTTGTATTTGTGATAGTTGTAGGCGTTGCAAATCTATGATTATTGTTTTATAGGTTATGAAGGTAGAACAATTAGTCTCTATTTGGGAGGAAGAATGCCAACAGTTCCTCTTAAATTTCTTCTTCTCTTTAGTTCCTTGAGCACATCAATAACAAGTTTCCTCCCCTCCGAATGAGGTGAATCCTAGATGCAAGTTTCCCAGTCACTTGCTTCTGAAAAAAAACACACAAACTCTCAACTCGCAAATCTAGAATGCAAATCTAGAGTCCAAGTCTTTATGCAATGGCCCATCACTATTAACCAAACTTTCTATTTAAATATGAATATTTAGACAATATTGGTACTAAAATTATGCATCTTTTTGTGTTAAAATTAAATATTAATTTTATTTATCAAGTTATGTATTAGATTTTATTTTATCAAATTATGTATTTCTATTTCGTTATTTGCAACGATTGAATTATGTAGATTGAATTATGTAGATTGAATTATAAAATGATTAGTTTGGAAAAGTAATACTTTTTTAAATGATGTAATCACGTCGAAAATAGGTTCATGTACATGAAAATTGAAGTATATATATTTATACGAATCTCATTTTTAGAATGTGCACACGAGACACATCTCTGGTTTCCTCGAATATTTATTTCTCATAACTCTGCCTTATGCGTCCATAATCTCATCTACAGTTACAATATACCATTTATTTTTTTTAATCTGTTTTAGTTTAATATACAATATACCTTAGTTTTTAGTTTTATTGGTTGTTAGGTTTTCATTTATATATTAAATATTAAATTTTATGATTTAGTTTAGTTTTTTAATTTTATATATTTGATTTAAAATTTTATAATTTATGTTAGTGGTTAATTTTGATAATATATTTAATTTATAAAGTATTAAATTTTAAAGTTTATAAAAATTTATATTAGATTTATTTTATGATTTGTTTTTTTTTAATGGAATGAAATGTTTAATAAATACAGATATGTAATTGATTTCTTTTTTTTTTAATGGAATGAAATGTTTAATAAATATAAATGTGTAATTGATTTCTAGATTAGTCTTTAGTTTTATTAATTTCTAGGTTAGTTTTTTGTTTTATATATTATATTTTCAATTTTATGATTTAGTTTAGTTTTTCATTTTATATATTAGATTTTAAATTTTATAATTTATGTTAGTTGTTAATTTTGATATTAAATTTATTTTAAATTTTAGGATTTAATTTAGCTTTTCATTTTATATATTAGATTTTAAAATTGCATTTCTCCTTAATACCTTTTTGAATTTTAGTAAATATGTAAATGTTAGTTTCATTATGCATATTATTTCTTTTATGAAAATGGACATTATTTATTTCTTTATTGTTATGTGAATTAAATTTTGTGAAATTTTTTTGGCTATTTTGTAGATAGTGTTTTATGGAGCCTCATCGGGTAGACTTGGATTACAAAATTATTAAGCGGCCCGGATTGCATCCACATCATTATTGTATGATTGGTAATTGCAAGCATAAATATGTAGTTACTACACTCGATGCATTAAATAAACATCGACAAAGAATCCATCAACTTGATCAAATTCCACCTCGTCAAAGGGGACGACCACGTGCTCATGATTCCCATTGGCCAAAAAAGGATCCCAAAGCAGTTCAGAAAATTAATGACTTGCGAAGCCTTCGCCTTGAATTTCGTATGGAAATGGCTCTAAAAAATTTAAGAAGGCGTTTGGTAAATCAAGAGATATCCAAAGAGGTGTGTTCATATTAAGGTTTCGTCTTAAGATTTCTTTCTATTCATTTATATAAGTAGTTTACTTGTATTAACTTTTATGTGTATATATATGTTAGGAAGTGAGTCATGAACAACAATTGAGCATTGAGGCCATAAAGAGAATCTTTGATCGCGTAGAAGAATATAAATCAAAGGAAGTGAAACGACGTGAAGATACATTAGAAAGAATTGAAATTAAAAAGATGTTGAATGAGTTCACATGTTCCAATGAAGGTTCATCTTCACACATGGAGAACACTCCAATCAATGATTGTGTTATAGAAGTAAGTAAACTAGTATTTTTTATAAGATATATTTTTTTTCAATTTGTTATTTTCAAATACTTAAGTTTTTAATTAGTTGACATGTTATGCAAATTTTTAGTGTTGACATGAATTCTTTATTTATATTATGTAGACTTCCATAGAAGGAGAAAGGCAAAATTCTGAAAATTTTCATGAATTAACGAAAAATCTCAATAAAATGGTTTTATCCGACAAAGGATCATCTTCCACCACGGAGGATAAAGAAAAGGAGAAAGATAATGCATTCCACAACGATATGATTGAAGTGCGTGCAAAATTATTTTGTAGCTACATTATTTTTTAATATGATTTGTATATTTTTTATTTTTTTTTAGTTTTGAAAATCATATATACTAAGTATGTTTGAATATGCATTTTGTACACAGAGTTCTGTAGAAGAGTGCTCACAAGACAATCTAAGATTAGATGACTCTTATGAGACACCTACTATTCAAAACACTCCTAATTCTACACCGGTGAGTAAATATTTTTGTTTTATAGGGTTAATCTTATATTTTAATTTTGTATTGTTATGTAAGTGATATTCTTATCTTGAATTGTGGTGTTTTTAGTTATGTTTTTTTGTGTCTTGTATAGGTGAATAAAGAAATTAGAGGACGACAACAAAGAATCTTGAAACACACAAAGCTCACACCTGTGAATCTAAGTCATGCTGGATTTAGAAATAGACTTGCTTGGTTGAGTCATATGCAATCCAACAACATTGCTAGGAGGAAGCCACTGAGAATAGCTACTATCCATGGAAATAATCAATGTAAAAAGTAGTATAACTACTACCAAACTATTTTGTGTTGTGGATATGTAAACCATATTTATTTTTATAATTAACTTAGATCTTTATACTATGTATTCATGATTAATTCATATTTTGTTTTGGCATTTTCTCTAATCATTTTAAAAAAAATCTAATATCTTATTTATTTTGTAGTAATTTATGTGGAATTATTTGAATATTTTATTATCATTTATAATCAAGTATCATAAATGAAATATGTTTTTTGCATTTTCTTTTTAAATATAAATTTTCTTTTATATTGTGTCATCAAATATTTCATATTTTCTTTGGATTTTTGTTTAAATTTGTTCAATATAATGTAGTTGATATCATTCTTTATATTCAATTTAAAACAAGTTAATATATGGAACATTCTTTTTTGAATTTATAAAATTTTGTATGCATTTATATTAAATAGATAAATAAAACTAATTTTAATACTACCTATTAAATATCCTTAATTTTAATTACAACATATGTACTATATTAATGAGTTATCATTTAATTTTCTACACATTTAACTTAAATATAATCAAAGCACATGTAGGAAAACAAATTGAATATATGCTAATGTGTATTCATTACATTCACTACATCTATGATATTAAAGATATGGTTAGGCTCGACTAGATGAGATGTATTACAATAGTGTTTAGATTGGTATTTAAAATTAAATGTAGATATTTTCTTGCTATGGCGTTTAATATATTTGATGAGTATGAGTACGCAAGACTCAAAAGTCTAATGAGAGGATAGATGATGGGACAAACATCTAAGTTTTTTAATTGTTCATTTTAAATAAATGACATTGATAAATATTTTAAAAGATTCTAACTTAACATGTCTAAAAAACTATACATCATACCAATATATTACTAGATCAGAATGAATGAACAAATTGTCAACTCTTAATTAAAAGATGGTTTTATATAAGATCATAAATATGATATCTTTAAAAATGTTTTCATTTTTAGTTTTATGAAAAAAGTCAAAGTCTATGAAATATTGGATGTTTTATCTTAATAAAAAATATATTTATTTATAGTTTTATGAAAAAATCAAAATAATAAATTAAAAATAAATTTCACTATTAAAACTTACAAAAAGTAAGATTTTAATTAAATAATTCTTTTCTAGTTAGTTAGAAAAGATGAAGTAGAAAATGTTTGTATATTGGAAATTTAAAAATTATATGTTAATTAATATTTATTAGTATAGATTGTTAATTGAATAGAACATTTCATATTTTAATTTTAAAATTAAATTATTAAAACTTTTATCTTAGTATTTTTATTTATTAACTTTAAATTTTAATATTTTAGTTAAGATATGATGAATATGTAATTAACAAGAAAAATAGATGCAAAGTAGTTAGTCCCTACCAGCGTTCAAATTTGAACCATTCTCGGCCCTTCCAAAGGGTTCTAGCCCTTTCTAGAAGTGTAAAGTTAAAATTGCCGTTCAAAAAAAATTAAAATCCGAATTTTATCCTTCCAATAGGAAGGACATAATTTATATCAACATTTCAAAAGAAGGGCAACATTTGAAATTACGCATCCATATAAATTTCAATTTATATGTTGAAATTCCTATTCTATAAAATTTGACTGGTCATTCAAAATATTGGAAATAACATAAATTATAATCATTCACTCACTCATGTCATGCACTCATTGCTTAGCTTTGCAAGGTGACGAGAGATCACTGATGACTACGATGTACTAGCCACTGGGATTTGATTATGAATCCCGACTCAATTCGGGCTGAGATCTAAGGCGTGACAATGTGTTAATGACTATGGCTATAATACCAGAACCACTACTAGACCCAAAATAGGGATGAAACATTGTGCCTACTACCTATGTGAACCTGGATACCAATGTTCACTATTCCAGTATATATCGGTATATGCACCAGTGTATATTCCAGTATATACACTGGTGTATATACCGAAATATACCATTGTATATATCGGTATATACCGGAATATACACCAGTCTATATACCGGTATATACACTGGTGTATATACCGGTATATAGACTGGTGTATATTCCGGTATATAGACTGGTGTATATACCGGTATATAGACTGGTGTATATTCCGGTATATAGACTGGTGTATATACCGGTATATACACCAGTCTATATACCGGTATATACACTGGTGCATATACCGGTATATACACCAGTGTATATACCGATATATAGACTGGTGTATATACCGGTCTGGTGTATATACCGGTATATAGACTGGTGTATATACACCAGTCTATATACCGGTATATACACTGGTGTATATACCGGTATATACACTGGTGTATATACACCAGTGTATATACCGGTATATACACCAGTGTATATACCGGTATATAGACTGGTGTATATACACCAGTCTATATACCGGTATATACACCAGTCTATATACCGGTATATACACTGGTGTATATATCGGTATATACACCAGTCTATATACCGGTATATACACCAGTGTATATACCAGTATGTACACAAGCTATAAACTTATCTTTAGTATTATAAATGGGTCCCAATCCCCCTCCCACCGACCTCCCACCTTGTTGGCCCATCGGTATATACACGAGTCTATATTTCGGTGTATACACTGGTGTATATACCGGTATAAAGACTGGTGTATATACCGGTATATACACCAGTCTATATACCGGAATATACACCAGTCTATATATCGGTATATACACTGGTGTATATACCGGTATATACACTGGTGTATATACCGGTATATACCAGAATATACACCAGTGTATATACCGGTATATAGACTGGTGTATATTCCGGTATATAGACTGGTGTATATACTGCTATATACACCAGTCTATATACCGGAATATACACCAGTGTATATACCGATATATACACCAGTGTATATACCGGTATATAGACTGGTGTATATTCCGGTATATAGACTGGTGTATATACCGGTATATACACCAGTCTATATACCGGTATATACACCAGTGTATATACCGGTATGTACACAAGCTATAAACTTATCTTTAGTATTATAAATGGGTCCCAATCCCCCTCCCACCGGCCTCCCACCTTGTTGGCCCATCGGTATATACACCAGTGTATATTTCGGTGTATACACTGATGTATATACCGGTATATAGACTGGTGTATATACCGGTATATACACCAGTCTATATACCGGAATATAGACTGGTGTATATACCGGTATATACACCAGTCTATATACCAGAATATACACCAGTGTATATACCGGTATATACACCAGTGTATATACCGGTATATACACTGGTGTATATTTCGGTATATAGACTGGTGTATATAGCAGTATATACACCAGTCTATGTGTATACACCGAAATATAGACTCATGTATATACCGGTATATACACCAGTCTATATACTGGAATATACACTGGTGTATATACCGGTATATACACCAGTCTATATACCGGTATATACACCAGTGTATACATCGAAATATATACTGGTGTATATAACGGTATGCCTATATACCAGAATATACATCAGTCTATATACCATCACCCTACCGGAATATACTCATCATCATCATCCTCATCGTCATCATCATTATCATCGTCACCATCGTCATCACCATCATCATCGACATCGTTGTCGTCGTCATCACCACCACCACCACCACCATCATCATCATCATCTTCTTCATTGTCGTCGTCACCATCTTCATAGTCATACCGGTATATACACCATTTTTAATTAATAATTTATGTGAAGATATATAATAATTTATGTGAAGATATAAAAATACCAATTAATGGCATAAGATGATATAGAATGTTATTTTCTATATTATCATTTATTCTTTAAAATTAAGGATTTTTCTTTGTTAACATCTTCTCCCAACAAGTAATTTTATATAATGATATTGATAGATATAAACATAACATTTCATATTATATATATAAATTTCATTTTCTTTATAAATACAATTTATATATAATTTTATGAAATTGTTTTTTTAATATAGTTTTTATAATGTTTATAAATTGATTATTATAATATTTTAAAAAATAATAACATATTTATCAATTTAATTTTTATGAAATGAGAATTTATAAAAGTTTATAATGTCCAAATTTTAGAATTCAATTCAATACATGTATGTAAATGATTTTTAAATTGAGAAATTAAAAAAGAGAATTGCACACCCCTCTAACTAAAGTCTCAAAGAATTACCATGTAACTTTTACCTACAACCTAACATGGTTATTTAATCATCACATAGATTTCCAGAAAGGAAAGCAAACCCTGGTTGGTGTGCAAGGGTGTTCATAGAATTAAAATCATATCAACTACTTATCACCTCCCACCTTTATATCACCAAAATTTGATAATCTTTTATTACTATATATCTCCACTTTTTACTAGTTTATAGCTACAGTCCTTATACAGAAGGATAATGACAATTGTGAACATAATTATTTAATTAGAATAATAGGAGTTGATTTGATAATATTTTGAAGTAGTTTATTAAAATAAATGAGACATTTATTGCAGCCCTTACATATTCTTAAAATTATAGAAAACAAATATTTGAAAAAATATAATTTATCAAACATTTGATACTAAAACTGACTTTGAAACGAAGATATTCGGAAAATATACGTTTTATCGCCATCCCATATTTGACTAGAAACAATGATAGTTGTAATAAATGTGATATTAAAAGTTACAATCCAAAATTGAAATTTGTGCATCTTTATCAGGAATTTAAAATTACACATCCTAAATCAAAATAAATGCCATGCTTATTTCAAATATAACATCATTTACTCAAATTTAACATCTCCACTCCAAATTGTATCAAAATTGATGTACATCAACAATTTTAGAAATAATTATATGCTACCTCTATGACATATGCAGGGCCAACTTACATCAACGCCATGGATTTCACAAATATGTTCAAGTTGGAAGAGTGTTGCCCTCATCCCAGAAAAAAATTTAAGTGTATAGTCAAACAGATGACATTCAGATCCAATCACGCGAGAGATCGTATGATGTATATGGACAATAAATTCTTCATGTTTTTCAATCTCAGAGGATGCCCAACTAAATTTAGAAGAAGCATTTGTAGTTACTCTGCATCACAAAAAAAAAAATATTAATCAATCACTTATTAAATATATTTATTAAAATCAAGCAATATGATTAAAGGATTTATTAAACAAAATAATAAAAAGTAATACACATACCTATTAAAAGAAACATTATTGATAGTACTATTTCTTATCATGCTCTCTCCAAATTCAAATCTGCAACCGGATGTATGACACATGGAACACCAATTCACATCAACGCTTACATCACGATCCCTTTGCCTTTGTAACCATTCTCTCCTTAACTTTCTACCGGCCTCTCTTTGACAAACATGCTCAAATTGACGAAGTATTTGCTTAATCTTTGATAAAAAAATTAAGTATATCATCAAATAGCCGGCATGGAAAACCATTTTCCTTGCTAATCTTGTTTCGAAAGTAGGAAATAAAATGTTCTTGTTGGCTTATGTCACGGATAGCAAAGAGAAATTTTGAAACATATGCATTGTCCATAACTGTAAAGAAAAACAAATATTTTAGATTTTAGTATATATAAGAAAATTTATCGTTACTACAAATGAAAATGGGTATTACAAGTAATATCAAGATTAAATTGTTCTACCTTCATAACCTATAAAAAAATAATCATAGATTTGCAACGCCTACAACTATCACAAATACAAAAAATACGCATACCCACATATAATTAGAGAGGTTGACATCCATCATTTGCAACAATTGTTAAAAACATTGCAAAATACAGCATCAACCACTTTATGAGTTGATAATGTTGAAGATGTGACGTTAACACATAAAATGAAATTTCTTTCATAACATAAATACATATATGACGATGAAAACTCATGTTGGAATCAATATTAGTTGAAATTTTTGGTAGATAAATATTGGAATAATTAACAAATGAATAGTTTGTGCTGAATAAAGAAAAAAAACATCAAATCTAGAATCTTGAAATACTTAATCAGTAGCTAATAAAAAAAATTATTATCGCAATATGAAAAGAACATACACTACTACACTATGTGATGTATTTAGTAACCGTACTTTCAAGAAGAAGTTAATTGATTTTCGAGGACAAAGTGTCTTGACACTTAGAGAAAATTGATTGAAATATTGTGTTGAAACTATCAAATATTTTAAATCTATTAATTGTTTGTCAAATATTTTCACCTTTGAACAAACTATTGGACATTCATCTTCTAAACTATTGGACATTCATCATACATTCAATCATTCTTCTAAAATGTTCAATGGATTGAACGTAGAAGATGAGGGCACCAACAATTCCCGAAAGGCATCGACTCTATGAATATTTGATTTGAGCTCTCTGTCATCAAGTCGAAGTTGGAGCCCTATATTTAGAATGTAACCTTTGCAATGTTTCCAAGCAAAGATACTCCAGACCATTTAAATCTTCGCAACTTTATCATAACTTAAGATAGGGTTCCTTGAGAAATCATGTTTATGAAGTCAATACCTTAAAATATTTTTCTCATTAGCACTAGCCAACCATAATTGTTTTCTTCTTGTATACTTATTATTACACAAAAAACAAAGCTTCATGTATTTTGATGGGAGAAATGATCTCTCTTTGTGTGTCTCTATTTTTATACGTTGTTGCATGCTACACACTCTATTTCAAATATCCCGTGTGCTAAGATTCACTGCCCATCTAGTTGAGGTTGTATTTGTTTTGCAAAAGGATACATCACCTTACTATTATGTTCTGTGGTTCCTTCACAAACTAGCATCAAGCACTCTACTTCAACGGATCCCCACCCTATGCATCTTCTACACTAACCAACCATAATTGTTTTCTTCTTATATACTTTTTGTTACACAAAAAACTTCATGTCTTTAATACAAGAAAAATGATCTCTCTATATATCTCTCTTTTTATATGTTGTTGCATGTTACACCCTCTACTTCAAATATCCCATGTGCTAGGGTTCTACACCCTCTACAAATATCCCCATGTGCTAGGGTTCTACACCCTCTACGAATATCCCATGTGCTAAGGTTCACCTTAGTATTATGTTCCGCAATTCCTTCACAAACTAACATCAAACACTCTACTTCAATCGCTCTCCGCCCTATGCTTCCGCTCTCTTTCTTATTTAACATGTTCCTCACATAGAGTTTCTACACATCTATCCATTGTAAAAATGTCATTTTACTCCCTAAAATTTTTGTTCATATTAATATCTAAATTCAATATTTTTTTTAATTTTAATTTTCATTATATAAATAAAAAGTAAAGTACATTTTGCAACCTTATATTAAAGAATATAAGAAATTGTAATATATATTCTATTTACTAATGATGTTACTATTAACATATATTACCTAATATATATTATAAAAAACTAAAACTATAATAAAAATGTAAATTTAATAATAAACATTTACATGTTTATATGAAATCATATCAATAATTAAGATAAAAAGGAATTTAAAACAATTTTGTTTTATATTATTTTTAATTATTTAAATAGATTTCTTTTCAATTAAATAAATTAAATAAATAAAAATATATATGTAGAGAAGATAAATCACTATTTTTTAAATCAACTTGCGATAACAAATTACGATATATATAAATAAATTTTTAATTAAAAAATTAATTAATCAAAATAAATTAATCTTAATATGTTTTAATTGTTTATGGAGTAATCTATTTATTCTACTCTTTAGACTTTACTGTAGATTTTGATTAAAATCCTGTAAAAAAATGATAAATTAAAAAACTATACATTTAAATAGTTAATATATAAAATAAATATATCTATATTAATAATATAATTTAATAATATTTTCTTATTATTTATAATATAGTAATTTGGAAAAATACACCTAAAATAATTAATATATAAAATAAAATATATCTATATTAATAATATTTTTTATTTATAATGAATTTATATAATGCAAAACACTGTATCACTGTTTTTTTCAGTTCAAAAAATCCTAAACAATATGACATCATCAGATATATAACCACATTTTGAAATTCTTCTTTACTATAAACTACTTAGTAAATGTTTCATTATTCTCCTCACCTTGTTGAAAATCTACGGTTCTGTCTGAACGAATCAATTTTTATTTTTTATCTATTGGATTTGTTGAAGGAGATAAAGAAGCTGTTCTACTTCTTCCATTAATTTTCATTCTCAATAAGCATTCAATAAGCATTGTATACGGGATTGGATGATCTCTTTGGAGCATTCATTCAATGGCATATTTGCAACGGATTTGGGTTATATAAACGAAAGCATATATGAGAGGCTGTAGCAACGGATTGGCATTCTTTGAATTATTTGATTTTGGTTATCGTTTAAGCAGATTAACTATATAACCAATGAGATACCTCGTTGTGGTTTTTTAAAACTTAAGTCTGAGGATACGAAAATACTATCAATTAGATTGAACAGATGGTGGTTTTCAAAGCTCATGATGCGATATGCATTTGAACTACACATGTTTTTCAGTATTTAAATACTGGTTATAAACAGTTAAATGATTTTGAAAAAAAATAAAACCAATAAACGTTAAATACTAAATAACCAATAAAACGTTAAATACTAAAAGGCTGTAGTTTATTAAGATCAGAATGCCTCCGTAACTTACCCGCTGGCTGGCTGGCTGGCTGTTGTTTTCGCTGCAGGTTGAATGTGGATGCTGGCGCCTGGCTCTGTTTTCGCTGCAGGTTGAAGGCTTGAATGGCGCTGCTCCTAACTGTAACGGGGTCTGGTGGCTGCTGCGGGGTCGATCCGATGCAACTGGCAGAGGGTAGATCATGGCAGTCAACACGGGCATCGAAGATACAAGCTGGATTTCCTCGAGCCCGGATTTCCTCGAGCCCTGCGCATTTGCTGGGATCTCCTCGAGCCAACCGCGGTCCTATCGGAGGTACTGCCTCTGCCGCACGCATCCATGCTCATGGGCATGGGCTGTTGATCGATCGCCATGGGGGCATGGACATCATGGGTCGGGTGGATGCATGCACCGATTGAGCTGTATTTTCCGGCAGCCGACGTCGCCAATATCCACCGGAGGTTGAGTACCAGGCCTGACAGACCGTTACGTAGACCCCGCAGCAAGAGCATTAAACACTCTGCTGCGGGGTCGATATTGGTTGCCGTTGATCGATCGCCATGGGGGCATGGACATCATGGGTCGGGTGGATGCATGCACCGATTGAGCTGTATTTTCCGGCAGCCGACGTCGCCAATATCCACCGGAGGTTGAGTACCAGGCCTGACAGACCGTTACGTAGACCCCGCAGCAAGAGCATTAAACACTCTGCTGCGGGGTCGATATTGGTTGCCGTCTCTAGTGACTGCTTTGATGAATGCACATGGACAACAAAAATAATGCTACAAATTGAGTAATGAGTAATGGGCCAGTACCACTTTTCCGCAATAATTTAATGGGGCCGTATACCAAAAAATTGGGGAAATGCTGGCAAAATAATTGATACTTATTCTATGTTCATTCATCTTTTTATTTATAATCTCATCCTTTTTCTTTTTTTTAATATATAATGTTAAAGGAAATTTATTTTCTAGATATAGTCTTTAGTTCGTTGAAATATTTATCTGTTTTCTTTTATAAAACTTATTTTATTGACAAAATCCTCGAGTGAAAAGCTATTGAATGAGAATATCCAACGCAGGGCTTCTCACTTGTTATTATATATAGATTCATTCACAAATTGGGTCATCACATTCATCCAGTCCGTTCCAGCGCTCATTCTCAGTTCCCATATTTTCCAGCCATTTACTTTGTTTCAGTGTTCAGGTAAATCCTATACTCTCTCTCTCTCTGCTATCAGTTCATAATGGCGGCCGATATTGGGACGAGAGTCAGCAGCAACATTCTTGACTTGCTGATCCAAGTTACTCCAGAAGATCCAAAAGATCGAAATTGGAAATGGAACATGGAATATGTTACTAAGTTGGACACAGATCTCCTCCAAGTTCTCAAGACTGACTTCAACAGAGTGAAGGGCTTGTTAATCCATATTATCAACCAGTTCCAAGCTCGGCAAAAGAGGCTCCCCGATCCCGTAAAGGGATGTTTGGGAAGGATCGGTGCTTCCCTTCGAGAGGCCATAAATCTGATCGATGACGCCAAGCGACAGCAAGGTCGAGGGGGGTGTATTCCTTGGCGCCGCGAGGGTGTTGTCTACTCGAAAAATAGAGTTTGGAAAGCAATATTTGATGCCCTCTTGCAAGAGCTTGAAAGGGTTTTTTCAATATCCTCCAATAGTGAGCCGATTCTGTCCTCGGCAGCGCGCCTTCTTCAACCTGTGCCTGATTCTGGCTTCGTAGGTTCGGGCATTCAATCTAACCGGGAGAAGCTGCAGAAATGGCTGAGCGAAACTAGTCGCGAAGCTCGTGTAATCGGCGTATGTGGTACAACGGGTGTGGGCAAGACCTCCTTGCTCAAAATCATCTACAACAGCTACAAGAAAGAGGTCAGTCGTTTCTTTGATGTCGTTATTTGGTTTACAGTGTCTCGGAACTTTGAGAGTGAACAGCTGCAGTCTTCCATTGCCAAGGCTCTGAATTTAAGTCTGGACGAAACTGCTACTGCTGAGACGAAAAAGATGAAATTGAGTACATCTCTAGATTCAAAGAGATTTCTTCTTATACTGGACAACATGGGAAAGGAAATAGATCTTAATGAAGTGGGCGTAAAAATTGGGGATGATAATGGTGGCAAACTCCTAATTTCCAGTCGCAACAGAGATGTGATTGACAAAATGGGGGCAAAAAGGGAATACTCCCTGGAAATAGAAACCTTGTCCGAAGAGGATAGCTGGTACTTATTTAGAAGACGAGCTTTTGAAAATGGAGTTGTTCCTCATGAGATTGGAGAGGATATAGCAAGAAAAATTGCCACGAACTGCAAAGGCTTGCCGTTGGCCATAAATGCAGTTGCTGCAGCCATGAAATCCAAAGAAGAGACTGAGCAGAATTGGAATGATGCTTTCAATTTGATGAGAAATGCAGATCCCGCCTTCCTAAGAGACCAGAGGCAGAGGACGACAATAGACGCAGAGCTTCAACAACTGTTAAGATGGATTTATAATGAATTGTCTGATCCAGAAAAGATTTGTTTTCTAAATTGTGCAGCATTTCTTGAAGATAAAGAAATTGCCGTGGACACGTTGGTGGGCATGTGGGACGCGGAAGGGTTGCTCAACCCGGCAGAGACAACCGATTTGATGGATGCTGGGCGGCCATTCATAAATGTACTGGTAAGTAAGTGCTTGGTGGAGCATGTTAAACCTATTGTTGATGATGACTATCATAGTGTGGAGTATGTAAAGATTCATGAAGTTTTTCGCGAGATGGCAATTGACATAGGCCAAAGGCAGGATAGATGCTTATTTGAAACAGGTCAACAGTTACAAAACTTTCCTACTGAAAAACTTCACGGGGATGCCAAACGAATATCGGTTGCCCATAATGCTATTCGTAATCTTCCAAATGATTTGAACTGTAAAGGACTTGAGAGTTTGGTATTAGCCTCTAATATTCCTTTAGAAAAGGTTCCAGAAGGATTTTTCTCCAATGTCCCGTCTCTTAAGGTTCTGGATTTGTCGTGTACTTCAATAGCAACATTGCCAGAATTGGAGCAACTTACACAGCTTCAGTTTCTTAACTTGTCTAGCTGCTCCAAGCTTCTTGATTTGCCCAACAGTGTTTGTAGTGTCCGGTCTCTTAAAGGTTTGGATTTGTCGCGCACTTCCATAAGAACATTGCCTGACAACCTTCTTAAGCTATCTGGTCTCCAGGTTCTGAATCTTAATTCTTGTTCTGAGCTGCAAACACTGCCGGATAAGATAGTGGAGCTTAAGAGTCTAAAGCATCTCAAATTGGATGCATGCTTTAGGCTAAAGAAAATTCCAGAAAAACTTTCTCAGCTCACTTCGTTGAACACTCTGATCCTGCCATTAATGGAGTCTACTTGTGCTATGAGCGTGACGGATCTCTTAAAACTCTCCAATCTTGTGGAGTTGACAACAGTTGTAAAATCAGATAATGCAGACATGGAGCCCTGGTCGAAGATGAGGAACTTAACATTAGAATATGAGGACGAAGAAGATGCAGATAGAGTTGAAGTGGCGCAGTCTGAGCATGTTATTCTCCAAAAGATGAGTAATATGGAGGAGTTGCAGAATTTTCATCTTATTAACTACCAGGGTGGAACTCTACCCAACACTATTTGTAGGTTGCAAAAGATGAAATTGTTACTTTTGCGCTCCTGTTACCATTTGGAGGCGCTTCCTGCCTTGGACCAGAGTAGGAGCGAAGGTGCAGATGACTCTTCTCAATCGGAGGAGTTTCCTCCTGCCTCGGACCAGATTAGGAGCGAAAGTGCAGGTGACTCTTTTCCAATGTTAGAAAAATTAGTTCTAAAACACTTACTAAAATTAAAGAGAATTGCAGGGCCATCTGCTGTGTGGACAATGTCCAAACTTCAATTATTGGTGATAATCAATTGCCCATTATTGCAAAGCTTTCCGGAGAGAATGAAGCTACCTCAATTAAAAGAATTACACATGACTATGTGCAATGAGTTCATGGAGTTGGACATTGGGAGTGGCGGTTTTCCAATGCTAGAGTTGTTAGCATTGGATGAACTGAACAAGTTAAAGAGTATAGCAGGAACTTCTGAGTGGAATGAAAGAACAATGTCTAAACTCCAAACCGTGGAAATCATTGATTGCCCTTCGTTGAAGACATTACCAGTGGGAATGGAGAAACTGCCCAGCTTAAAGCAAATTAATGGAGAATTAGATTGGTGGCAAAGGCTAAAGCTGGAGAATGATGAAATAAAAATACGTCTTTCTCAGTTGTTTATGACGATATAAACAACTAAAACCAATGTTTTCTTTGATGTAATATTGAAATTTTGTTATATTATTAGTTTATGTTCAGGTTTTTGAAACTGGCATTAATACTGGCAGCGAGCTTTTGGAGATTTTGGCTTTATGGATGCTCCTCAGATTTGCGATCCATAAGGACATTTCTCGTCTCCGGATTTGGGGTGATTCGAAGGTGAAGGTGATTATCTCTTGGGCCAAGAGATTGAGCAATATTAATGTACTCATGCTCACACATTGGCTGGATGCAACTAGAACACTTATTGACAAGGTTGAGGTTGTTGAATTTTTTCATGTTCCTCGGACTTCCAATCTGATGGCTGACATCCTTTCAAAGCGTGCTTTTCTTTCGGCTCCGGGACACATCTTTTTGGGAGGACTGGTCTATGGATTCACTGGTTGCTATGGGCAACTTGAATCTTCTTTCACTTTAGTTTATGGTTTTTCTTGATAGGTATATGTTGTATCTTCTAGAGGTTGCTAGTTCATACGGTTGATCAACTGCTGGTTGGTTATCGTATCACTTTTGGTTCTCTGACCTGTTTTACTTTCCTTGGGATGATCTATCCTTGGGGCGTTTTGGTGATCAGATATCACTTTGTGAGACAGTTCCTTTTTGTTCTTATGGACTCTGGCATCTGGATAATTATGGATTTTGCTCCGTTTAGATGGTTTTTAGTTTTTGCCCATTGTTTCGCCTTTGGCGGATGATGGGTTGGTCTATGCTCGGCCATATGTTCTCTTTTATGTGTTGTTTATGATCTGATGGATGATTGGTTTGTGGTCCCTGTCCGACTTTCTTCAGGTTCTTTGGAACTATTTTGGGAGACTATGATTTTCTCCTTGTTATGGGGGTTGGTTATGATGTAACCGTTGATACTATTTGTTTTATTAATAGTATGCTATTTCATTGTGTGAAAAAAAAATGTTCAGGTTTTTACTCTAATTTAGAATATAAGATACATTAAATAGTTAGCAGTGGGTAACTTAATGGGCCTTATTTATTAAGTGAAGGACGTTTCGTGGTTGACCTTTATTAATAGTGGGACAGTTTTGGTTTTTGAAAATAGAATAATAAATTATGTAATGTTTTGTTAAGAATTGTTATTGTATTTGGAATTCTCTATTTTATACCAGAAATCTTTTTCTAGTTTTATCTATCCTCTTGAGTGTTTTCTGAATTGCTAGATTTAAATATATTACATAATATTTACAACTTTAAAAAATAGTTGACCATTTATATGAATGTTCAGATTTTCAATAAACAATTTTCATTTTTGAATTTTGATGTACTGGACATGCTACCTTCCACATACCCACACAAATTTATATCCTAATAAGATATCTAGTTTAGTGGGAACACATAAAATAAACAAAGTATATCTAATCTTCTTTGTTATTTTCAATTAATTTGAAAGTGTGTTATACTATAAGTCAATTACGATGGAGGTGCTAATAACAATTGAAACTCATCATTATAGCATAGAAAAAAATTATGATATGCTGCTCAATTGTATTTGATGTCCAATATACTAAAACAAGTTGTCATTTAGGAAAAAAAGTGAGAATTAAATGGACATAGGAAAAGAGGAAAAAATAAGAACATCTATATAATGGATTACTATGCTATTAGTTAGTTAAGTCTCTTCAAAATTTAATGTATTTTTTTCCTTGGAAAAAAGACCACAAAATATTTACAAAATAGATCACATTTTGCAGAGATCTGAAAACCTTACAAAGAAAGGATCTTGATGTTTTGTAAGAGTCACGTGGTTCACAAAAAAGAGTAATCATCCTTCATACACATGGCAAGGATATGTTAATCTTAGACAGAAAAATGTATCAACAGTGTTTCTGCCCATGGCATAAACAAAACTAAGAAGATGTAGTTGATACCAAACATGCACCAAAGCAATTCATAGAAAACACAAAAATTGTCGTTGGAACCAGTCTTGAGACTGTACCCATTGTGGGCTAGATGCCCACTGAAAACTATATAAAATACTTGTTGAAATATTGTAACTTCAAAGAATATTCTATTTGTACTTTATTATTATTCATCCGGAGATGTTTTATTCCTCTGTCGGGATGTTATTATTATGTAAAGTCATTTAGGTAAATCCTCCCATGTAAGTCGGGGCAATAGATTCCCTAAGAGTCATTTGTAATGGGGTGTTTAAGTCCCCTAGAGGGGTCGGCCCAGTCAGCAAGAGAATAAACTATTGAGGCCGACCTGTCAAGTGTAAAAGTCAAGTGAATGTAAAGTATAAATAGAGGAGGTGTGTTCCTCATTTGAACACACACTCACTCACTTGTGAACTCGCATAGGAGAGAGAGAGATATGCAAAGGAGGAGAAGGAGCTCTTGTTTGGGGATTTTATCTTTGTACTTGTTGATCATCTATATTGAGGAAGTTTTGCTGGGTTTTCTACCCCATGAGGATTTCCCAGGGTAAATCAGTGTCTCTTGTGTTTATGTTGTGCTTGTTATTCTTTCAGTGATCCTGTATATGCTATTGTTGTGAAATTGAATTGAATACTGATGTTATCTATCTTAGCATATTGAATCTTAACAATACTAGATCTAACCAAGATATAAGTCAGGGTCAAAAATCACCTCGCTACGTTTATCTTTAACCCATCTAGTCCAGCATCCCTCCTCCAACTGTAAACCATACTTTGAAAGGTTGTCTGCAAGGGAGTTCCTTTCCCTGTAGATGTGTACAAAAACAACTACTTGTAACTATGCCTTCAACCTTTGGATCTCCTCATAAATTGGAATCAAAGTGATATTTTTTGGGGGTCTACTACCCTTTAGCTAGTTGATAACCAACTTAGAATCGGCGAAAACCTGTAAGTGTTCAACACCCTTTGTATAGCAAGGATCAAAGAAAACTTAAGAGCCACTAACTCATCTTTGTTATTGGAGTTGTGGCTTGTACCAGCAACAAAATTGTGGCAGATATTGTCATTAATAAAAAAAAGGTCTCATGCCCCCCCCAACTAGGGGTTCCCATGTGCAGCCCCATCAAAAATTAACTATGGATTATCTCTGTCAATTACTTCAACCATAATATTCCTATCATTGATAGACTTGCCCTCTTGAGGAAATAATCTCAAAATAGCTAATCCTTTCTCAACAAACACAACATGTGGGATGAAAGTATCCTAAAAAATGGCCAAATTTCTAGCAAGCCAAACACCCCGATCCCCAAATGAAAATCACAGGTAGTGCTAGAAAGTCCTTGTATACCCCATTATCTGACCAGGCTACTAAAGCCTCCTCTAACGAATTAACAATCTAGTTAAATGGAACCCCATAGATGGAAGAGGCATAATCCCATAATTTGACTTTGTAAGAACAAGATATAAATAAGTGATCAATTCTTTCATTTTCAACTTTGCACAACGGACATCTACCATGGCCCTACCAAATATTTCTCATCAAATGATCTCAAAATGGTATTTTGTGAGATAAAGCAAGCCACACAAAAAATTTACATTTAAGGGGGCACAAGTATAAATCCAAATAGTTTCATGCCACCAATGGTACTCTGGAAAATCCTCCTCTTCTCAGATAACCTCATAACCAATACTAGGAAGGTAGGTACCCCTAAAGGGATTCCTAGACCAAACTAGAGTGTCCTCCTTGTCCTTGAGTCTAATATGGTTATCTTTAAGAGCCTTTAACTCTACCAAGCCTGTATGTCCCCATCATCCCCAAAATCAATTGTTTCAACTCCAAGCCAATTGTAAGAAAAAACTATAGAATTTGGAAGATCACAAATTTGAGCCACAAACATAGTACCTTGATTGCTTAAGTCCTCCACCATATGTAAAGGAAATCTATCATCTCCCTGACTCCCAGGCCAAGGATCAAGTCCAATTCTAACTTTCTGACCATCACCAATCTACAAGACTAACCAGTCACCTATGACCCCAAAAGACTTTAACAAAGCTCTCCATATATTGGAGACATTCCTAAAGGGCTTATCCTCATACCTAAACCACTCTTCCACAGAGAGAAGTTATATATACTTGTTGTGTACTACTTTCACCCACATCCCTTCACCTCAAAGAATCCTCCAAACTTCTTTTATAGTGAGAGCCCTGCCAAAACAACGGGGGTTCTTGATTCCCCAACCCCCCATCTCCTTAGGTCTAGACAAATTATGCCAAGTTCTCTAATGGAGGGAGTGACCATCCTTGTTTCCTTTCCACAAGAAATTATAACAAATCTTCCTTATTTCATCAAGAATGTCAATTGGTACACAAGCCAAAGAGACCCAATACACAGGTAAAGCTTCTAGAACTAACTTAATTAGAACCATTCAGCCACCTCTACTTAACAACTTATGGCACCTGCATAACTGCAGCCTCTTTTCCACCTTTCCAATGAGCCATACTCAATCCCTTCTCTAGTAATCATTAGGTTTTAAAATAAAACCTAGATATCTAAGCCCATTTTCAATGTTCACTAAAGGGAAACCACAATGAGTACATATCCAATCAAGATCATCCTAATAAATATTTAAAAAAGATAAAGAGTATTTTTTGATATTATACACCATACTTGAAGCTTCTCCAAAAAATTTCAACAGTCCCCGAAGCATGATCACTTCTCTTCTAGATCCATTGGAAAAAAAGAAGAATGTCATCCACAAAAAACAAATGAGTGACAAACAAGTTACCTCCAACTGATATGCCTTTTAGTGATCCTCTAGACTTGGCATTTAAGATTAATTTGCTTAGTCCCTCAACTAATAAGATAAAAAGGATAGGTGTCAATGTACATCCTTGTCTAAGGCTCCTCCTAGGTCTAAAAAAAGGGGTAGTTGATCCATTTATTAAAACAATGAACGAAACAGAGGTGACACGTGACATTATCCAATTCACACACTAAATGTCAAATCCCACCTGAAGCAACACCAATCTAATATAAATCCAGTTGACTCTGTCATATGCCTTGGAAAGATCCACCTTGCCAATCAATATTGGAGCATGCTTTGTCTTTACTCTATGCAATACCTCTTGTCCTATGCCAATTGCATCATGAATTTGTCTTCTTGACAAAAAGAAAATTGTTCCTAGGAAACGGAATTGGATAGAATACCCTTGATCCTGCAGGCAATGATTTTAGCAATTAGTTTATATAACCAAATGCATAATGAAATAGTTGTATATTCCTCCATATTGAAGGGCTTGTCTGTTTTAGGAATAAGGGTGATAAAAGTAGCATTGAAGGCTGCTAAGATTCTGCCATTAACTCTAGATTCCTTAATAACTATTAAGAGATCCTCTTCAAAAACCTCCTTAAAATCTAAGAAGAACTCAAATGGCCAACCATCTAGCCCTGGTCTCTTCTCTTTTTGGATAGCCAAAATAACAGCCTTTAACTCCTCTGAAGTGCCTGGTTCTTGTAGATACTGGTTTTGTTCTGCATTCACAAAGGAAGGGCACATGGTTGAAACCCTCAGCGTTTGAGACACTGAGGCATCACCATCTTCCTGAAACAACTACTTGAAATGGTTAACCCCCAACTCTAGCAGGTTCATGTGACTGTAAACTACTTCACCATTCTCATTATGCAAGTGCCAAATAGAATTCAATCCGGGTTTTTTTTTCGTGATTAACACAATTGTGAAAAAACATAGAATTATCATCTCCACTTTTTAGCTATAAGGCTCTACTCTTAAGTCTCCACTATGCTTATTTTTCCAACAATATTTTTTACTTTTTAGATTCCAAGTCCACAATGTGCTTCTTTTGTTTAGTAGATCTAAACCTTTCAAAATATTGGGAATGAGAAGAAGCCAACTCATTTTCTATATCGCATATCTCTTGTTGCATTGAAAGCCTTTTATATGCAACCTAGGCCATGGTTTTGACTTTGACTTTCTTGAGGTTGTTTAAAAATTGCATGGCTGCAGAGTCCCTATTGTTGCCCTCAAAGGAAACCCACATATCTTTGACCATATTTGTGAAGCCTTCATCCTCCAACCAAATAGAGAAAAAATTGAATGGACTTGGAGGATTTGTAGGTCCCAAAACCACCTCCAATAGAATAGGAAAGCAGTCATCCAATTTCCTTATAAAGTAATCAGTTAAAGGATCCTTTTGAGCTTTTTGTCCCCATATTTATGTTTCCCCCAAAGAAAAGTTCAAATCACCTCCAATTATAACCTTGTCTTGAGTCAAGAAACTCAACTAAAAGAACTTATCCCAACATAAGACTCTATTATTATAAGGTCCATAGGCATTAATGAAAGTGAATGCTTTCCCAAATTCCCTTGAAAATAAAGAAACACCCAAACCTGTAGGCACTAACCAACGGTTAGTACTGAGAAAATCCTTTGATAACCAACCAGTTATAAGACCACATGACCTACCATGTGCATCCAGGCAGGTAAAAACCCATCCAGGAAAGAGGGTCGTTAAAACACCCCTGATAATATCACCACGTGCTATCGATTCTTGTAAGCGAATAAATTTGGGTTTGTGCAACTCCACTAAATGCATGAGGCCTAGATTCTTACAGAGCAGTCCCAACCCTCGACAATTATAGGACATAATTGACATTAATCAAACTGTTTAGGGATGTTTTCTTTAAGAGTCCCAATAAGTGATTTTTTTCATCCCGCAATGATGTCATGATGAGCCCGTTCCCTGGCAGAGGCTAATGTTGATCTACAACCCCTAAGCCTAGGAGCAGTGTTTGAGGCTAAGTAAATACCCCTACCTCATATAGCATCTTGCCCCGATAAAAACCTATACAGATATTGTAGAAAATACCTCGACCCCTTAGTAGTCGATACCTTCACAATTTCTTTATCATCAACTAGACAATCTACCAAAGGAGGCAAATAATCAAGGTGCTCACTAACTAAAATTCATATAGAGTCAACACCATTCCCCTATTGAGTTGAAACCTTCGAATGTAAAACATCCAAACTCCCACACTATTTAGATGAACATCAGAATTACCAGCAAACCTATTTGAATCAAAGGTAAAGGAATTACCAAGATTGAAGGCCTTTTCTTCCATCCATGCATTGTCTAATGGGGATATTTATGGCCCATGGGCTATCAACCACAACAAAAGCCAGAAAAAAAGGCTTAGAAAAAACATCTACCAATCGACCTTTAGAAGGGGGTAACACCACTAACTGAGGGTTTATATGCGAGAGTCAAGCATCAGATTCCTAAGAAGAAAATGGGACTTCCTCCATACAGGATATGAAACCTCGATGCCCAATGGGGGGGAGGGGTGGATAAATACTGCCAAGCCTCATCATATCATGAACCAAAGGGAAGGATCCCTCCCGCATAGCCCACCTATCCAAAGGAGGATTAGAAAAAGGCCTCTTCTGCAAAAAAAAAGAGTTACAGAGCTCAAAGCTACCAATCAAACTAAGGCTATTACCAGAGGACCATATATCTAAAGGAGAATAAAAGAGAGAGCTATAACCCATGGACCGTACTTTAGTTAAGCTATTATTCATGGGAGATGAAATAGAAGCCTCAAGCATACCTTTCTTATCTGTAGAGGAGCCAAGAAGAGTGAATATCAAGAATAAATGGATCTATTTGCCTATAGCCTAGATTAACATCGTCGCTTTGACAGGGACAATTTGATATTCCACACAATCCCCCGGAGTATACCTTCCACTAATCCGAGTACCATAGCTTGAGGAACTATGGTCCTATGAAGAAAATGAGTCTCAAGAAGCCCCATACTTGACAAGTCATTATCAACAGGGTCTGGCTGCTCTTCCACTCAGACCCCCTAAGAAAGGCCCTCCACTAAACCAATTTCTATGGCCTAAGGAGCATTAGTCCCCTAAAGATGAATATTCTCAGACAATTCAATATGTTACATCTCTTCAGGTAACTTCCTTTTTGAGTAACACTACCCTAAGAATCCTGCTTCTGATGAATAATGGCGTAGGGTCGCCTGAAAGGGAGGTTACAATCCCTCACTAGGTGTCTATGTTCATGGCACCTGTGGAAACAGAAGGAGACACCTACGTAGTCGAGGGTCTAAACAAAAGAGGCTGCGTTCATTGAAAGAGCATATTCCCCCAGTAACCCTTCACAGATGTCAATTTCCACCGGTAAGCACCCAAAAACCATATTACCGGTTTCCATGAAACTATAATCAACATCAATGAAAACCGCAAGAAGATAGCCGATACTATGAAAATCTGCCGGACTCCAAAACTCGACAAGAAAACCCGGTAGCTTCACCCATAGATGCCCGATATATAATTTCTCTCTCCTAGCATCAAAACCAAGTAACCATGGATTCATCACAAAAGGATCATATCCCAAACACTAGTTACCTGCTAGAAGGGTTTTACCATCCTTAACAGAATCGGTATATACTGCCTTCCATATTTTTTCCAAGGAGACAACTTGCAGACTGTAACCCAGAGGGATGGACCATGTAACCAAGGCTCAAACTTAAAGTGAGGGGAACTCATGTTCCTTCCCATGAAATGGCCTACCACAACAGTTTACAACATCTTCAAAACCTCGGCCACATCCACATCACCACCCAGCGTGAGGTTCCTTTGAGAAGCCTTCCAACGAATAATGTGAAGCTTCTTCTCTGCATGTTTTACAGCCTCAACTACACCTTCTTCAGATTGAGAGGTCGAAAAAACCAGCGAGACATCCTCCTCTCGAATTATGGGATGAGTTAAACCAAGAGAACTCATCGAGGGCCCATGAGCGAGGTCCTCCAAAACCAGGGGAACCCTAATGCCCGCCGCATTGGAAACCCCACGCGAGAACATATGAACTACCTTTTCCCCTGGGGATTTTGAGATCAAAGTTCCTCGTGGTGGAGCCATGTGGCCCCCCACTTGACAGTGTTTGAACACCAGGACCCAACAACCAAGGCAATAGAAACTAAAAAAATAAACGAAAACACAAATAAATCACCTTTTGAAAAGACTTATGATGACCATCTTGACCACACACCAAGGATCCTTACGCCATTACCATAAAACCGAAAAAAAAACCGCCATGAAAACCTCTGGCTTCAATCAATGAGTGCCTAAAACCCTCTGAGAAACCCTCCATTGCCTCAATATTACACCTGATATATTTTTATTTAAGTTTTCTTGCTCATATTTACATACATACATATTAAAATATGAGAAACTTATTTTCTTACTGCCTTTAGTTAGATTCTTAAATGTTTAATTTGTCGAGACAAGATCTTTCAAAGATATACATCTTAATTTACTAGAAAACCAAATTGAATTTTCTATGCTCATCCAAATCATTCATGAAACCATGTAGTGTTTCTTTGTTAAGATAGATGTTCTTCAATCATAGCACATTCGACATTATTATCCACATATTTACTATACGTATTACTATCCACATATTTACAAAACATGTATATCCCAATAATATATATAGTTTAGGAAGAGCACATAAAATTAGCAAATTATCTCTAACCCAAAATTAGCAAGTTATCTCTAACCCTCTTTTTTATTTTCAATTAAATATGAAAAAGTATGTTATATTAGATTTTGTTTATATGCATTGAGGCTTTTTTATTTTAAAATGTATTAACAACAATTCAAAAACCTTCATTGTTAACATAGAGAAAAATTATGGCAGGTTGCTCAATTGTGTTTCATGTCCAAAATATTAATTAATAATTATCACTTGTCAAGAGAATGAATTCTTTTTTCTAATTACATTCAGTATAAAGGTTACCTCTATGCATATAATCCTAATTATAATCCTAACAACCAATAAAAAGCAGATACAACCTATACTTATAAATATATAAGAAAACGAGACTCAACCAGAAAATCTATAATGGATTACTCTCCCATGAGCTACTTAGTCTCGTTGTTCACCATTGATGTCCACTTCTCATTCTTTATTTACTTCACACCTTTCGAATGATGTGCTTACTTAATATAAAATGTATAATAATTTTTTTTTAACTTTGAAAATGTTATATATATATGAAAGAAAGAAATTCTTAAACTGTTATATTAAATATGACTTTTAATCTCACTATGCAACATTTATAAATACAAAATATATCGCATAATATTTCAAATTTTCAAAACATTACCAGGCATCTATCCATTTTAAAACTTTTCCAAAAACAAAAAAAAATCATTTTTTAAATTTTCCATCGTTTTTCATCATTTTTAAACTTTTCCAATTCCAAAGCATAGAGAGTGCTCACACAATCCCTACTTTAATTTTTAATTAAAAAGAATAGCTACTTTCTTGAACTTTTATGTATAAGAATATTTTGATTTATATTTGTCGCTAATAATATATTTAATTTAAATATTTTATTATTTTATATAAGACATAATTAATTTTTATTATTTTATATAAATATAATTAATTTATTATTATTTTACAAAATTCAATATTTGTTAATTTAAATGGTTAGCTTTTATTTTAATTATCTATATGTTCAGGTTTGTACTATTAATCTATATATTTCTAAAATCTAACTATATTTTGTCTAATATAGAATGAAATTTTTTATTTATTTGTATTTATTTAATAAAACATATTAACAAATGTGTAAATTTAATTGGTGGAAAGTGCTTGAAAAGACAATTTTTATCATTGCCACGAATTAAGAAAAATTAAAATAAAAATAGAATATGACTTTAATCTTTCTAATGTGACGTCTAAATATTTACTTTCTAGTGAATTAACATATCTGACATATTGAAGTCAAGTTGACACACATGGAGACATTCTGACTTTGCAGGCTATGGACATCAACCCACACTTGCATGTTCTAGTCTATTCTAGACCTACGTTACACTCCAACCTATTATGTTGATCTCTATATATTTGTTGTGCAAATGCATTAATCTCAAGTTCAGTGAAATCTTTACCTGTTGTGCATACGCGTTGGTCTCAGAAAGAGAATGTCGTTCTACAACAATCCTTGTTGCAAGTAATGGTATGTCAATCCACAATTTGTTTTTTGTTTCCAATTCAATCTTGAACTTTTCTTAATCTAACTATTTCTTTTGTTAATTTAACAATGTTGGGTCTTATTTATCCCATTACTCTGACTCTTTTATGCATTTTCGAGTTCGGCTTATGATTGTATTTCAAAACACTCATGTTACAGAAAACAAATGGTACTTCTTAAATTTTCCAGGTACAAAGGGTTTTACCCTCATTGCTTTCATTGCTTTCGTTTTCCAGCTTATGGACATAATATTCAAATATACAGTAACGATATTAACTTTTGGTTATTCCTTTGCAGAGGAATCATGAGCTAGAATGTCGTCTAAGACTTTCTTAGAGGATTCCAAGATTCCAGTAAATCCAATGTTACTAAAAAATCTCTATCTACCTTGAGCTCAGGATTTTTACGCAACCCTGTGATTTGATTCAAAACTTGGACTTTCAGATTCCTCTTGACAAGTTTTAGAATGAGTTGCCAAGAAATGGGATTCTAGCTCTCTCTCTCTTTTTAATAAATTGCTATGCATCTCTATATCTAGGCCTTTCCATGTTTGTGTCTCTGTATCCAATCTATAGGAGATTAAATATTGTATTTGCTTTGTTTACCCTATTGCAAATATACAGAGGAATTACCAAAATCAATTTTAAAGCCTACACTTGCCAAATTTAGAATCATTAAATTCTCTGCAAGAACTCAATTTGCAAGCTTGCAAACTCCCTTAGGGTATCAGAAACTTAACATCACCTTTTAACTTGTCTTTCACTAACTTTCCTAGTGTAAGAAGCATTCCAGAAAGCATTGGAGGTTGAAGGCATCGACGTTCTCAATGGACATGTCATGTTGCTCATAAGAGAATTTATGGATTTATCTGGTTAATTAGGAAATCTAAGAGAGCTGACCCTATGTGAATTTCATAGAATAGAGAAGCTTCCCAAAATTTTCAGAACTCAACTGTTTGGTAAAGCTAAATTTATCAAAGTGCATCTCACTTGAAGTATTATGTAATGAGTTCCATTGCCTCTCGTCATTGGAAATTCTAGATTTGAGTGGGCATCAATGCTTCCAAGAGCTCACTTAAGATTTCCGTTGCCTCACCTCATTACAAAATCTATACTTGAGTGAGTGTCGGAGGATAAAAGACCTCCCTCAAAATTTGCATTGCCTCCCTTCACTGTAGCATATGTACCTATGTAATTGCCGCTTGCTGGAGGGAAAATGGATGGACAAAAGGTGAAGATAAAAAGATTATAAATTCTGATCATTCGAGAAAGGTATGGGCTAGTAAAAAGATGGGGATAAAATGGGGCTGAGAGTAGAGCCCAGCGGTGGGGCCTGACGGCTGCCTCGCAGGAAGTCTGGCTTCGATTCCTGCGGGGGAGGTGCTGCTGCACCCCAGAAAAAGTCTGCACGACCTCGATGGTGGCCGTACCCCTGCTGGCAACCTGTTCAAGATTTAGGCTGGCCCCGGCCCGTGGGGTTTGATATCCAGGTGGTTTAGTGACGGCGCTCACTGGGCGGTTTGGAGAGGTTCCCCTAGGTTACAAAAAAAAAAGAAAAAAAGAAATGGGGATAAATTCAAAGAGAATGTAATCAATCATGATATTTTGCAGTGTATACAGGGCATATGAAGATAATGTCCATCTATCCATATTTATCATAGGTCCACCAACTATGTCATTGTCTATCTATCTATATTTATTATATCCACCAATTATGTCTTTTCATGAACTATAAGTTAAATTTTATAATAATGCCATTGAATTTTATTTCTCTTCAGGATTTGCCCAAAAAAGAGAAGGAAAATATACTCCAAAAATTATTACCAGAACGGGATTCCCTTCTTATTGATAAGTGAGGAGAGCCATTCCATATTCGTGATATTCCTACAAACACCCTCTCACATGTCATGTTTCATAATGATCCAAATGATAATTTACCTTATCCTTTAATTGAGGAGACCGTAGATGACGTCAAACATTTTACTCAGTTGCCTAGGAAAATCAAATACAATTTTGGGTTATAGTCATGAAATTTGAGGACTTGGATTGATGGTGGTTAAATTGTCATTAACATTAAATGTAGATGTTCAAGAACATAAGGGGAGATGTTCGAGAATCGATGATGGAAGCATAATATATATGGAAGAAGATTAAAAAAATGATAGCAGATTGCAAGGGAAAAATTATGAGGTGGATATTCAAAGACAACAATACTAAAAAGAGATGATACAACTCTGGTAAAGAAAACAAATTGATCATGACTCCGAATTCGAGCTTTGCACATAATTTTTCATGTGCACATCTAAGTTTTACTGGGCTCTCGAGGATTCGATTGAAAATTTAAGAATGTTGTCAATCTCTAATTCTGGATGATGCAAAATAAACTAATTCATAAGTAGAAATGCAGATTCAAGCCAATCTTGCAAGCAAAGAAAACAAGCGAGACTAAAATTTCCAAGAGAAATCGAGTTTTAAGAATTTAATATATTTTTATAATGAATTTGAATAATTATAAAATTATTTATAATTTTTTTTTATATAAATTTGTAGAAGTTCAATATTTTTATGGTTATAAGATTGGTTATAATTTTTTTATTATCATATCTCAAGAATTCAATATTTTTATTATGAATTTGAATGATTATTAATGATTGTAAAAGGGTAGAGAGCCACCTAGTTGCTGTTCAAAGAGAGTGTTAGTGAACTCCATTTTATTGTATTTCAATTTTATGATTAATTTTTTTTATAATAAATATCATAGATGTGTAATGGACGATTCTTTCACTATTATTTATGAACTTATAGATATTTACATATGCATGCAAAATGTGCAAGTATTTATATTTTTTTAAATATTAATTCTTAAAGTTGTTTTTATAATAATAATATTTATTGTTTAATTTTAAAATTTTTAAAGGTATGGACTAAGTTGTATGCAACTTTTGTGATATATATAAATTCAAATTTGATTAAATATTTTTTAATCAATTATTACACTATTTTCTCTGGATGGGTGATAAGGATAGGAGATGGTTACATGTGTACACGATGTGACGATGCCTACAGCAAGCATCCTTCCCATTGCAAGCCGTGGAGGTGGGAATTTGTAACTTGGAGAATGAGAGCTTTGTGTGAACGACAATGTGAATGACATTGATGGCTTCGAGTGCTCTAGTTTTCCGTAAGTGGAACTTCTCCTTGATAAGATTTTCCTTTATGCCAGGCTAGGTGATAATGTTCAAGTTAATGGGAATTAACGCAACACGAATAATTATGATAGTTTAGGGTGCACGCAATCGGACTTCATGCATGATGAAATAGGGTACATTTCTCCGTCTGTTCTAGAACATTTTGGTGATGTTTTGTCTCTCCTTTTTAATGTTTTCTTTCCTCCTATTATTTTTTTGCATGCCCCTTGTTTAGAGAATTTTTTTGTTCTTGGTATTCCTTAGGATATGAATTTTTTTGCTCCTCTCTCCCCGTGGTCCTTGCCAAACCTTACCACTCTCCTCAAACATCACCTCTCTGGTTCGTTTCTCTATGTTTGTCACTTTTCCCTTGTATTTTTGTGTTCTAGACCTCCCTCACCATGGTAGGTAAAGTGTTATGCAACAAATTTCCAAAAGGTGCATGAAAAGAGCAAAAATAGATCAGAAATAGTACTCCATGACTTTAATGAAAAAAATAGATGAATAACAAGCCTCTTCGAGGGGGAAACCTCCTTATACAATGTACTAAGTACACAAGACAAGACAAGACATGATACTCCAAATGAAAAGATCTCCTTCCTATATATAAGAGACTAAGAGGTACAATTTCAACTAACTGACCCAAGCCGACGTAACTAATATAACCATACTGATGACAATTACAAATAATGGACCAAAGTCGACATCAAAACTAATGTAATGCACCAAGATATAAGGGGAAATGTGCCCACATTTAGGGATTAACATCCCTCAACACTTGATTAGTTGTGGATGCCTCTGTATGAAGGACTCATCTTCCCATGTCGAATCTTCAACTGGTAAGTTCTTCCACTTGATGAGGTACTCGGTAATAGCTCAATTTCGTAGTTGTTTGGTCCTTGTTCCAGTGATTTGTTCATGTTCCAATATGACTTTTCCTTCTTCATCAAGCTCTGGCAAGATTGTTTGAATTGGGATCTTGTCTCCTATTACATTATTTAAGCAAGAAACATGGAAAACTAGGTGTACTCTTAAAGACGAAGGGAGCTCCAATTTGTAAGCCATACTACCAATCTTCTGCAACACTTTATAAGGACCATAATGTTATCCAACAAATTTCCAAAAAGGGCATGAAAAGAGCATAAATAGATCAAAAAGAGTACTCCACGACTTTAATGAAGAAAATTGATGAATAACAAGCCTCTTTGAGGGGGCAACCTCCTTATACAATGTACTAAGTACACAAGACAAGACAAGACAAAACAAGATACTCCAAATGAAAAGGTCTCCTTCCTATATATAGGAGACTAAGAGGTACAATTCCAACTAACTGGACCAACCCAACGTAACTAATATAACCATACTAATGAAAATTACAACTAATGGACCAAATCCGACATCAAAACTAATGTAATGCACCACAACATAGGGGGAAATGTGCCCACATTTAGGGCTTAACATAAAGGATGGAGTCGTCGGGTGCGTAGAGGCAACAACAACAATCCAAAGACCAAAGTGTAGATTGAAGCAGTCGAGACCAAAGTGTAGATTGAAGCGGTCAAAGCCAAATCTACCTATTTCAATCAGGTTCCAGCCTCCATTCGTAATCAAATCTTTGAGGCAAAGGCATGGGTGAAAACAGAACAGGATTACATCAAAATTGAGGATATGGTGGAAGACATGGTTCTGTGGGTTCAAGATACAGGTTATACTCGTATCATGGAGACAAAATATTATAAGACAGTCACCCTCTACTAGCAAGTTAAATCTCTTCTATGAAAAGCACTTCTTGACATCAAGGAGGAGGGGAATGAATTTCTCTTGTAGATGGATGAACTTCAAGAGCACAACAAGAAAATGGAAGCAAAGCTTAACATAATTATCAAGGAAAGTACCAGCTTGGGATGTGTATCTTTTGCTCTTGAACCATCTCATGGAGATATGCCTTTAATTCCTATTTCTGGCGATGAAACAGAAAACTAGTTTTGTTACTTCACATAATTACTTTTTTCATATCTAACTGTCATAGTTATATTCATACTTTTTTAGACTTCTTTTACTTTTATCTCGGGGTCAACAAAACCTCATGGCCTTTAAATGGCAATTTAGTTTTACTTTCCAAAGAATAGACCAATACTCTCTCTCTTTCTCTCTCTCACACACATTTTATTATAATATAATTGATTTTTACAATAAAAAAACAATCATTTACATTACAAATTCATTGTTTAAATATAAATATAATATTTAAAAACTTGTGTACACATCATAATAAAATATATATAATATTTTTTTTGTTAAACATAAACAAGTTACTTTTTTTTTAATTCATCTTAGATTTAAGAAATTGAAATCTCCTATTTAGTATTTTTTTATATGTTTTCCTACTACTATATATGTTTTATACTTTATCAAAACATTCACTAAGACTTCATAAGATTTTATAATTTAATAAAAGATTGGCCAAGACTTTACAAGGTTTTATAATTTAGTAAAAGATTTACTAAGATTTTACAAGGTTTTATAATTTAGTAAAATATTTGCCAAGATTTTACAAGATTATATAATTCAATGAGAGATTTGCCAAAAAATTATATATATATAATATTACATTGATAAAATAGCCTTCATATTTTCCCATATATCATGGGAATTCGTCCATTTATTATACATAAAAATTTATAGGGAATTCTTAAAATTTTCCCTATAAACATGATTTATGATCTAAAGAAACAAATATTTGCAAACCAAAATAAATATTAATGAAATATGTACTATCTATAAGAAATGCCCCATAATACTAAACTCCAACAAATAACAAATAATATGAGATTAAGTATTGGCTTTATTGATCATAACAAAATATATTAGTTGTCTTCTTTAATTTACAATCTACCATGGACAAATAACAAAAATCATACAAGTGGTCAGATTTCTTCATCGAACACTACACACATGTGACATGCATACCGAGTTAATTATTACAAGCCACTACATATAATAATTTGACACGAGAGAAGTCGACACATAGTTAAAAATAATGGGAAAAAAAACTATCTAGCATGTTCATGTACATATTCTAAGAAGAATGGTTTTTAAACTTAAAAGATTAGCAGGTGGGGGTAATCAAGAATAATATAATCAATACTTATTTATTGTTAACAAATATTTTTCCAGAATAATGTCAAGGAGAGAATTCGAAAGCAACATGAGCATAAATATAGTCTAGAAGACATCAAGAAAATTCAATCAAATTCAATCAACAAGTTCTTTGTTCTCCAAATATAACTGTTAATAAAACTCCATCGTAAGTCTAAATGTTACAAACAATTTTTTTAATAAAGTATTAAAGGCCAACTCATTACATGACAACAATCTTATAAAACTCGAACAGCATAGCTATTAAACACAACTACTGTAATTAATTGACCTCATAATATCAAACCGCCACTCAATAAAGAGATCAACGATTTACCTCCAAGGTTAATACATGACTATGTATGAAACATAATGCATGACTATGTATGCAACATAATGCTTGATCCTTCCAAACGCAATCAAGGCCGTTAAATTTATATACATATAATTGAATATATATTCATAAACCAGGGTTGATCTTATATTGATTGCCCCGCCATAGTTATCCAATAAACTATATTTAATGTCATAGGAATACATTTTTATAGATTTTACTTTTATCAATTAATTTTAATTTTATTTATCTATAATTTCTGACAATTAAAAACTCTCGTATAGGGATTTATGTCACATCAGAAGTGTCTTGCACCAATTAAAAAATCAGATTATTGTATTTTGAAATTTATAGTATTTATTTTTTTTATTTTTTGAAATAATATGTTTAATAATTAAATTTTGCAAAACATTGGTAAACTTTATGTGGGAAAAAGCAAATTATTATAAGTCAATAAAGTTTGATTAACCAATGGTTAGTATATCCCTTCCTTGGCAATGAATAATAAATGAAAATTACGTTCTAAAAAACAAATTAAGACTAGTATACTAGTTCCCATTCAATATATAAACTTTAAGCATCTTCAAACCCAAAACTATTAAGAGTCATTTTGAAATAGATCTACTTGACTTTATTAAATTACATCATAGAAGGACCCCAATTTACACAAAATTACTGTCCCAAATTTGTCTTTGCACCTAGATATCTATGTCAAGTGTGACAATGAACCTTATGGGCAAAATTTGAAATGCTAATTGTTAAGTTGAGAATTTTTTTATTGTGTGACATTCTAATGGTTATCCCTAAAATATTACTTCACTATGAAAAGTCCCTCATTCAACACAACACTATTTTACCCTAAGTGAATATTTTGTCCTCAACTTTTATGCTTTATTATTTGCATTTACCTAAAAAAAACTTTTCCCATGCAACAATTTACTCAAGCATTTTCATTATCATGGAGGATAAGAAGATAGGTGTCTCACTCTATTACTGTTTGCAAAATCCCACCCCGTGGAAAGAAAAAAATGGTAGATTTGAGATCAAGGGATGCCAAAAATCAATATGATAAAGAGAAATGAATTAACATTCAAGTTCTATTATGATTTAGGTAAGGGATGGCTTCTATTAACAACCAATATAATTTATAGTTACCAACAAACCAAATTGTAGGGTAGGGTTTATTTTATTTATGGGAAAAAAAGTGCATGCCTGATAACAAGGATGATGAGATGAGGGCTAATGTTCTCCACTACCCAACGCATAGGAGGTCTCGATCTACAAAAGTACTCCCACCAAGAAAATTGACTTGACCTTCATTGTTGGCAAGGTTAAATATGGTCATCTTTTCTTCTTGCATTGTAGCTTTTGAAGAGTGTATAGTCATTGAATTACTAATTTTAAGCATATGATTGCATTTAAAGAATAAAATTAATCTAGCAAAACTATATTTACTTGCAATTTGTGCTATTTTTTTATTCCAAATTTCTAGCAAAACAATTTATATAATGAGGACATTGTGCCAAATTCCAATTCTAAATGAAGCATTGGATGAATATAGCTGCACCATATTTTCCTATGGCCATAAAGGGAAAACATATAGTATGGGTGGAGTAAAAATATATATATGCATATGCTTTCCTCAAAAGTTATGTATTTTATTTCCATTGGTATCTTAGGAAATTTGGCTTCAATAAAGAAACATGTTTTTGTCTCTCCAACCTCCTCCCCTTATAATTTTTAGCAATTGCATATGGTCGTGCAACCAAACGAATCGATGCTAGGTCAGTTTCCATAGGCTCCTTTTATTTTGTTGGAGCAATTTAGCATAAGTATGTTAACAGTCCTTCTTCATTAATGAGGAATGGGGGCTCCCTTCTTTGACTTAACAGTCCCTCAGTTTGCCATCCCAACTCCTTTTTACATTCCATATCCCGCATATGTCTTACTGACATAAACTTTACCATCTCACTCATATTGTTTATCAATCATGCAGTGTAGATGGGGCATTATCAAAATATCCAATGGCGTTTCACCCGAAACCCATTTCCAAGATATGGGATCCTTCCCATGAAGTTTGGCTTCTGCAGGCCCTCTCTCATGGTCTTACTGCAATGTGTCTTCTTGGCACACTTATTAAATAGCCAAACAGTCAGCAACATTTAACAATAAAATTCAAATCTGATTGTTTCATAACCAATCAATGGCACTAATAATTAAATTCAATATGAAATTGCAATTCTGTTTACTGCAAAAATCAATTTGCTTTAACCATGAGGCCATCCTCATATCGTTTGGCTCATGTAAGTGGCATCACTCTGTCCATTATGGATTTATTCTTGCTACCTCCATGACTTTAATGAAAAAAATAGATGAATAACAAGCCTCTTCGAGGGGGAAACCTCCTTATACAATGTACTAAGTACACAAGACAAGACAAGACACGATACTCCAAATGAAAAGGTCTCCTTCCTATATATAAGAGACTAAGAGGTACAATTCCAACTAACTGACCCAAGTCGACGTAACTAATATAACCATACTGATGACAATTACAACTAATGGACCAAAGTCAACATCAAAACTAATGTAATGCACCAAGATATAAGGGGAAATGAGCCCACATTTAGGGATTAACATCCCTCAACGCTTGATTAGTTGTGGATGCCTCTGTATGAAGGACTCATCTTCCCATGTCGAATCTTCAACTGGTAAGTTCTTCCACTTGATGAGGTACTCGGTAATAGATCAATTTCGTAGCTGTTTGGTCCTTGTTCCAGTGATTTGTTCATGTTCCAATATGACTTTTCCTTCTTCATCAAGCTTTGGCAAGATTGTTTGAATTGGGGTCTTGTCTCCTATTACATTATTTAAGCAAGAAACATGGAAAACTAGGTGTACTCTTAAAGATGAAGGGAGCTCCAATTTGTAAGCCATACTACCAATCTTCTGCAACACTTTATAAGGACCATAATGTCATCCAACAAATTTCCAAAAAGGGCATGAAAAGAGCATAAATAGATTAGAAAGAGTACTCCACGACTTTAATGAAGAAAATAGATGAATAACAAGCCTCTTTGAGGGGGCAACCTCCTTATACAATGTACTAAGTACACAATACAAGACAAGACAAGACAAGATACTCCAAATGAAAAGGTCTCCTTCCTATATATAGGAGACTAAGAGGTACAATTCCAACTAACTGGACCAACCCAACGTAACTAATATAACCATACTAATGAAAATTACAACTAATGGACCAAATCTGACATCAAAACTAATGTAATGCACCACAACATAGGGGGAAATGTGCCCACATTTAGGGCTTAACATAAAGGATGGAGTCGTCGGGTGCGTAGAGGCAGCAACAACAATCCAAAGACCAAAGTGTAGATTGAAGCAGTCGAGACCAAAGTGTAGATTGAAGCGTTCGAATCCAAATCTACCTATTTCAATCAGGTTCCAGCCTCCATTCGTAATCAAATCTTTGAGGCAAAGGCATGGGTGAAAACAAAACAGGATTGCATCAAAATTGAGGATATGGTGGAAGACATGGTTCTGTGGGTTCAAGATACAGGTTATACTCGTATCATGGAGACAAAATATTATAAGACAGTCACCCTCTACTAGCAAGTTAAATCTCTTCTATGAAAAGAACTTCTTGACATCAAGGAGGAGAGGAATGAATTTCTCTTGTAGATGGATGAACTTCAGGAGCACAACAAGAAAATGGAAGCAAAGCTTAACATAATTATCAAGGAAAGTACCAGCTTGGGATGTGTATCTTTTGCTCTTGAACCATCTCATAGAGATGTGCCTTTAATTCCTATTTCTGGCGATGAAACAGAAAACTAGTTTTGTTACTTCACATAATTACTTTTTTCATATCTAACTATCATAGTTATATTCATACTTTAGTAGACTTCTTTTACTTTTATCTCGGGGTCAACAAAACCTCATGGCCTTTAAATGGCAATTTAGTTTTACTTACCAAAGAATAGACCAATACTCTCTCTCTCTCTCTCTCTCATTTTATTATAATATAATTGATTTTTACAATAAAAAAACAATCATTTACATTACAAATTCATTTTTTAAATATAAATATAATATTTAAAAACTTGTGTACACATCATAATAAAATATATATAATATTTTTTTGTTAAACATAAACAAATTACTTTTTTTTAAATTCATCTTAGATTTAAGAAATTGAAAATCATGTTATTGTTTATTAATATTTATCTCCTATTTAGTGTTTTTTTATATGTTTTCCTACTACTATATATGTTTTATACTTTATCAAAACATTCATTAAGACTTCATAAGATTTTATAATTTAATAAAAAATTGGCGAAGACTTTACAAGGTTTTATAATTTAGTAAAAGATTTATTAAGATTTTACAAGGTTTTATAATTTAGTAAAATATTTGTCAAGATTTTACAAGATTATATAATTCAATGAGAGTTTTGCCAAAAAATTATATATACATAATATTACATTGATAAAATAGCCTTCATATTTTCCCATATATCATGGAGATTCGTCCATTTATTATACATAGAAATTTATAAGGGTTCTTAAAATTTTCCCTATAAACATGATTTATGATCTAAGAAAAAAAATATTTACAAACCAAAATAAATATTAATGAAATATGTACTATCTATAAGAAATGCCCCATAATACTAAACTCCAACAAATAACAAATAATATAAAATTAAGTATTGACTTTATTGATCATAACAAAATATATTAGTTGTCTTCTTTAATTTACAATCTACCATGGACAAATAACAAAAATCATACAAGTGGTCAGATTTCTTCATTGAACACTACACGCATGTGACATGCATACCAAGTTAAATATTACAAGCCACTACATATAATAATTTGACACAAGAGAGAAGTCGACACATAGTTAAAAATAATGGGAAAAAAAACTATCTAGCATTTTCATGTACATATTCTAAGAAGAATGGTTTTTAAACTTAAAAGATTAGCAGGTGGGGGTAATCAAGAATAATATAATTAATACTTATTTATTGTTAACAAATATTTTTCCAGAATAATGCCAAGGAGAGAATTCGAAAGCAACATGAGCATAAATATAATCTAGAAGACATCAAGAAAATTCAATCAACAAGTTCTTTGTTCTCCAAATATAACTGCTAATAAAACTCCATCGTGAGTCTAAATGTTACAAACAATTTTTTAAATAAAGTATTAAAGGCCAACTCATTACATGGCAACAATCTTATAAAACTCGAACAGCATAGCTATTAAACACAACTACTGTAATTAATTGACCTCATAATATCAAACCGCCACTCAACAAAGAGATCAACGATTTACCTCCAAGGTTAATACATGACTATGTATGAAACATAATGCATGACTATTTATGCAACATAATGCTTGATCCTTCCAAACGCAATCAAGGCCGTTAAATTTATATACATGTAATTGAATATATATTCATAAACCAGGGTTGATCTTATATTGATTGCCCCGCCATAGTTATCCAATAAACTATATTTAATGTCATAGGAATACATTTTTATAGATTTTACTTTTATCAATTAATTTTAATTTTATTTATTTATAATTTTTGAAAATTAAAAACACTCGTATAAGGATTTATGTCACATCAGAAGTGTCTTGTACCAATTAAAAAATCAGATTATTGTATTTTGAAATTTACAGTATTTTTATTTTTATTTTTTGAAATAATATGTTTAATAATTAAATTTTGCAAAACATTGGTAAACTTTATGTGGGAAAAAGCAAATTATTATAAGTCAATAAAGTTTGATTAACTAATGGTTAGTATATCCCTTCCTTTGGCAATGAATAATAAATGAAAATTACGTTCTAAAAAACAAATTAAGACTAGTATACTAGTTCCCATTCAATATATAAACTTTAAGCATCTTCAAACCCAAAACTATTAAGAGTAATTTTGAAATAGATCTGCTTGACTTTATCAAATTACATCATAGAAGGACCCCAATTTACACAAAATTACTGTCCCAAATTTGTCTTTGCACCTAGATATCTATGTCACGTGTGACAATGAACCTTATGGGCAAAATTTGAAATGCTAATTGTTAAGTTGAGAATTTTTTTATTGTGTGACTTTCTAATGGTTATCCCTAAAATATTACTTCACTATGAAAAGTCCCTCATTCAACACAACACTTTTTTACCATAAGTGAATATTTTGTCCTCAACTTTTACGCTTTATTATTTGCATTTACCTAAAAAAAACTTTCCCATGCAACAATTTACTCAAGCCTTTTCATTATCATGGAGGATAAGAAAATAGTTGTTTCACTCTATCACTGTTTGCAAAATCCCACCCCGTGGAAAGAAAAAAATGGTAGATTTGAGATCAAGGGGTGCCAAAAATCAATATGATAAAGAGAAATGAATTAACATTCAAGTTCTATTATGATTTAGGTAAGGGATGGCTTCTATTTACAACCAATATAATTTATAGTTACCAACAAACCAAATTGTAGAGTAGGGTTTATTTTATTTATGGGAAAAAAAAGTGCATGCTTTATAACAAGGATGATGAGATGAGGGCTAATGTTCTCCACTACCCAACGCATAGGAGGTCTCGATCTACAAAAGTACTCCCACCAAGAAAATTGACTTGACCTTCACTATTGGCAAGGTTAAATATGGTCATCCTTTCTTCTTGCATTGTAGCTTTTGAAGAGTGTATAGTCATTGAATTACTAATTTTAAGCATATGATTGCATTTAAAGAATAAAATTAATCTAGCAAAACTATATTTACTTGCAATTTGTGCTATTTTTTTATTCCAAATTTCTAGCAAAATAATTTATATAATTAGGACATTGTGCCAAATTCCAATTCTAAATGAAGCATTGGATGAATATAGCTGCACCATATTTTCCTATGGCCATAAAGGGAAAAGGGAAAACATATAGTATGGGTGGAGTAAAAATATATATATGCATATGCTTTCCTCAAAAGTTATGTATTTTATTTCCATTGGTATCTTAGGAAATTTGGCTTCAATAAAGAAACATGTTTTTGTCTCTCCAACCTCCTCCCCTTATAATTTTTAGCAATTGCATATGTTCGTGCAACCAAAAGAATCGATGCTAGGTCAGTTTCCATAGGCTTCTTTTATTTTGTTGGAGCAATTTAACATGAGTATGTTATGTGCAATTTGCTTTCATATGGAAGCGTAGCTAAGAATTAAAGTGTATAGTGTTTACTTTGCAACATAGAGAGCTTCCTAGTTCTACTAGAGTGATTCCTAGTAGCCCCTCACATTTGATATTCACCATTCATATTAAAGAAGAGTCTCCAAAAGATGAACTTATTAAATGTGGAAAAATAATCTCGTAAATCTGGTTGGTTTTGAAAACATTTCATGTTCGATTGCTCAAGTGGTATGCCAAGAGGAAGGGATTGTAACATCAAAGGATGACATGTTTTGAGTTTGTCTCACTAAAAGTAGTTCTTCAATGAGATCTATAAGTGAGTTATTATTCTCCTTCAGATGTTGTCTCATATAAATTAATTATGTAAGGTAAAGCAAGGGATGCAAAGAGGTTGAAAGAAGGATTGTTGAGATAACAAACAATGGTAAAGAGAGACACATTCAAGCTCAAAGATGTATATGTGTCACGTCCCCTTCCGTCAATCCGATGCAAAGAAGGAAACATGACCAAACATAAGGGGCTTATTGACAATCCCAGCCCCATTGAAAATGCTAAGAAATGCATGGATAAATAAAACTTGTGCATACATATTCATACTCAACAAGCACAACGGAATTAAACTCTATAGATGCACGTAGTTTCATTATGCATTCGGCATATAAACAACAGTCATTAATTAAGACATTGCATAACATATAATTAACACAACTCAATTAATAAACACAGTGGAATAACCATATTAACATACACGCAGAAGGAGATGCATCAGCCTATTTCTTCCAGGCAGAATAATGAAACAATCACATAATAATCAATCTCATTCTCATGCTATGCACAGGCATCACGCTAACTAACTTAAGATAATTGTTTCGTCCAAGTAACATGAGTAATTTAACATACAGGACAAAACACAGAATGAACATAACTCAAACCACAGAGAATACTTATCTTGAAGATGAAGCTGTCCAACAACTGGCTATGTGAGAGCAATGTTCCACCCAATCATAGATCTCTATCCAGCCTATATTCTTTCAGCTAAGAGATCACCCCCGAGCTGGGATGTGTATCCACTAAGGAGGAACTAAACAAGCTCACTCACAGCCATGGTCTCACTCAACCAGTCATGCTAAGCCAACACACAGTTGGGTTTATCAAGCATGCAATAAGAAAGGAAGGAGGATGCTAAGCCAGTGAGCTCAACCACAGAGCTACAGACATCTCAAGCTAAATTCAAGCAATCCAATCCTCTATTCAAACATCCACACTTTGATTTCTCGCAATTTTGTCATCCAATAACTCATTCCCGTCACTGGACTTCTAGGCTATGGAAACTGGGCTTTCCAATGGATTTCGGAGTATCTAATCCTCTCAATTTCGCCCCAAGGTTCATATCTATGGATCCCTCATTGGATTTCACTGTCAAATACCAATTCTGAGCGTTTTTGGCTCTTCAAAACATGGGTTCTTGCAAAGTTGTGATTTCTGGTTTTTCTCGCTGCTGGGAATTCGTTTTTGGATGAAGATTGATGCTGAGATCTTCCACATTGGAATGGGAATGAGGAAGAAACCATTCCCATGAGGTAGAGTGACTTGTGGTACAAGAAAACAGAGCCCATACTCTACCATACGAATTTCTGGGTTGCCCATGCTCCATTGAAGCCTTAGACTGAAATCTTCAACTACTTCCTTACAACATAAATAAATGTCATCAAGGAAAGTCAGATGGGTTCTCACAATGACATTTGGCAGCATGTGGTTCATCCCCAGAACACCCTCACCACTCCTTAGTGGATACACATGGCCCCTTCTCATTCGTTGCTCCCATAGTCAGTTTTGGTATTTTATTACAATATAGAATATTTACATTATTTACAATGTTCCATGGCTAATAGCACATGGGTAGTGTTGGGCTTCAATCCACTAATGCAGATCGAACCTAAAATTTATATCAATTTGGGTCTGTAAGCTTAGAGGCATATCCAAGTTTTAGGACTGAGAGCTAGACTTGTTTGGTTAACTTAATTCTTTGTGAATCGAATCTACTGTCAGGTGAGAAACACTGTAACTTAAAGATACAAAAATCATTTTACAGGGATAACTTCATTTGTTTCTTTTCAAGTACACAGCGACCTAATTAGGAAAGCAATCTATTGGTGAAAGTCTCTATGATAGTGAAAGCAATTTAACAATAATTCTAACCCTAAGATACAGACTACAGAGTTCTGCCTGACATCCCAATACTGAATGAACAATTAACCATTAAATTCCCTTACAGGACATTGTTCATAATTGATAATTGTTCTAAACACTTTATCTTCAAATGAGCAACAATGTATGATATATTAAAATCACAGTCTGAACCATTCTTTTAACATTTAGCAAAATGGAAGACAGAACTCATAGAAATGTAAGCGATGTGTAGCATAATGAAATCGTGGCTTGAACTATTTAAATGAGAACAGAGCTGTAATAAAATTAATTTAAAAACTAACTGAATTCGTTCTGCAACAATAAGCTAGATAATACCGGGAGTAACACATACCAATGGCTCAATCTAAATCGCATGCATCAAATTAAATCGCTGCAAACATCTAAATCGCATTCACTGGCAATGTAAGAGTGTGTGAACTCAACAATGGGGGCCCTCCAGTGCCTCGTTCCACACACAGTTGAAGATTTACAGAACTGAAAGTCTAATTGTATTCACCATAAATTGATTACACAGTAAAACCACGCAGTTCAGAAGCAATATGCGTTCTTCCCAAAATCGTGATTATTGATCCAATGTTTTGTGAAGTACTTATACAAATTCGAAAGAAAACTGGAAATGCTATAATCTTGTAAACTAATTAATGAACATGGCCATCGAGATCCTCATTCAGAATCGTGAAACTCAACAGAATCCAAACTGCCCTGCTTTTGTGCTGAGTGGTAGCGCAGGTGGTCATCTTTGACCGACTTTGACTTGCCACCTGCGAAAGCCACATCACCTATTCGTTGGAAATTCGTCCATCCTTGGACACTAAGGATCTTTCCTCCATCTTTCAGTTAATGCCTAGCTGGCCTGCAAGTGCTCAACTTTGGAGACATTACGGAAAGTTAGCACATCCTGTAATTCTGATAAAAACTTAGTTTAAATGCTCTAAAAATCTCAAATTCAATTTGTTAACAAGTAATGACATTAATACCTTTTTAACCAAAGTCTGTGGTGAACTAAAAGCTTTATAGATTGGTATGAGGGCTTTATGGAGGAAGATGGAGGATATTTAGATGACAAAAAGAGGTCAAAATGGTGCCCAACATCTCCCACAAGAGGAAGCTGTTGCATGTCCCCATGCCAAAAATATTTGACCTTATTTTAAAACCAAAATTTTGCTGCTGACCTTCTTGCTTCTAATCTCCTACTGAGACGATGCATCTGTTGAAGTTGGAGATGAATAAAGGACCTTCAGTCTCTCATACTTAGCTTTGTAGGTCTTCTTCTGCTTATACCATCTGGATGCATTCTTAGAAATGTGTGTCCTCTGAATTCTCAGTTTCCGATTGTCTTTTCTCAATTTCTCATTCTTGAGCTCCAATTCCTTTATTTCAAGTTTCAACCTCTTAATCTCTTTCTTGGAGGTTTTCTTCTTCTTCATTGAAAGCTGGACAGAACTCGTGTCCATCCCTAATTCTTCACTTTCCTGTACTGAACCCTCTTTCTTTTCTTCTTGCACAGTTTGTTGCTTTGAGGAAAGAGAAGCTGAGTCTTTTAGTACTCCCTGTCTTGACTGTTTTTCCTTCTCCCTCTCCTGCTGATCAAAGAAGAGATTTATTTTCTTTGTTTGTCTTATTATCTCATCAGCTTATTGGGTTCCCTGTCCTATTTCACCTGCTAGGTTTTCTTCTTGACCTTCCAAAGTTTGTGTGTGTTCTTCCTCTTCCAATGGCTTTTCTTTCTCCCTCTCTTACTGATCTAAGAAGAGGTTGATTTTCTTTGTCTGTTTTATTATTTCCTCAGTTCCTTGGGTATTCTGCCCTTTCTCACCTGCTAGGTTTCCAATTTGACTTTCCAGGATTTGTATGTGTTCCTCATCCTTTAATGCTGGCTGGCTACGAACTTGCTTATACTTTCTCGGCTTCTTCTGGTAAGTGGTGAAGACTTGCTCTTGTTTTTGAAAATGTTTGTCTTCTTTCATTACACTCCTAGTTCGTATCCTTCTCTGAGGCTGTTTTGAACTTGTTGCCTCAGAGTTGTCTTCATCATCAGTAATCAGCAATACCTCCTTTTTCTTCTTCTTCTCCTTTGGCAGTTTTGAACTTGTTGCCTCAGGGTATGTTATCATCAGCAATTCCTCTTCTTTTGAAACCTCTTCATGCAATTCTTCCTGCTCTTCAAACTGATTTTGAATTAAAAATTCTGTCCATGTTAAATTCTGCTTTCGTAACTCATGCTGGATGATGATTTTAATGAGTCCACAGTGAAAAAGACTTGTCAATTTGTCTTTTTCACGGCTCTGGACAGCCTTAGCCATCTTAGTTAGGCTCTGCAATAGGAAATAAGGCATATTGATCTCACATTCACCCTTAAAGTGTTGCAGTAGCTTGATGTGGTAAAGGTAAACAATACTGAATCTCCCTTCACAGGTAATGAATCTCTGTATGATGTACACTATTTCATCCCAGGGATGAACCAACCAGCTCTTTGGTATACCTTTCTTCCAGTTAACTGACCCTGCTCTAGATCTACACAAAAAGAGTATCCATGATTTCTCTTTGAATTGCTTGGTTTTGAAAAACCTTTCTCCTTGCTGTGGCAGGCCAGTAATTTGTGCCAAAATGTCTTCAGACAGTCTGAAATTTAAATTCCCTACTGTAGCCCTCTCTCCATCAAACGAGCCAGCAAAGGCTAGGCTAATGTTATCGTTGTGCCCATCAAATTTTTCAAAGAAAGGCACCCATTGATTTTTTTTGAAAATTTCTAGGCATTTTTCATGAATGTCTGCGGGCTCAATTTCTAGATGGGGCATTATCAAAATATCCAATGGCGTTTCACCCAAAACCCATTTCCAAGATATGGGATCCTTCCCATGAAGTTTGGCTTCTGCAGGCCCTCTCTCATGGTCTTACTGCAATGTGTCTTCTTGGCACACTTATTAAATAGCCAAACAGTCAGCAACATTTAACAATAAAATTCAAATCTGATTGTTTCATAACCAATCAATGGCACTAATAATTAAATTCAATATGAAATTGCAATTCTGTTTACTGCAAAAATCAATTTGCTTTAACCATGAGGCCATCCTCATATCGTTTGGCTCATGTAAGTGGCATCACTCTGTCCATTATGGATTTATTCTTGCTACCATACATGAACATCCCCTTACGACATGTCCTCCTGACATAATTCATATAATCCAAATAGCCATTAGTCATTTATTAGCAAAATTCCAAATTTGAGATTTACAAATCTGAATTGACAATCTGTTCTACACATAAACTATTTCACAGCGATGAGATCCTTCTCATGAAGTTTGGCTCTTTCACATGGTAGATTCCAGCCTTCATCATGGACTTACCCACCTTGCCATGCCCAAAACAATCTACCTGAAATCTGAAACTTCAATCAGCCAAACACTTTGTAAGTCTCTCTGCATATAATATTTCATTGTTGCAACAGCCACTGAAGCATTTTCAGAATTATAACATTCCATAATTCAAACACTTCCAGTTATTAACATCTCAACATCACCAAAAATCATTACTTCACGTGAATCCTTATCATACTAAAATTGCAAGGTATAGTCGCATCATTCATGCAATTTAAATGAACTTTAGATACTCATTATTTCACAGTCATATGATTTATACAACTCTACCCTTCCACAGAGTATTCCGACAGTCCATTGATCATGACTACCCTCTTCTTGCTCTTACTATTTTGCATTCATAACAGTCCATGAATTGATCCTAGAATTATCATCAATTCACCATCTCATCCATTATTTAGTTTGCAATAACACATATTCCATCCCCATGCATTCATGCAATGCATCACAACATGTGCACCCACACTTATGCATGTACATTTACAACATCTACTCAAACTTTTCATATGCATTTACTCAATGCATAACTACAAGATTTATAAAATCTCTTAATGCATATCTACTCAATGTTACCTTGCATTGGTACATGAATGTTCTACATTCAAACATATTATGGCCGAATCATGATTACCTCATATAACATGCATTACCATAATCAGGACTACCAGTCCTCACTTGCTTTGATTATTAAGCTCATAACTGACATACACATGCAATGACATATTTTTATATGAATGTAGTCTAAAGTTCTAAACAGTCACATGGTATGAGGCCTCTTGCCTTCCCCACTTCATGCTCCACCACACTATGGCAGTATGGCATTCACATGAATGCATTTCAACTCTAAATACATACCATTTTATGATTACTAACTATGGTTCAATGGATTCTTACCCAATCCCCTTTCAACACATATGCAATCATCATAATTAAATTATTACCTGTATGGATCCCATTTACACCTTTGATGTTACCTGATCCGTTGGTCTCTTATAGAGGATTACAGGATTCTCCCACCAACTTCTTGATCATGGATTTGTTGCCTTATCCTTTGCTTTAGAAGGTTGCTAGTCACATGCAACAACATCATCAACATCTTCAACCATGCTCCTGTTGTTGTTGGTCTTACCACCAATACCAACACCAATACTGATTATCAACCACAATATTTACCATTAGTGGTTCATTGCATATGTAAAATCCCACTACTTTTACCAATATGTAATATCATATGTGTGCAAAACCATATGCTCATGCATTGTGCAATGTTCATTAATATGCCTGTCAATGCATATTCATGCCATCCCTCTAATCTCTAGCATTTCAGCATTATCATGCCATAATTTTCTACGCATCAAGCTCATAAAATACAAATACAGTAGCAAAACAGGATTAAGGGATTCTCCCTTTCCAATCCTTCATCGCCGCATGGAATTCCTCTTCCACATCCTAGCTGATATGATTTCATGGTCTTTAGCAAACACACAAGGAATCATTAGATATGATTTAATCACCAAGCATCAATTCAATACATATACTCATGCATAATATTCTAACTTGCTACTTTCCAGGCATGCAATTCTAGAAAATGTCCATATTGACAACAATTTTGTCGAAACAGTCACTGGCACTTTTCTGCTCTAAATATCGGTGTATGATAACCCTATTCAAATACTAATTATGTGCCATTATTCCCTGCTGAACAAACTTTCCAATGCATATCCATGTGCTCCATTCCGACATCAGGTGTGGAAACTACATTACTTCAAAAATGACAACTTTCTCCACAATTCTGCACATTTTTACACAGTTGTATTTTGGTATGGAATGCCAACTTCAGCCACCTATGGAAAAAAATCTATGAAGAATCACGAAATCTTTTCTACTGGGCGAAGTTATTCCATATAACAAGGAACACTCAGCAACTTGCAGATCTCTATTCTGATGCTCCACTCATCTTCTATAAAATTTTGGGTTTGATTACTTTTTACTTTTCACATTTTTCCAAAATTACAAATTTTGGACCAAAAATGACTATTTCCCAAACAGTACATTTCTGGGAAATCTTTGTCTAACATGAATTATCTGTTTTCATGAGAATAAGAAATGTTGAGTTCAATAAATTTCTTGATTCCTAATTATAGGGTCACTTTCATCCACTGCAAGCTTTTCAAAATCTCCAAAAAGTGGCCAAGAATAGTGCTTTTTGGCCTTCACACTCACCCTGACTCCATATCCTTTGGATTTTGACTCCAAAATTCCAAACTTAACACCGTGCATGCTCCATGACCACTCCATATCAGTTTCAGCTCAATCCAACCTTCTATCAAGCGTTGGGACGTCGATTTGTAAAAGCCATTAATTCCAAATTTAGGTCGAATTGGAACATAATGAGCTCGGGATCCTGACTGGACCTTCCATGGCTTCCGTTAATATCCTCGGAATGCCACTGACCTCATCCAAATCTGACCTTGCATGCTCCTGTAATCCAAAAATCATTTTTTTTTTGCCACCCCGCAACCCAAAACCCGAAATTGCGGGTGCAAAAAGTCAAATCACGATCACGGGAATGCAACCATCCCGCAACCCGCAACCTGAAACCCGAAACTGCAGTTTCGGAAAGTCAAGCCACGGTCACGGAATGTAACCATCCCACAACCCGAAACCCGAAACTGCGGGTTCGGAAAGCCAAGCCGTAGTCACGGAATGTAACCATCCCGCAACCCGAAACTGCGGGTTCGGAAAGCCAAGCCGCAGTCACGGAATGTAACCATCCTGCAACCCGCAACCCGAAACTACGGGTTCGGAAAGCCAAGCCGCTGTCACAAAATGTAACCATCCCGCAACCCGAAACCCAAAACCCGAAACTGGGGGTTCGGGATTGCGGAAACCGGAATGCACTTTTTCAAAACTTTGCGTTCCCGAAACCCGAAATCCACAACCCTAGAACACCTCTGGCCCTGCAACTTCCGGGTTCATAACTCGTTCGTCCCTTGGCCAAATGAGGCGAGTCGGGTACCGTTGGAAAGCTGTTGGAGAGCTCTCTGCAATGGTGTGATCATCTACCACATCTGAGAATCCTAACTCTGTTATTTTTCCATATAAAAAATGACGCCCCAAACTCCTCCAATACTGTGTTAAAACGTTATGTTACTTGCCTGTAGTTCACAGTTTGGTCCAACCAACCCCAGTGCTGCAACATGAGCTCTGATACCACTCTGTCACGTCCCCTTCCATCAATCCGATGCAAAGAAGGAAACATGACCAAACATATCGAGCGTATTAACAATCCCAGCCCCATTGAAAATACTAAGAAATGCATGGATAAATAAAACTTGTGCATACATATTCATACTCAACAAGCACAGCGGAATTAAACTATATAGATGCACATAGTTTCATCATGCATTCGGCATATAAACAACAGTCATTAATTAAGACATTGCATAACATAGAATTAACACAACTCAATTAATAAACACAGCGGAATAACCATATTAAAATACACGCAGAAAGAGATGCATAAGCCTATTTCTTCCAGGCAGAATAATGAAACAATCACATAATAATCAATCTCATTATCATGCTATGCATAGGCATCACGCCAACTAACTTAAGATAATCGTTTTGTCCAAGTAACATGAGTAATTTAACATAGAGGAGAAAACACAGAATGAACATAACTCAAACCACAGAGAATACTTATCTTGAAGATGAAACTGTCCAACAACTGGCTATGTGAGAGCAACGTTCCACCCAACCATAGATCTTTTTCCAGCCTATATTCTTTCAGCTGAGAGAACACCCCCAAGCTAGGATGTGTATCCACTAAGGAGAAACTAAACAAACTCACTCACAGCCATGGTCTCACTCAACCAGTCATGTTAAGCCAACACACAATTGGGTTTATCAAGCATGCAATAAGAAAAGAAGGAGGATGCTAAGCCAGTGAGCTTAATCACAGAGCTACAGACATCTCAAGCTAAATTCAAGCAATCCAATCCTCTGTTCAAACATTCACACTTGGATTTCTCACAATTCTGTCATCCAATAACTCATTCCCGTCACTGGACTTTTAGGCTATGGAAACTGGATTTTCCAATGGATTTCGGGGTATCTAATCCTCTCAATTTCGCTCCAAAGTTCATATCTATGGATCCCCCATTGGATTTCACTGTCAAATACCAATTCTTGTTGTTTTTGGCTCTTCAAAACATGGGTTCTTGCAAAGTTGCGATTTCTGGTTTTTCTCACTGCTGAGAATTCATTTTTGGATGAAGATTGATGCTGAGATCTTCCACACTGGAATGGGAATGTGGAAGAAACCATTCCCATGAGGTAGAGTGACTTGTGATACAAGAAAACAGAGCCCATACTCTGCCATACGAATTTATGGGTTGCCCATGCTCCATTGAAGCCTTGGACTGAAATCTTCAACTACTTCCTTACAAAAGAAATAAATGTCATCAAGGAAAGTCAAATGGGTTTTCACAATGACATTTGGCAACATATGGTTCGTCCCCACAACCCCCTCACTACTCCCTAGTGAATACACATGGCCCCTTCTCAATCATTGCTCCCATAGCCAGTTTTGGTATTTTATTGCAATATCAAATATTTACATTATTTACAATGTTCCAGGGCTAAATAGCACATGGGTAGCATAATATATAATACTTGTTCTTTTAAATAAAATTCGAGCATCCACTAGCGGAGTCTTGGCCTTGAGCTCCATGCTAGGAAAACATACATCACATGTATACAATATTTACATTAAAAGCTAATATATCCCAAGGGTCAAAATGGAGTATTACAATATGTCTCTTTGTGTTTCATATCTCTGTTCATATTCAGAAACTCGTGGAAGATAAGCCTAAAATGTGTATCCACGAGAGGAACTTGCATCAAATTCCCATTTGAGGCCCATACACAACCATTTTGTTCAATTCTACCAAAAATGATCAATTATTGAAAATTGGAGAGAGAGAGAGAGAGAGAGAGAGCGCAATTGAAAATCCCATCACTTGCCAATCTATTTATCATTTTATTAAAATAATTAGTCTTTTACCGAAAAACAAAATTCTTAAGTTATAGAACTTATAGCTCCAGTAATTAAGGACTCCTGAGGAAAGTTGGGGAGATAGAGTTGGAAACATAAGTTAGTCATCTAGCAAGGAGAAGCTAAGGCTCATTTAGATAAATGATTAAAGATAAACCAACCATGAGGAAATTTTTTGATATAATATGCCCAATATATAAGAAACATATGCTCAAAAGCATGAAGTTAGCAACTTTGAAAATCAAGTCTATATGGAGCTAACCATGAAGCAAATTGCCTATCACTCTACAATAAATTAAACTTTGTGTTTCAAAAGAAAAGGTAGAAAACCAATCAATAATAGGGAGTTCAAACATACAAATTAAGATAATCATATGATGATAAGATTAGATATTCATATAATAACTTAAAATATTAAAAAAATAAAATTTAGATTTAAAATTTAAACAATGGTTTTAGTTAATTTGTTTAACATTAGATATAAAAAAAAAAAGCAATTATATGAAAAGAAGTATTAAAATTAAACTATTAAATACTTATAAAAAAAATTCAATATCTAAATTCCATTTTGTAAAATATATTTTATATTATTAAACATAAAAATCCTCCAATTCCCAAAACAACCCTACATAACTTACAACAAGGATAAGGTCCAAGGGGTTTATGCTTTCTTTATAAATAATTAACATATGTTATACTTAGTTTTTATTCATGTGTATTTTTCAAGAAAATAATAATTTACAAATATATATGCAAATCAAAAAAATCTGTATTGCGCCGAGAGGCGCTCTACAACACAGTATAGGGGAGGTCTTGTTAGTGGAGTGTTTGTCGAGTAACAAAATAATACAAAGTAAACAAAAAAAAATACAAAGTAAAAAGTAATAAATATTATGTCGGCCATAAACAAAAAAGAATAATACAAAGTAAAAAGTAAATATGAAACTTAAACTAGAGACTTTAGAGCTTATGATTACGTGGTAAATATTATGTCGACCATAAACAAAACAGAATAATACAAAGTAAAAAGTAAATATGAGACTTAAACTAGAGACTTTACTTTTTACTTTTAATACATAGTAAAAAGTAAATATGAAACTGTAGAGTGTTTGTTGAGTGTTTGTCCAATAACAAAATACTACAAAGTAAACAAAAAATAATAATACAAAGTAAAAAGTAATAAATATTATGTCAACCATAAACAAAAAAGAATAATATAAAGTAAAAAGTAAATATGAGACTTATACTAGAGACTTTAGAGCTTACGATTAGGTGGCTCAGGTATTGCACTCAAGGAGCTATTCAAGGAGAAGTTTGCACCTCGGGAGATTTGATCCCTCTCGACGCTTAATAGAACCTAGGATTTGGATCTAGTCTGGTTAATATATGTCACCTCTATGGTATGGTATATAGATTGAATGATTTTCAAAGTTGTTACAGATTTTACTAATTGCTTTCCTCTTCATGTAAATTATTTTTGAAAAAATAAAATAAACAATACACAAATATTTAACATATAACATATATATTTAACATATGGAGAAGGGCTTTTTTTTTAAAAAAAATTAATTGGTCTTTAATTTTAATTTTAATTTTATTATTATTATTATTATTATTATTTCATAATTTTTTTTAATAGTTTGTTTAATTTTTTTAATAGTTTTTAATAATTTTGTTTATTTAAAAATAATTGTATGTATATTTTTAAATTTTTAAGGTTTTCTAAAAACATTATACATTTTTAATAAATATTAGTTTTTTATGTGATTAAAAATAATATCATTCAATGGGTTTCCAAAAATTTGTAATTTTATCCCTGAAAAAAAATGGTGTGCTACCGATAACAAAATTTTTTGATTTGGGAAAAAATAGTCATTAAATGCACTCTATCAAAAAATGAGAACTATTTAGAGTTATCGTCAAGTTGTATAATGTGTTAATCTATGAAGGTGGCATAAACACAACTTGAACATGGCATTATCTCAATTCCACCCCTTAATGACAACTTCATGTAGCAATTAATGTCATTACTACAACTTGTATGGTAAAAACACTTAGAAATCGGCTAGGACAAGATACAATGCCATCAATCATGATACACTTGCAACAAGCTAGAGCATAAAAAATTGTACTCAAAGCATCACAAACTCATTGTAGCTACATCATAACCACTTTTGTCATACCTATAAACAACGCTGCAAACTACACAAATCATTCATTAAATACTCACCCCGAAACCTATCAACTCTAATACCATGTTAGGATTTCATGATGAGACCCAACATACCCAAGCAGAATCAATTGCATCTTCATAATATCTCAAAGAGCACAATGTAATGTGTAACAATGAGACTAGAGCCTCTTCAATAAATAGGCTTAAGGTTTACCCCGGACTTCAAAGATTTGGACCACAGTAACCACTATAGTGGATAACTATATATGGAGCGGTCAAGGAGTCCCACTGGTCCAATAAATCTACCAAGTTGGGTTTACATAATTCTCAAAAAGAGCATTTCCAAATTTTATATTTTTTTTTTAAGTATATAGTTTGATCCACTGCAAAAATCTCTTACGAGTTGTTTGTATCACTTTCTATTCCAAAAGCAAGATCATGACTTTGTATATTTTTTCAAAACATATAGTTTTTTTCCCTATAATTCTGTCATGATTAAAAAAAACTGTAAAACTTGCAAGAACTTAGTTTAAACAAAGATCAAATACTACAATTTGAAAAACATTCAACTAACATCATAATATGTCTACCCCTCTCCAAAATCTATGATGCATGTGAAGAGTTCATTTACCATCTAATTAACTATTGACTAGATTTAACTTTTAAAGAGGGTGCATGATTTAACTAGAACACATTATGTCCCTTTGAATGGGACTAATTCCATAGTAAGCATTAATATGATACTCTAGTGGTACTGCCTAGGAAGAAGGATTGGTGGATAGATTTTGTATTGTTTACATGCCCCTAAACAAAATCATCATAAAATATCAATTTCATATGCAAAAGGTTTGATGAGTTGCATGGGGTGAAGTATTTATCAAAGATAGACCTCTATGAGTTGCATGGGGTGAAGTATTTATCACAGATAGACCTCTAGATACTATCAAATACGAATTGAATGTTAATATATAAAGTTAACTATATATGTTATAAAGTCACTTAAGTGGCTTAGGTTAAATATTAGGGTTTACATAATAAGATTTTCGTTAATTAAGGTTTTGGTCTCTTAAACTTTTTATAAGAACGAGGATCCTCAATGTATTGGTGTACCACACCATCTCATAATAACATTGTTTCGTGTGTTTTGAGATCATGTGGTTTCTTGTTTCTTCAGTTCTTGGAATATGGTATCAAAATGAGAGAACGAGAGCGAGCCTAGGTCATATAAATGGTTAGAGTCGCAACTAAGCAATGCACCAGCAGTACGTTTTAGCCATCTGTCAATTTCTTGTTTGCATTGTGTTGTTTATTTGTTGTATTCATTGTTGGGTGAATACAAACCGTCCGTGAAGATTGATGTGATCAGAACGAGAGCGAGCATAGGTCATATAAATGGTTAGAGTCGCAACTAAGAAGTGCAACATCTGTACATTTTAGCCATCGTCAATTTCTTGTTTGCATTGTGTTGTTTATTTGTTGTATTCATTGTTTGATGAATAGAAACTACCCTTGAGGATTGATGTGATGAGATAGTCAAGAATGGAGAGAGATATCACATCTCAAACGAACTACTGAATTAAAGACAAGAAACCACAAGACCAAATCCATTAGAAGTTCGCCACTGTTACCGGACAATCCACTCGACCGGAGGCGAGCCGGATCTCCCTAGCTCAATGCGAGTCTAGAACAAATAGAATAGACTACAAACACGTTTCCTAGATCTACTTAAGGATCAAGTACTAGATGTCTTACCTCTTTGATTTCGCTATCCTTTCTCCCGAATGTTGCTCCACGTCCCGAGGTCGTCAGATCCAAGCTGCAAGACCTGTTAAGACATAGAAAAGATAAACGAGTAAAGAGCATCTATACAATAAGAGATCTATGTAAACAGTTAAGCAGGTAAACAACACAACATCATCACACATTAAGAACGATATTGGTGGAAAGCATTTGTATTACTGCAAATAGAGGAGTACATGATAGAGATATAGAACCACAACCAATGAATTAACGTAGCATCCCTTCTCCACACAAGCCAATTGCCAAGCCCTTCCAAGGAAACATGAATTCTCCAAGAGGTGAGTGAAGATGTCTTGAAAGAGATTTCACCAGCATGTAGATACCATAGTCTTCCCCCCTTTGGTATGGGAGTGAGCCTCACATATATAGGACTAAGTGGATGAGGTAATGGATAAGATAGGATGAGAGATGGTAGGAGAGAGATAGGGGATCTTCCCAACAGGCTAGGGGTCGAGTACCAGCTCTCCAAAAGATCAGGGATAAGCCCCCAAATGGGCAAGCTTCGAGAAAGATCTCGAAATTGCTATTTTTTCCCATTAACAGACCTCGTCGCACTCTGCTATAGAGCAACCTGCGACGTCACATGTTGCTAGTGTGCAACCTGCGATGACCTCTCAAAAGAGTGTACAAACTGAGTACAAATCCTCCAAATGAGCACTTGGTCCAGATGACTTCAGGGATGTATACACTAAATCATAATGATGGGTAGATTTTAGGTGTAACAGAATGCCCCCCAAAGCATGAAGTTGTTAAGGATGTACAGGTGAAGTGCTTTGATAAAAATAATGGCAAAAGACTTGTCGGATGAAGGACGCTATTGCAGTACAACTGACTCTGAACTGACAATCTCATATGTAGTACAACATGGCTGCCGACCAATACATTGCATATCCATGGGAGTAATGACCAACTGAACACAATCATGGCTACTAGACACAAGCGTAGATCCATGATGAGATGATAACACAGCCACGACCAATACAAAAGTGGATCTGTGTAATATGACTCAATACAAACTCCATCGCAACATGGGTAAAACATGACTCCTCAGGGTCTTCAAGCTTAACCCGCAATGATATGAATCTATCCATGTGATTACAAATGTCTTGACGTCGAACATGGTAGAAACCACTTGATTACCGATCATTGATGTGAACCGTTAACAAGTGCGAGGGAGATCATCATTAATGTCAATGATTCCCAAGGTATCACAGTACATATCATCGAGCGTGAATAAATGAGTTGGCGTCGAACGCAAGATGAAATCTTTCAATCAAGAGTCAATGATGTAAACTCATGATGAAAGCGAGGTAACCTGCCATTGAGGCATGCAGGGCCAAGGTACTTGGTTGGTTTCTAGATTCAATCCTTGGATGATGAGTTGAAGTCGACAAGGATGAATCCGTCGAAGGATGGCCATAATGAATCCCCCATCAATCGACACGAAACACGACAAAAGATGTGTAGAGTGGATTGGATGGTACAATAACATGTGAGACTGACTCTGCATGGGCCTCGGTAGGTCGTCGATAGCTGGTTCGGGAACCTCCATGGTCAGCGAGATAGGTTCCGGTACACCTCCTCCATCTCCTCGATGGCGGCATGTGCACCGGCAGGAAATACTACCTCCCCACCTCTGTCTCTCCTCGCTAAAAGGGAGAGACCCACTGGTCGTACGGGGCCAACATCTGCACACACATATAAAGTACTTGTCATCACTACATCAAAAAAATAATATAATTCACAAAACTAAAAAATACAAGGGTTTTGTTCTTACCGATATCACCCCATGCTGCACCCTCTGGCAGCGCTATGTCGGGATCCTCCCGGAAGTCTATACCGCTGTAAGGAAAGTCCTCGACCATAAGTAACTGGCCCTCTAGCCAGCTGAAAAACTTGGGACCAAAACTGATGATGGGACCCCCACCATGGCGGGTCATCACCTCTGCCCACCTGAGCATGTGAGGATCTCTCAGATCCCTGTCATCCAGTACCACCTGCGGGTGTAGAAGAGGAACCCGCTCCAAGAGGAACGACACTATGATCGATCTATATCCAAACTGCTTGAGCTCCTCGCGCCGACACTTGGTCAGCTGAGCTCGGATGTTTGCGAGGAGACCCTCGCATCAGTTGAACACCATGGGAGACATACAGTCTTCCGCATATAACATCTGAGTCCGAGTAGCCGTATGTGGAGCTTGGCTACCCGCCACCCTGGTAATAGTGAGCAGTATGGTCCTTAGTGGACGACTCACCACATCTCTGATGAGTATCTTTCCGCTGGAAGGACGAGAAGTAGCAACATAGTGCTGTGACACCATGTCCTCAACTGTACGATCACTGGCCCGTGTCCCAGTGAGTTGTACAACGTCCCCTCTTCGGGACAAACCAGTCAGAAAGTATATGTCCTCAATGTCAATGTTGAGGATGTGCTCACCTATGACAAAGTACTGTTGGGCTGCATCCCAACTCTGTAGCATGTGTGTCAAGAACGGGATCTGGGCTCTCATCCCCTGTACCTGGAAGAACTTGAGCAACCCATAGTTTCGCAAAGCAGCCACACATTGTGGATTGTTTGTGGCTTTCTCATCCTCTATCTCGTGTTCTCTCTCTCGCCACTCTAGTACCATCTCTGCTTGCTGGGAACCTGCCAAAAGGAGCATTTAAAGCATGTTAGGTCCTTTCCCAACTGGCACAAACTCATTTTTTGAAAGATTTTTGATGTTTGAGTTGTGGGTTCTCGCCGTCACACCTCACCTTTAGGTGCAGGGAGACGTTGTTGCAGGTCCCGTTTTCGAGACTTGCGACGACCCAAGCTTGTCGCAAGTCCCGAAAGGGCCACTTGCCAACAGCCGAGGGCACAATGGCCCCTCCCCAAATCATCAAAAAACTCAAAAAATGAACAAAAATGGAAAAAGTAAACCACTACAAAGTTGCTGGCTAAGATTTAGGCCTACCTGGTCTGGACGGCTAGTGAAATGGCGGATCGTAGCTCCCGAAATCGACAAAGGAAGTTTTGGCTCCAAATTGGTACTTCTCCACCCAAATTGACAATTTAAACAATGTTTCTATTTTTGGTCCATATTTCTATTATATAGAATGAAATGGAATATTCCTTTTCAAATATTTTGATGCTTTTGGGCCATTTACTATAGTTTTGACCGTTTGTCATTATATTTGGGGCTATTTGACACTTTCTCTAGTGTACAGGAGTCGTAAAGTGGTCTTTTGTAGCGTTTCTCGCATTACCAACGGTAATTACAGGTATGAACACTCCTTTGAATGTTTTGTCATTATTGTTTTTGGTTAAGTCGTAATTATTGCATGAGGATGAGTTTACTCTTCGTTTGTTCTCGTACTCACCAAATCATGAGAACAAGTACCGAGTTACGATTTATCAATTTTTCGGGCTCGTTAAACTCCTACGGAAAAGGACACCCCCCGGAGTCCATAGTTAAGCTCTTTTCAAACTCCCTAAAATTGAAAAGATTGCCAAGCGAACTTGTCGTGTTCACGCTTGTTAAAGTATTTGAATGGTCGTCTTCCTGGTGATAGTTTACCCCTTTTTTGGACCAGGGGGCACTAATTATGAAAAATGAATACTCCATCCAATCATGATTGGAAGAGTCCTCTCCCGCGTTGTTTTATCCTTTTTCGGGCAATGAGGCTAACTTTATGAAAAAGGACCGTTGGAGTCTTCTTTAGTTCTTTTCAGACTCTCTAAATATGAAATGATGACCGAGTTTGCCTTCTATGGACTCGTTAAATTTTTATATTGAAGGGCCCGCCATGGGACGAACCCCTCCTATCCTAGGTTCGGAAAATATTTGGGATTGGACTCATCTATGAGATGAGCTATACCGAGCATCTGGTTACCCTCATCAAGCTCGTTAAAAAACACATGAGGCACTCATCGTTCATGATGGGGAAAAAGGAAAGTGTTTGTGTTACATGCCGCCATCGAGGAGATGGAGGAGGTGTACCGGAACCTATCTCGCTGACCATGGAGGTTCCCGAACCAGCTATCGACGACCTACCGAGGCCCATGCAGAGGTATGGGGTTGGAGCATCTGTGCGCTTCAACTCCCTACTCCGTAAGGTGGCTCGTACTGTAGATTGCTTTCTCACCCAGCGTCAGAGAGCTGTTAGAGTCAGGGGTGTACGGATCAGGCGTGGTGCCTGAGACACTTTTAGACTTGTATTGAGAGCTTAGAGGCCTCAGATTTTTTTACCTACTAAAAGCTATGATGCTTCAGATTTTTTGTAGAGACTCACTGAAAGCCATCGTGCTTTAGATTTTGTACTAGCACTACTTTTGTGCGATTATATATATATACACATTATCGACGGTTTATACATTATGTGTTCTTCAAATGATTAGTGATGTGATCTTGTTTACATGTTTGCTTCTATACATTATATTTACATGTTATGAATGCTTTCACATATTATGATTATTATGTGTGTGCAATGTATCAATCCAAAATGAAATTGGCCATCGAGTCAACAACTGTGTTTAACTCTCGTGGAATGTGCAGGTATTGAACAGATTCAAATGACCTTTCCAGGAGACGTACTCGTCTGAAGAGACTGAGTAAGATGAGATCACGGATGGCGTATATCCGGTTCGGATGGGAAACCACTAATTGAGAATCCATGTGGATGACAACGTGGTTCATACCCAAGGAAATGGCATCAGTTAGGGTTCCGATTACTGCCTGATATTCTGCGACATTGTTAGTTGCAAACCCTAGGCAACTTCCTCATAAGCTAATGAGCTCACTTGTTGGGGAATATAATACCCAGGTTGTCGAAGCAAGGTGAAGGATATGCCGGCTGGTGCCGTCCACGAATCCATAGCACGTTGCCATCTGCACATGCAGACAGAACATGGTATGAGAAGCGGAAACAAGATCAAAAGACACTCGAAAAGAAATGCGTCACACCACACAAAAACACGCCATGTACAATATATACAAGCAAGTCTATGCATGAGAGATCAAGCGTAGTATCTCTTCAGGTAAAGCCCATTGCGGGGTTCACCCAAAGAGATTCCATCATAATCTTCAAGCTCGTAGGCACCTTTTTCCAACACACATTTTATGACGTAGGGTCCATGCCACATGGACTCGAACTTCCCAGCTCCTAGCTTATCGTGCTTCTGCTCATAAGTGAGGACCAGATCACCCTCGTTAAAGATACGAGGTTCAACCGACTTATCGTATTGGGCCTTGATGCGTTTCTTATGCGCTTCATTAACAAGAGTGGCATCACGGTGAGACTCGTCAAGTTGGGCTAAGTGTAAGAGACGTTCTTCCTCAGCAATAGTGTTAGGAAGAAGTTCAACCGCGAGCTGTAAAGACGGGATTTCGCACTCTAATGGCAGAACAGCCTCCAATCCATATACCAATTGGAAGGGAGTGAAGCCTGTGGCGATTTTAACAGCAGTTCGGTAGGCCCATAACGCTGAAAAAAGCATATTACGCCAGTTGGACTTTTGTGTCCCTACCATCCTCTAGATCATAGTTTTCAAGACCTTGTTAATTGCCTCGACCTGTCCATTGGATTGCGGGTGGTAGGGTGTTGAGTTTTCATGGCGAAAACCCAACCTGTCGCTCAATTCGTCAACCCTATGGTTTTGAAAATGAGAACCATGATCGGTAACTATGGCCTACGGAACTCCAAACCTCGCTATCACATGATTGAACATGAAGAGTGCGGCGGTTTTGCCATCGTTTTGGTATGTAGGCATAGCCTCGGCCCACTTTGTGAACTAATCCACAGCTACGATGATGTAACTATGCCCCCCGGTCGAGGTAAGCTTACAGTGCATAAAATCGATGCCCCATTTTGCAAATGGGCCGACGGCAATAACCGGATGTAGTGGAGCAGGATGAGTGCGCTTCTTCGTATGGAAGTGTTGGTAAGGAGGACATTTTTTAACGGCCTCAATACAATCTTTGAAGATAGTAGGCCAGTAATATCCTGCGTGCAAAATCTTCTGGGCTGTAGCCATCCCAGAGAGATGACCGCCACATGCCCCAGCGTAAGTCATTCAGAACGCGTTCAGCCTCATCATGAGTGAGACAACGTCGAAGGATTGAATCGACGCCACGACGATACAAAGTATCATTGATGATTAAATAATACTTTGCATGGCGACGAACCTTACGACGATCGTCGCAGGAAAGTTGAGGATCGAAGCGTTGGGTTTGAAGATACAACAGAATATCTCCATACCAGGGGTCAGTCGTACTGATGAGAAACAATGATTCATCCGAACATGAGTCATTGTGCTCAACTTCTGCATCAGGATGGGGAAGGTCGCAAATGAGCTCAGCAAACACCAAAGACTTCTTAGACTTAACTTTCTCGAAAAGAAGATTGAATTCTTGCAGTATCACAATCCAGCGTGAATACTTGCCCCCAAGCACCTGACGTGTCAGTACGTGGTACATGGGGTTCGAGTCGGCAATGATAGTGGTGGTGCGAAGCAAGATGTAATGACGGAACTTCTAGACGGCAATGACTGCCACAAAAGCAATTTTTTCGACATGTGAGTATCTAGTTTCGACGTCAGCTAGACCCTTACTTGCATAGTATATCACATGTTCCTGAGCGTTTTGATCCTCTTGTACCAAAACCATGGCGATAGTGGTAGCAGAAGCGGCAAGATATAAGATGTAATCTCAATAATAATTAGGCGGTTGGAGCACAGGGGCATGCGTGATGGCATGTTTGATACTGTCAAAAGACTTTTGAGCTTGGTCGTCCCAAATGAACGGGACGTCCTTCTTAAGCAGTTTCATATAGCCCTGAGTTTTCTCCGCGAAATTGCACACAAAACGTCTGAGGTAAGTCGCCTTCCCTTGGAGACTTTGAAGTTCTGTAACATCAGTCGGGGGTGGTAGGTTGATGATGGCCTCCACCTTTAAGGGATCAATGCGGATCCCATCCTTTGAAACAATAAATCCTAAGAGGCGTCTGGACTCAACGCAAAAGATACACTCGTGAGGATTCAAACGGGTATTGTACCGTCTGCATCTAAGAAAAATGGTCGTCAGATGATCGATGTGGAACTCACGCTGCTTTGAATGAGCAGGGAGATCGTCCAAGTAGGGTTCCACAAAGTCCTTAATATCGTGGAAGGCATACGACATAGCCCGCTGAAACGTGGCGCCAGCATTTTTAAGGCCAAATGGGAGCTTGCGATAAGCAAATGTACCCCATGGGCAGATGAAAGCCGTCTTATGTTGGTCGGCCGGGTTGATCTCAATTTGGTTGTAACCAGAAAAGCCATCCATGAATGAGAAGATGACGCTTCCGGTATAGTTGTCGATAATCTAGTCGATGAAAGGGGTCGGGTAATTGTCTTTTGGACAAGCCCGATTAAGGTCCGGATAATCAACACAGACACGAATGGTGCCCTGCTTTTTGTTCACAGGAACGACGTTTGAGACCCAATCCGTCAATGGGACAAGATAAATAAAGCCAGCCTTTAAGAGCTTTTCAATTTCTGCCTTTATTGCCGCAGTCTTCCGGGGGTGTACCAGTCGCAATTTTTGGCGCATAGGCTTGATGTTGGGATAGGTTTTTATTTCCTGAGAAACAATCGCGGGGTCTATCCCAGGCATCTCCTCATAGGACCAAGCAAACACGTCTCGAAATTGCTTGAACAAGGCCGTGCTTACAGCGATTTCTTCAGGGGAACACTTCTGGCCTATGCGAATGTGTTCCACTATACCTGGTTTCACAGAGATGTCTACCTCAGTAGTTGGCTCAATGTTAGCCAAGTTGCCCTCCGTGTCTGTAAGACATGTGAGGATGGGCAAATGAGGGGATGGGTAGATATCCGGTGAAAAGAGGGTATGAATGTTGTCCGCTACGTACTCCCATGGAGGAAGAAAAGATGACCTGTGATGAAGATCATCCCATGGACCGTCGTCCACACTCATTACTTCCATGATGGACTCATCTAAATGAAAAGTCCGAAGTAAGAGATCGGGTAGAGAGGGTGTCCGTCGTAGAGAACAGGAAGGAAGGTCCATGGATGGACAGTCCTCCGACGCTGTTTGGATAGCCTCATAAATATGTTTAGCGGGTGAAAGAGGCATCGCGTCTCCAAACAGGTGTGTTGTGGCTTCATCCGGTACAAGCCAAGCATCGTTTGAGTCAAATAAAATCTCAGTGGAGATCATGTTCACCGTGGCAACATGATTAGGGGGGTCCACGGCTGGAAAAACGCCCATGAGAGATGAATCTTTCAATAGGCCAACCCCTACACTCTCATACTGTTTTGACGTCTGTCCAATGGAAGGAACATGGTCACCAAGATGAGTAGTGACGTCCGGTGTACAAAAATCTAATTGGTCGATAGTAACAATTCGGCCTTGGTGGGGGAATTGTACTGTGCGGAAGATTGAAGAGGCTACCGCCTACATGGTATAAAACCAATTGCGACCAAGCAAGAGATTATAATCTAACGGGGCCGAGACCACTGCCACGTTAATGGTTACGGTCTTTTCGCCCAACTCAACTGCAAGAGCTTGTAAGAGCCCATGAGGTTGAAAGCCACACCCATCGAATGCTTTCAACGTGGTAGGAGAACGATTCAATTCAGGGGAGCCAATGGCTCTCCAACAAGCGATGGACATGACAAAAGTGGAGGCTCCTTCGTCCAAAAGAGTGCAATGGACAATCTTCCCAGCAAGGTTCGCAGTAACTTGGAATGCGAGCTGGTGTGAGAGCCTCAGCTTAAGGTTGTCAAGACGAAACATGATGGTGTTCGAGGAATCCGAGTCAACTGCACCAATAGCTGCAAGGAGAGTTTTGCGTTGATTGGGACAATTCTGCAAAACTTCCAGCGTGGACATGGCGCAAGGAGCTTGGGCCAAGTCTTCTACGATATTGTAATTTTGTGCCGCGCGAGCATTGGGGTTGAAAACAGCTTTTCGAATCGTGCTCTTGGGCGGACGCAATATCGAATCTAAAGAGGGTCTCTCGATGGTGAGAGAAGTTGATGGTACAGTGACATCAAGTAAAGAGTCGGAAGCTTTTTCAGTATTACTTCCGGCGGGTTCCTTCGAAGGGACCTATTCATAAGATCGCGAGCGAATAGTTAAATTGATCGCCTCGTTACGCAACATGAGAACATTCACGGTATTGGATGGTTCCCCCTGAGCTGGGGGGGTTTGAGCAATCATTTGCTGATTTTGAGTAGGAAACGGATCGTTGAGGACTGCGGGAGTCAGTTTACCCCTAAGAAACTTCTGAACTTCGTCTCTATGGGGGCACTCTTTGGAGAAATGATCTTCTCCGCACAGTAAGCAAGGATACTTCAGTTTCCTTTTCTGCTTAGTATCTTCGGGAGTGCTCTTCGTTTCCTACTGGGTAGAAGACTTCTTGGGTTTCCCCTTGTTCTTCTTTTTGCCATTAAACTTCTGAGATGAAGCTGATTGAACAGAATTCACCTCTTCAGTTACAGCAGAAAGAGTGGACTTGGCGGTGTTGTGGCCAGCCGAAGTTGGGTTGAATGATCCAACAGTGCTAGTAGCAGGCTGGGTGGTAAGGGAACCAATGATTCCATCAGCTTGGGGTCCCTTATGTGGTTTCATGGGATCGTTAACGTCCTAGGGTGCGTTAGGCAAAATATTGAACAGAGTGCCAGATTGGGTATAGACCAGGTCTAACAGATGAGCACTCGCGATGGCTTGTTCTTCGGTGACAGCACCTCGCATGGCAACATCTTTTGCTATGACAGGAAGTAGTGACTTTGTAAACCAGTCTGCTAGGAGCTGATCTGGAATGGGAGCTTTAATGAGACGTCGTCTCCTTCGCCACTCGTGGATATGATCCGAAATGTGAGTGGCGGTATTCTGACGGAGCGAGGTTAAAAGCTCAGTACCAGTATCATACCGTATAAGCAGTTGAAAATGCGTCAAAAATTTCATAGCAAGGGAGCCAAAATCAGGAAAAGAGTGCGATGGCAACTCAATGTACCACTTGGCAGCCGAACCGGTGAGAGTCCTTTGGAACAATCTAAGACAAATTGAATCGTCCATTAAGGAATTAGATGAACACCATAAATGGTATGTCATCACGTGGTTCTTGGGGTCTTCACCCGGCTTGCCGTCAAACTTGGGGATATCAAATGGAAGTTTCACTGGAATCGGTGGCCAGTTGCATCCATGGTAAATGGGATCGTTGGTTAGACGAGAGAGGTCAGGTAGATCCAGAGTAGCCAAAAAGGGCAGTTGTGGATTAAGCTGCGCGTATTGATAATACGGATATGGCATGTAAGGACTAAACTGACCGTAAGGTGTACCATGATGAAACTGACCGTAGGGGGGTGTGCTGCCCGAACCGTAAGGAGATCCACCACCATAAGGTGGTCAATTCCAATAAGGTGGGGGTCCACCTCCACCTCCGGGAGGGGGTGGAGGTCCATAGCCGCCACCACCGGGAGGAGGTGGGGGTCCATAACCGTAATAAGGTGGCCCACCACCACCTCCGCCTGGAGGGGGTGGTGGACCACTTCCGCTGCCAAATGGGTGGGGGGCCCCACCGCTTTCGCTGCCGAAAGGATGAGGGTTTCCGCCGCCACCAAGATAATTAGGTCCTCCACCGCCTCCACCTAGAGGGGGAGGTGGACCACCACCGCCACCCAAAGGGAAATTTCCTCCTCCACCATGATAAGGTGGTCCGCCGCCTCCCCCGCCCGGAGGAGGTGGTGGACCATTCTCGCCACCACCTGAGGGGTGAGGGGCGTTGTAGGTAAAATGAGGTGGGCCTCCGCCAACGTTAGGTGGGGGCCCGCTGCCTCCAACAGAAGGTGGGGAAGGACCGATCGAGGGTGGTGGTACTTGAGGGATAGTCGGTTGGGGTCCGTGTTGCAACACAGTTTGTTTTCCCCGTATAGTGTAAGGATTCTCGGGATAAGGTATCCCGTATGGTGCGTTTCCGGGATTAGGTTGGCCCGGCGCAGGGTTAACGGAACCTAGATACACTTGACTCCAAGAGGGTTGGGTTACATTTGACGACTCTCCAACATGAGATAATCCCATGGTGGACAGTCTAGCGAGTTGGGTAGGTCCAACGGAAGGCCCGTTGGGGACTCCACCAACGTGTTGGTTAGGAAACGGGGGTTGCCCCCCAGCCACAATAGGCTGACCACTAGTCAAAGGTTGAACCAACGTGGGTTGTTGACTAGCTACCATGGTAATAACATTACCAATAAGATAACCTGTAGGGATGGAGTGCCCTCCCCTCGAATTTTGAGGTGGGGGAGGAACTGGTAAAGTAACCGTGGTAGTGATAGGTGTATTGGACCGTTGTCCTTCTGTTAACACCCAAAAAGTGTTCACTACCTCATCTACCACATTATATGGCTCATTTGTCCATTTTCCTACCATATTTCCCTGAAAATCCCAAAAAATCCCATTAAAAAGCCTCCAAAGGGCCTAAAATGCCTCCAAAAGGCCACAAAACCATCAAAATAGCCTTAAAAAGGCTAAAAAACCCCCTTTTCCTCCAAAAATAGCAAAAATCCCCTAAAAAGGGAATAAAAAATATAAAATAATGAGGAAAAGGAGGAAAAAACCCTATACAGCTGCCCAAAACCATGTGTTTCCTAAAACCATGGGTCAACACTCCACCACCAAAAAACTATAAGTAGGTGATGGAGATCCCTTATTCCATATCCACAATCAAGTATACCCTTACTCTGCCAAAATCTCTCTCGAAACCCTAGTTCACCATTGAACTACTTTCACCTTGAGAGCCACTTTTGGCCCATTCCCACCATTGGAGAAAGAGAAGGAGCATATTGGAGCTTGGAGCAACCCTCTTGGACATTGCAAGGAGCTTCATCAACCTCCACATTGCAGGTAATATCAATACAAAAAGCCATTATTTAAATTTGTTGTTTATGTTTCATGCATGTTTCAAAGTAGTTTTTATTTCTGTTTTAGCTTAATAATTTACATTTACTGAACTGCTACTAAGGAGTCCATTCTCCTTAGTAGGTGCTCATTTGCACAAGCTAGGGGTAAAACCCTAGCTACAGTTTTGGCGACTCCACTAGATTTTGAATTTCTGGTTTCCGTTTTAAAAAAAATTTCCTTTCGGCTGTCCCTTTCGGCCGCCGTACATCGCGTTTTTTCTCTCTGCAGTCGCGTCCCGACCGCGTCTTTCAGGGCTTTACCCGCGACCCGACCGCGGCTCTCAGACTGCTTCCGACGCCCCGCCGGCGGATTCAAGTCTGTTACCTGCGATCCGACCGTGGCTAATCAGCATGTTTGCTGCGATCTGACTGCGCCTGTCGGCCATTTTCCCGCATCCCGACTGCGGCTTTCAGACGCTTTCCCGCGTCCCGACCGCGTCTGTCAGCCTCTTTGTCGCGACCCGACTGCGTCTTTCACCTTGTTTCCTGCGTCCCGACCGCATCTGTTCGCCCGAAAGCCGCGACCTGACCGCATTTGTTTCCCTCAAACCCGCGGTCCGCCTGTTCCGATTCGCCACCGACCCGCAGTCCGATTTCTACATTTTTTCCCTAATTTGAGGCCAGCCCTCTGTCCTACCTGCAGTCCCACTTCCTTATAGCCTTTCTGCAACATAATTTCTGTTCCTTTTACAGAATTCTTTTAAAAAAAAAAAAAATTAGTGTTTTTAAATCAGAAAATTTTGCAAGTGAAAGTTTCAATTTCAGTATTATTGATAGTTAGAAGTTGCCCCCCTTGTGGCACTTCTATTTTGGGTTCCTCACCTCACGAGCACACACTCTGTCACATAATTCAAGTGAGCCTTAAAAAGTACCTAACTAAACCAACATTCTAACCCCACTTGGGGAACACAAAAGAATCTTTGTAGTTAGGTAGGGTCGGGGGGATAGGCTTCCAATAACACCCCTCGGTCACTTACACTTGAGACATAGTTGTTGTCCAAATAGGGAACCAAAATCCCCTAGTACTTTTTGGCACGGTCACGACCAGTTTATCAGAGGGCCTCTCCCTTAGGAGGGTTGAAGTCGGGAGACTGGTTCTGGAGGCCTGAGTGGAATACCGCACTCCATTCAGTAACCGAAGGGCTACCTTTCGCGGTTCGCGGGATATCCCTGTATAAGGGTATTGCGGTCAACGGACTAAACGGCAGATTCACCTTTCTGGACGTGTCATGAACGGGGTATCTTAGTTGCCATTTTTCTAGGATTGACTACCCGATGTCCCTCCCGGTAGGGGGATATCATAGCCACTTGGCTTTCCTACTCATATTGTCTGACTTGGATTTCATCACCTTGCAGAGGATATGTTTAGTTGAGTCAGAATACTTTTAGTTAGGTGTTTGCATGCTCCTCTACCTCCCTTTGGTCTAGTGAGTCCACCATTTTTTGTTTTTAGGAAACCTGCTGCTTGTTGGTATTCTGACCATCTTTGTTGATACTCCACCTATTGTAGCACAGCTGTTGCAGTGGGTGTTTTGAGTTGGTTGTTGGCCTGAGTGCCTTGTTTTTTAGCTCTCCTTCTGCACACTCGGTTGCATTAGGCTTTTTTGAGCTGTTTTTATACTCACCTCAACCCACATAGATTTGACACCATCTGTCACCATTGAGTCCCCGAGACATTCTCGGCGCCTCAGGGGCGAGCCCCCACAGCACGGTTCTCTTGACACCACCCGTCATAGATTCCGATCATCATCCGTTGATACCACTCATCACAGATCTAGAACCTTGTCACTTGACTCCACTCGTCAGCGACATAGGACTCCGTCACCAGATATTGACGCTCCTTACTTTACCTCCGATTCTGACGAAGAGTCTGAGAACCCTATTTACACTGCCCCTACTAGCCCCATGGCTGGCACGACTTCCACTCCTTTTGTCATAGGGACCATTGGTGGCACATCCACCACTACACCAGTTACTACACCTATTTTGGGTATGCCCTCCATGGGGCCCCCATCTACCGTTCCCCTCACGGTACCTATTCCCGCAGCAGGAATCCCTATCCCCACTACATCAGTGGCTCACACTACCCATGGTGGTGCTGGACCATCCTCCACCACCTTAGTTCCCCCACTCGGGGGCACCATCCCCAATCCTGTCCCTCCACTTGGGGGCGTTGGCCCCAACTTGGTCCAACCCACTACTGTGTCACATCCTTCTTCCAGTTTGCCATTCATGGCTAGCCTCAACCTACCTGACCTGGCCAGATTGACCAACGATCCTATTCGACATGACCCTACGTGGCCTCATATGCCTACCAAGCTCCCCTATGACATCCCTAAGTTCGAGGACAAGGCCGGTGAGGACCCACAAAACCATATCATGTCTTTCCACCTATGGTGTTCCTCCAACTCCATAGTGGACGACTCTGTTCGCCTCCGTCTCTTACAGTGCACCTTCACTGGCTCTGCAGCCAAGTGGTATATCGAGCAACCTCATGGGACCCATGCCACCTTTGTTTCCCTTGCCTCGACCTTCCTGCAATTCTTCCAGCTGCCTGTCCGTTATGACGCGGGCGTTGAGATCCTCCTATCCTGCAGACAAAATACGGCTACCCATATCATGGACCACATCCATGAGTGGCGTCGACGCCGTAGCTTATGCAAGATCAAACTCGACGACCGTATCTTCCTAGATTGGTTCCTCAAATCCCTTCTCCCTGTTATTGCTAAGGATGTGGCATCAGAAAGACCCCAGTCTGAAGAAGAGGCCATCCTTAAGGCCCAACAGTTCGACCTCATTTACGCCCAGTCGGGTTACCTTTATACCATTATACCTGACGCCCCTCGCGGTGAGTCCTCCCAGCATGATGCGCCGGGGGCATCCCACGCTGCAGACGGTATCATTGGCCGTGTTTCTTCGCAACCCCAACCATTTTCTATTACACGTCCTTCCCCTGGCCCCGACCTTTCGCGGGCTATCTCACAGTCTGGAGCAACCAACTCGTATGCTCCCATGACACATCACCATCACCATGGACCCTCATGTCCTCCTCAGTGTTTCGGTCATGCGACTCCCGCTTATGCCCCCCCTGTCGCACCTCCGCCTTACTACCATCAGCAGGCTGCCCCAGCTCCTGCGCCTTCACAAGCCCAACCCGCTTATTATCCGCCACAGGCAGCCCCTGCGGCAAACCCACAACCTGCTCCGCAACCATATCAGCAACCCCCTCAAGTTGCTACACCGGCGCAGCCTCAACCTACATATCATCCCCCACAGCCTGCTCCTGCACCTGCGCAACCTCAAAATCCACCTGCTGCCCAAGGGCAAGTTTACGCCCAACAAAACCCGCAGCAAAACCAGAACAACCAACGCAACCAAGGTCAACAAAACCGCGGCAAGGGCCGTAATCGTGGGAACAACCAACCTACAGACCAAGCTGGTCAACCGGCGAATCCCCCCGACAATAATAATGCAGCGCCTGCTAACCAAAACCCTGACCGCCCGCCCAAGTAGGCTAAAAACCCCAATTTGCGAACAAACCACCCGTGTTCTATTTGCGGGGTTTATGGCCACTACACGCATGCTTGCCCACACTTGGAGCGAGCTTGGCAGCTCTGGGTTGACGATGCCCACCGCCAAGGGCAGGCAGCTCCTCAGGCGCCTCCTAACCCCCCTCAACCTCAGCAGCCACCTTTGGTGCTGCAAAACCCATTACCAACCCAAGGCGTCGTGAACACTCAGCCGTTGGCTCCCCCTCAAGCCAACGTGCAACCCCAACAGCAGATCACGTACGCTGCTCCCGATCAACCCATGTTTGACTCAGGAACTCACCACTTGTTGATGATGTCATCCGCTGACGTCAACCTCCAGACTCGTCGGAACCAGTATGGCTCCACCACTGACGTACCTCCCACTGATAAACCTACTAACGCCCATCCCACCGATCAAGCGTTACGTATTCCTCCACCTCCACTAGATGGCGCTCCCAAAGCCCCTCGTTTCCCACTTTGCCGTATCAACAATAACCCCAATGCGCGCGCTGCGTCAAACTACAACATTGTAGACGACCTAGCCCAATCTCCCGCAGCCATGTCTGCATTAGAAGTCTTGAAGAATTGCCCTTCCCAGCGCAAGACTTTACTCTCCGCCCTTGGGGGGATTGACCCAAATGATTCGAATATGATGGCATTTGATTTAGACCAGTCTGAACCTCGCCTACCTTCCACCCTAGCATTCCAAGTTTCTGTTTCCATTCGGAATCTTGTCATCCATTGATGCATCATCGATGAAGGTGCCTCCACATGCGTCATGTCTACATTCGTATGGCAAAAGTTGGGATCCCCCACTCTCCAGCAGTCCACCACTGCATTACGCGCCTACGACGGTCGTTCGGCTCAGCCTCAAGGCCTCCTAGCCAATGTCCCCGTCCAGTTAGGTGGCAAAACTGTACTCATTGACATTGAAGTAATCAATGCCCAATTGGATTATAACCTTTTACTTGGCCGCAGCTATATGTATGCCATGCGGGCAGTTGCCTCTTCCGTCTTTCGCACCATGATGTTCCCCCATGAGGGACGCGTGGTTAAGGTTGACCAGCTCACCTACTATGATCCCAGTGCTCCCACGGCACCTGAAAATGTTCTCCCCATGGTTGAACAACCTGTTTCTCGTGCCACCACCTCGTTTGTTTCCTCTACGGGGCCTGGGGTCTACTCAGACGCGCCGATGACCTCCACCTTTCAATCTATTCCGCCTCCATCAGCCCACACGGACGTGTCTGACTTATGTACCTTGTCCCACGACAGCCAACCACCTAACAATCAACCACCCTTGTTGCCAAAACCACCATTGGTACCTAGCCACATTGGTGTTACACCTATCCATACGATCCCCTTCCTAGTCCCTCCATCGGAAGTAGTAAGTGCCCCGGTCATGGCTACCCTTAGCCTCCCTGGGTTAACTTTGGGATTACCCGTGTGGTATCTTTCGCCTCCCGTTCGCCCGCCGACACCAGACGTCGTCCTCCAACCGGTGCAACCCATGGCTACTACCACTCAGCCACCTCCCGGTGTCTCCAACCCTTCGTCCTCCACGACTCCCCCTCCTACTCCCAAACCCACTGGGGGCAGAAGTCCACAACCTTACACTGCTGTACCACCTCCCAAGACAGTCAAAAACCCTCCTGTGTTTCGTGCTCCTCCCAAATGCTCGCTGTGCGACGAGTTGGGCCATGCGACTCACCAGTGTCCACAATTACCAGCATTGCAGCACATGCAGATGCTCGACGATGACCCCAACATCCCAACTGTCGAACTAAACCCCACTCCCAACCCTAAAGATAAGTCCCTACGTACCAACCACCCCTGCGCCATATGTGGTATTTACGGGCATTATTCACATCATTGTCCCGATCTCCCGGATTACAGAGCGGCTCTCTATGAGATGAACAATCTGGATCTTGAGACGGCACCACCCACCATTGAGGAGATATACCCCCCGGTTTCTCCCCCTTCTGGAGAGGTTAATATCATCTATATGATCTCTTCAACCACTATCCCCGCGTCAACCGATTTGACAACGCAAACTTTCCGTACTGATGAGGAAGTTCTTGAGGCCCTTACTGCCCCGGATTACCCCTGGGATGGCATGCACCACCGTTCCTATTTTATCCCAGAAGAATCCTCCTCTAGCACAGCTACCCAATTCACAGTTGATTCCAAAGACTTCCTCCCCCGCAAGGTTGACTGGTTCAAGGACCCTATTCCTGCTCCTGATGCTTTCGAGGAGGGTAACATGGCCAATATCTCACCCGTTATCCATATAGATATCTCTGACCCCCCTGGTGTCAATGAATGCATTGCCTTAGGAGCCTCCTGCAGTGAACAAGAGATTGAGGAGTACAGAAAACTCTTCCGAGAATTCCGTGATGTCTTTGCCTGGTCCTATACCGAAATGCCCGGTCTTGACCCCGCCATTATAGAGCACCACATTGACACATGGCCTGATGTACCCCCCGTTCGTCAGAAACAGCGCCCCATTCATCCCTCAAAGCTCCCAGCTGTCAAAGTCGAGATTGAGAAGCTGCGCAAGGCAGGGTTCATTTATCCTATCGCCTATACCACTTGGGTGTCAAACCCCGTTCCCGTTGATAAAAAACAAGGCACCATTCGAGTATGCACTGACTTCCGCGATTTAAACCGCGCTTGTCCCAAGGACAATTTCCCCACGCCATTTATTGACCAGCTCATCGATGCGTGTGCGGGGCATGAAGTCCTCTCCTTCATGGATGGTTTTTCCGGATACAACCAGATTCAGATCCGTAAGGAAGACCAGTACAAAACTGCCTTTACTACCCCATGGGGCACCTTTGCCTATCGCGTCATGCCTTTCGGCCTCAAAAATGCTGGTGCCACTTTCCAGCGGGCCATGACCTATTGCTTTCATGACTTGGTCCATATCCTGTTAGTCTATCTTGATGACCTTACAGCTCGTTCCCGGAAACGATCAGACCACCTTAACGACCTTCGGCAAGTTTTTCTGCGTTGTCGCAAATACCAAATCCGCTTGAACCCACACAAGTGTGTCTTTTGCGTTCCGGCAGGCTGATTGTTGGGTTTCATTGTTTCCCAGAAAGGAATTACTGTTGACCCTCTAAAAGTCCAAGCCATATTAGACCTTCCCTCTCCTCGCACGCTCCGGCAGCTCCAAAGTTTGCAGGGGCGATCCAATTTCCTTCGACGTTTTATTCCTGATTACGCCACTACCGTTCACGGTTTCTTGCGCCTACTCCGTACCCACATACCCTTCGTTTGGGATGAGCAAGCCGAATCTGCATTCGAAGCTCTCAAGAAGGCTCTCACACACGCTCCTCTAATTTCCCCTCCGGATTTCACACAAGACTTCATCCTTTACGTTTCGGCATCCGAACATGCCGTATCTGGAGTCTTGGTTCAAGAAGACGCTTCTCACCAAGAGCACGTCATTTACTACGTTAGCCAGACCTTGTCTGGTCCACCCCAACGTTACCCATATGAGGAGAGACTTGCCCTAGCAGTGGTCTTTTCCGTCCAAAAATTGCGACACTATATCTTAATGAGTCATACCACAGTCGTCGCCGACTCCAACCCCATGGTATACCTTTTAAACCGGCGACTCATGCAAGGTCGTGTTGCTAAATGGGTTATTATCCTCCAGGAATATGACCTTACCTTCAAAACACCTAAGAGCACCAAAGCCCTTGCGCTTGCCCAGCTCATTACTGATCTCCCTTCCCTTCTCCCGGCCAAACCAGTCTCCGATGAGTTACCCGACAATCACCTATTCACTATCTCGTCCGATGACCCATGGTACGGTGATATCTTGTTATACCTCCGCACGCAGAAGTTCAGACCCAAAGTTACCCGTAATGGACGCCGTCACATCCGTCACCAGGCCTCTCGGTATCTCCTCTTAGGCGATGTCCTTTACCGGCGCGGGGTTGACACAATTCTTCGTCGTTGCCTTACACACGAGGAAGCTGAACACGTCCTTAATGACTGTCATAGCGGTGCCTGCGGAGGCCATTTCTCAGGGATGGCCACTGCCCAAAAGGTCGTCCGCGCCGGATACTTTTGGCCCACACTTTTCACTGACTCCATCACTGCGGTCAAACACTGCCATAACTGCCAACTTTTTGCCCCCAAGGCCCGGACACCTCCTGCTCCATTACACCCAGTCGTCGCTGTTGGTCCCTTTTGTAAGTGGGCCATAGACTTCATGGAATGTAGACCCCAGTCTGCCAACGACCACAAATATATCATTGTCGCCGTGGATTACTTCACCAAATGGGCGAAAGCTATGCCTACCTTCAATTGTACCACCGACACTGCTGCCAGTTTCTTTTTCAACCATGTCATCGCTCGATTCGGGGTTCCTAAGCAGTTAGTCTCTGACCACGGCTCACATTTCGAAGATGCCGTCTGGCGTGAGTTATCCACCCTCCTTAAATTTGAACACCAATTTTCCTCTGCTTACTACCCCCAAGGGAACGGTCAAGTAGAGGCCATTAATAAAATTCTCAAAACCATCCTCCAACGAACTGTTGACAAGCATAAGTCCAATTGGCACCACATGCTGTTTTCTGCCTTATGGGCTTACCGCACATCCACTAAGACCGCCACTGGTTTTACCCCATTCCATTTAGTTCACGGTGTAGAGTCTGTCCTCCCCATCGAATGTCAGATTCCTGCCTTAAAGATCGCCGTTGAGCTTCTCCCTGACACCTCCCCCCTTGAGCAGCGTTTGCTGCAACTCGAACAAGCTGATGAAGACCGCCGTTCCACTCTCCAGAACATCGAAGCCGCCAAGAACCGCTCCAAAGCCGGTTATGATAAACATGTTCACCCTCGAACTTTCCACGAAGGGGACCTTGTCCTCGCATATGACCAAGCCCACGATAAAACCGGTAAAGGGAAGTTTGAATCCATGTGGCAAGGCCCTTACATTGTGCAGACCTGCCTCGGCAAGGGGGCATACATCCTAGCCGACTCTGAAGGCCATCCTTTGCGCAACCCCCGTAATGGGTTGTATCTTAAGCGTTTTTACCCATAAATGAAACCGCGGCCTCATTGGTCCGCATTGTACAGTTTGCTCTCTTTTTTGTTTTTCACCTTTTTTACCATCATCTTACATTCATCATTCTTGCATGATCACAGATGGACCATCTTCCACCTTGTTACACTGGCTCTGCTGACGGCGCAAGCCGCTGGTCTCCCAACCTGGCTTCTGCAGCATGGGTCTTATACTCCCCTTCCAACGAGATGATTCACCTGGACGGAATATGTATAGGTGCTGCTACCAATAACCAGGCGGAGTATGATGCTGTGACTGGTCTCCTGACTGCTGCCCTCCAGATGGGCATATGTCACCTTCATGTGTTCCTTGACTCCCAGCTACTTGTCTCCCAGCTCAACAACTGCTACCAGGTGTGTGATCCATGCCTTTTTAGAAAATTCCTGCGCGCAAAACAACTCAGCCGACAGTTTGAATCCATAACATTCACACATGTCCCACGAGCCCCAAATAGTGTCGCAGACCAAATGGCAAACAACATCCTAGATTGGCATATCAATCACACCATGTAACATCATGCATCGCAATCCCATAGCATCTCATAAAAATATATAAAAACCCAAAAAGATTGCATCGCATCCACATTTGCATCCATGTACATACACCACATTCATAATCCATAGGGGCATCCATGTGCCTAAACATACATATATATATCATGTCACATCACATAAAATACACAAGGGGCATCCACGTGCCTAAAATCCTAGACTACTTGCATCCACATGCAATGTAAACATATCATAACTCATCAAGCGCATCCACGTGCGTACAAATAAAACAACATCATACAAAAAGGTGCATCCACGTGCATATATATATATATCAAAAAATATACATGTTCAGTGCTATACATGTCCTGAGTACCCCTGTACTCAGCTATACAAAAAATGGCTATACATCCCTAAAGCCTCATCAATATACATGCCGTCGCTACAAAACTCGGGGGGCGTCCCCTGCACTCCCTAATGGGAGTAGTATCCTGCATCACTGCCTGCATCGGCTGCCTCTGAGTCCTCCCCTCGCTCCTCCTCTGGCAAATCCTCCTCTCCTCCGGCCTCCTGTGCCCGTACCCGATCCACTAGGACCGCCACCCGGATCGCGATGGATCTGAACTCTCGAGGTGCCATCATGCAATCCTGAACTACATCAGGATCGATATCCCGCCATCCCTCGTCGGTCACCCCTATCAACAACCGATCCAGTAGTGCCCGCACCGACTCCAGTGTCCCCTCTGCATCACGGCGACGGACCTCACCTCGCCCAGGCAGAGCTGGGACGGCCACAATACCCCTCCGTGCCACATGTCCTGGAGGCGGCCTCGGGCCCACATCTGCAAGATCACACATATGTCAGTCACAGTACATCAATCTCCTATCATATAAATAAAACTTGACATGCATAACATGCAACAAAAACACATACGTACCGTCGGGACCCCATGCCTGTCCTGGTGCTCGTGGCGCCTCCGGATCTCCTGTGAAGTCCATGTCCCGATACGGGAAGTCGTCCAGTGTCAATGGTATCTGGAGCCACTGCAGGTACAACTCCTGCGTAAAATACCTGCCCACGTCACCGCCACCACGGTGGCGCATCATCTCGCCCCACCGCACCATTCGCGGCTCCCTCATACCTCCTGCCCTGATCGGCACCCGTGGCCGCAGTGTGGGTACCCTCTCCATAAATAAGGCACACAAGAAGGAACCAAAACAAAAGCCCTTGCCCTCTTCCTTCGCTGCCGTCAGCTGCCGCTGAACGCAGGTCAGGAACATCTGGCCCCACGCGTAGTACACCCCATCCAGTACGCGCTCTATCATCTGCATCTGACCCCCAGACACCTTCTCAGGTGACTGGGACCCCAATACCCGGACCACACATGCTGCCATGGCCCGCACTGTTGGCTCCTGTAGGTCCCTCACCAGGAGTGCATTCCTATGCACCCTCGCCTCAGGACCACAGTATCTCTCCACCATGTCCTCCATGTCGATGTCCGCGGCAACCCGCGGCTGTGTGTCTGCTACCCTGCCTAGACAGGGCAACCCCGTCAGAAAGTATACATCGGTCAGGGTGAGGTCCACCCTCTCACCCTGTACCCGGAAAGCCTGTATGTCCGGCTCCCAGAAGCTGATCAGCCGGTTCAGCAGCAATGCTGCTGACCGTATCATGGGTATCTGTGCGAACTTCAGAAGTCCGCACATTCCCAGCACAGATCGCATATGGCGCTCCCCTCGGATCACAGCCATGATCTCATCAGGGATCTCCCGCTCTCTCCAGAGCACCTGCGGCATCCTGTCAATCACACCAAATAAACTCATTAGACTCATGTCAACTAAATAAGTACTTTTCCCTCTCCCGGAAGACCCTAATAGCTCAGCCCAAAACCGCGGCTTTCGGGCTTCCTGCCGCGGTTTCCGACCGCGGCTGTCAAGCCTATGGTCGCGGTTCCTAACCGCGCCTGTCAGCCCTAAACCCGCGGTGTGGAACCGTGTGTTCCTCCTTGGAACTCGCGGTACTCGACCGCGTATCCATCACGGGATCACGCGGTCTCCAATCGCGTGGTTCACCAAGAAACACGCGGTCGCCAACCGCGTGGTTCACCCCGAAACTCGCGGTCGCCAACCGCGGTTTCGACCCCATAACCCGCGGTCCACCCCACGTGGACCGTACAAATAAGCCCTGGGACCCACTACCCAACCCCCGACCCTAAAAAACATGCAGGTATGGGTTTGACGGAATACCTGTATCTCCCGGATCTGAAATCGGCCGGTCGGATCGTCCAGAAATGCCACCTAAGCTCTGGTCCACTCTGATCACAAGTCAAAGTCAAACAAGTACAACTGACACATGTCATGTTGGACCCACCACTATTTATAGTCAGTTGACTTTTTCTTGTTTTGGCCATTCTGACCCCATACGGAGTCCGTTTTACGAACCGTTTCCACCACCGGAATCAGCACGACGAGACCGTCATGATGGTCACCTCGTTGCATCATTTTTACCCCGTCATTTTTTGCCCATTTTTCAGACGCCACTAGTCGCCTCGGTTTGCGTGCCACATCGGCCGTTCTCCGTTTTTCACATGTTTTATATCATCGGATTCATTTTTTCGAGCTTGTGATGATGCTTGAGATCATTTCTCGCTCTCACCCCCCGATTTTTTGGGTATTTTTTCCAAAACGCCCTCGTCACCTCGGTGTGCGTGCCACATCAGCCGTTACCCGTTTTTGACATCCTTTATATCGTCGGATTCATTTTTCCGAGCTCGTGATGATGCTTGAGATCATTTCTCGCTCTCACTTGGTACAATTTCAACATTGTGTCCCGACACCTTGCTGCCTCGGTTTGCGCACCACATCGACCGCTATCGGATTGTTCCACATTTTTACATGAGCCATTCACTCCTGTCATACTGCAAATGTTTCGTTATTTTGCCACCATTTCATCTACCCCGCAAGGAGGCCCACCAGTGTTCCCCCCTACCCTTGCTCTTGGTCATCATTATTGATCCTTGATTGAACACTTCCTCCTTGCCTGGCCATTCCTTTTGTTCGGTATAATTTTATCCCTTTTTCGGGCCGGACAAGTCCTTTACGAAAAAGGCACTTAGGGAGTTTTTGTTAAGCTCTTTTCTGACTCCTAAAAGAATGAAAAGATAGCCGAGCAATCTTGCTTCCTTTCATGCTCGCTAAAGTACCTGAAAGGGCGTCTATTTGGTATAAGTTTAACCCTTTTCCGGACTTGGTAGACTAATTATGAAAAAGGAATACTCTAGTCACACCGGCTAGAAGAGTTCTTCATTGCATCCTTTTATGCTTCTTTGGGCCTTGGAGACTAAATCTACGAAAAAGCAACCCCCTGGAGTTTTCTTATTTGCTTTCAGACTCTCTAAAATTGAAAGCAACCACAAGCATGCGCTGTCCTGGGCTCGTAAAATCCACACGACAGTACCATTCCATCATTTCAGAGTCTTCTTATCGCTTTCAGACTCCTTAAAATTGAAAGCAAACACGAGCATGAACTGTCCTGGGCTCGTAAAATCCACACGACAGTATCATTTTACACACACTTCTTCTAGTTCCTTAACCCATGAAGAAGTCCCCTCCCGTGCCTCCTGGCACTTTGATCAATCATCTCGGCAGCACCCCCAATCAGGTCGCCTTTGTTCAGAGTATTCTGCAGTCTCCTGCCATTGTACCCCAGCTTGAGTCTCCCTCAGCCCAGTAACCTTCCCAGATCCCATACAGCTATGATCCCTTTCCCCTCGGTCAGTTTCATATGCTGCCAGATCATCCTCATTATCATACTCTGAACAAAGGAAGTTTGAGTTCACCCACTCTACTTGCCCAGTTGTCCCCCCACAGTTTTGTCAGTCCTGCCATCAGTACTATCACATTTCGGTCCTGTACCTCGCGCTCCTGTCAAGGAAACATCATCGCCTTGATAGTTGCAAATCTCCCTCTGTCGACGACAGCTCCTCTATTCCAGAGGATAGGCCCAGAGGTCCCTACGCCTTGGACTTATCACCATCTGTGGTAAGTACCTACGGATCATTCTGAGAGGAGTCCTCATTGCCTCTCCGAGTGGTTGTTTCTCACATGCTCGACTTCAGCACCTTGATCGCATCGTTGAGAATCGCGTAGGATTATATCCCATCAGTTTTTAGTCGAAGACCCCGGATTTCCCTTGACTCTAGCACATTGGTGAGTCACTTCGGAACGCCCAGTTATATGTTCCCGTGGATGTCCGGGCTGCGTTGGCGATTGTATTCGGAAGCCATCCAGCTATATGCTTCCTTGAGTACCCAGGTTTATCCCAGTTCAGTGTACCATCGAGGTTGTTGCTCCCAGTCACTATGATCCAGCAGCTCATCAGTTCCTTTGGTACCACGTTCAGCAGCACTGTTGATATTTCAGTGCACCAGTTCTTCAGATTACACATGGTCCACCCAGCAGTATGTCCCAGATTTTGTGTCCCCTCTGGACTCTTATGATGTACACAGTCGCTATGTATCTTACAGGTCCCCCTTTTCGGGCCTCACAGTTCTGTTTATGTATCTTGATACGAGCATGGGTATGCCCGCCTCGTACATATATTGAGATTATTCCTCATTCAGTTTTTGAGGTCATGTATATGTCAGGTCCCCATTTTTGGACCCCATTTTTATTGTTATGTTATATCCTGATACAAGCATGGGAATGCCCGCCTCGTCCATATGATCAGATGATTCCTCATCCATTATTGAGGTTATGTACTTTCAGTTCTTGCAGTTGTTCGGGATCGTTGTTCCGGGCTTCAGTTTGTTTATTCTCTTCTCTCCACATCCCAGGAAAACCATTCATGACTTATGATGTCCATCGACCATACGATGAGCTCCTGCCCTCGCACATCAGGGGGTAATCTGTTAACACCCAAAAAGTGTTCACTACCTCATCTACCACATTATATGGCTCATTTGTCCATTTTCCTACCATATTTCCCTAAAAATCCCAAAAAAATCCCATTAAAAAGCCTCCAAAGGGCCTAAAATGCCTCCAAAAGGCCACAAAACCATCAAAATAGCCTTAAAAAGGCTAAAAAACCCCCTTTTCCTCCAAAAATAGCAAAAATCCCCTAAAAAGGGAATAAAAAATATAAAATAATGAGGAAAAGGAGAAAAAAACCCTATACAGCTGCCCAAAACCATGTGTTTCCTAAAACCATGGGTCAGCACTCCACCACCAAAAAACTATAAGTAGGTGATGGAGATCCCTTATTCCATATCCACAATCAAGTATACCCTTACTCTGCCAAAATCTCTCTCGAAACCCTAGTTCACCATTGAACTACTTTCACCTTGAGAGCCACTTTTGGCCCATTCCCACTATTGGAGAAAGAGAAAGAGCATATTGGAGCTTGGAGCAACCCTCTTGGACATTGCAAGGAGCTTCATCAACCTCCACATTGGAGGTAATATCAATACAAAAAGCCATTATTTAAATTTGTTGTTTATGTTTCATGCATGTTTCAAAGTAGTTTTTATTTCTGTTTTAGCTTAATAATTTACATTTACTGAACTGCTACTAAGGAGTCCATTCTCCTTAGTAGGTGCTCATTTGCACAAGCTAGGGGTAAAACCCTAGCTACACCTTCCACCGATTGGTTCACTTGAGGTGCAGGACTGGATTCCTACGAGGGTTGACCAGTCTCATTAGTGGTCACGGGGTGGGGTGCTTCAAGTGATCCGAAAGATATCGAACGAGCTGGGATGGTTCCGTCGTCAAGTCCTAATTGGAAATGACGATTGTGGAACTCTTCAGAGTGTCGCTCGAGACTTTGTCTTCGAAGCTCATCTCCTTTAACACGTAACTGTTCCAAACGTTTGTGAATGGGGCCGAAAGTTTCGGCAAGGTCAGGCCTATAGTAAGGCCTAGTGAACTCTGGAGTAGTCCAGTTAGGTGGGGATGAGATGGCAAAATGAGCCATTGGGTGGTCTTTAGAAGATGTCCAATAAGCTGCTGAAGGACCAACAACTGCAGTAGGATCGTCCTGGGGTTGGTTTATCCATTCCAACGATCCAGGTTCTCCCGGGATGACAGGAGGGAGGTTTTGAGAAGTGGGGATGTGAGCTTCCTCATCCCGCGTGGGATGAGAGGCAGACGAATCTGGTGGAAACAAATGTCCGCCAATATTCAAGGTAGGGTTCCCTACTTCAGTAAATATGACCGCGTTACGTTGATCCATTCTTACCCTCGAAATGACCTCCGGATTAAGGGAAAATTCGGGGTGGCAAGTTCAAGATCCTACGGGACCTTCTCCAGGGAAAATCCGCCAGAGTATCAGGAAAATCAGCCAAAAAAGGCCGAAACAGCGTTTCTCCTAAAGGTATTCTAAAAGAAAAGCAGTCCAAGAAAACCTACTCAAACTAAGGCAACAAGCAAACTTATGTGACAGAGTGGATTCAAAAGTCTGGAACCTCATGAGATTATCAAGGCATCACAAACCGCAATATACTGCAGGGTCCAACAGTATGACGCGACAAGGAGGATTGGGACCGTACCCTTGCCTGCATACCCGACTACCTGGACAGGACGTGCGTGTTAATCTTCCCGAGTGTTGTTCTCGATGTATTGCTTTGCCAAAACGGCCAAATGGTTAACTCGGTTGGTTTCAGGAATCCTAATGGTGTCTCCTAATATACGCAAGGTACGTGGGAGCTCAAATCCGTAGTGGTGCTGTCTAATGCACAGCCGTTGGCACGAGACCTTCCGATATACGTGTCGAGTACGTGATACACCCTTCAATATACGCCAAGTACGGATTATGGTACTTGGTGGGTACGTGAAGGAGCTCGATATACTAATGTACGTGGAAGACTACAATACCCCCGGACTACAGTGCTGGCAAGTAACGACAGCTGCCACGCTTAACGATGTCGGAACACGTCTCTAACTTACACACAAGTTACTAAAAATTTTACCTAGTTCTACCGTTTATTTTATCTTGGACGGTTAAGTGAATGCATGAGGTGAGTACATAATCGGAAACAGAATGCAAGTCCTAGCTACATGCACAAAATATTATTTTCTTTCGATGAATTCTACCTATGGTAAGGAGAAAGCTTTTTCCAATGGTATTGCCAAACAAACTCAATGCAACACAATTCCCAATGCAAGCAAATTTGACAATGAAAGTACTCTTTTTCTTTTTTCAACGAAACACACAAACGTACAGAACACTACTATCCAAATCAAAGTATTTTTCTCTTTTCTTTTCTTTTTCAAATCAAAACAACACTAAGTAATGAGATGAGAGGATTCTGAAATGGAAATGCAAGCTTTTCACTTTCTCTTTTCAATGATCTAAAGGCAACAAAAATAAAAAATGCACCTATCTTTCCTTAGCATGGAAACAACTTTTGAAAGAAAATGAAATGTACTAGAGCTTTTCAAGAAGATGAATAACTCATAATTCAAGAAAAACACAACCAATCATATTTCCATTCATCTTTTCCAAAACATTCCAATGCACAATGATCTTTCTTCAATAACTTTTTGAGAAATAACGGGAAAGACGGACTTTTAATCTTTCAATGGAGGTATCAAAGCAATAAACTTGAAAACAACTTTGCTTTCAGATCTAAACGACTGAAAAGAAAATGTTACTTGCGGCACTCATACACTCAGAAAACTCAAGAAAAGACAAGCACTCAACCAAGCAGAAATGACACACTAACTCAAAATCAAGCAACAGCAAGCAAACTAAGCAAGCAAAGCTCAAAAAATAAAGTAGACGAGGTCTGGAAGCTGATCCAATGCAATGATCAGATCAGGGATGGAAGGAAGGGAATGCAAGAGTGAAAAGGATGAAGGTGAAGGAGACAAGAGTGTCCAACACTACCAATCTCAAACTCGTCCAAAGCGGAACCCAAAGTCAATCCAAACAAACCAAACTTCTCAACACACAAATCAAAATGGGATCTCTGGTTGAAAGATGCAGCACATGAAGAGTCCATACACCAAACCAAGGCTCAGACTGTCAGATGAGGGAATGAATGCCCATATGTCAAGTCTCGACAGATCGGTGCACTCTGTCTTTGTAGACAGTGCGACGTCCCAGGTTACCTATATGAGAGGTGCGACGGTGTCGCAGTTCACTAATGCACAGGTCGCGACGAGAAAGCAACAGACAAAGAACAAAGGCTCAAGAAAACACAGTGTCGCTCTGTTTTCACTGCCCAGGTGCGACAGGCAAGTTCTAGATTCAAAAAATGAATCAAATCTCAAAAATGAACCAGAAACAGGTTTGAAACTAAGTTGCACAAAATCAAAGGAAGAAGATCAAGATCTTCGACGTGAAGATCTGACGATGGAATCAATCCTAAGAAAGAAAATGGCAAAAAGATAACAAGGCTTGTGACAAGTAATCGACTGAAAATGACTTAGATTAACGATCACTAAACAAGAATACTCCCCAGTATGGTCGCCAGATTTGCTACCGGACAATCCACTCGACCAGAGGTGAGCCGAATCTCCCTAGCTCAATGCGAGTCTAGAACAAATAGAACAGACTACAAACACGTTTCCTAGATCTACTTAAGGATCAAGTACTAGATGTCTTACCTCTTTGATTTCGCTATCCTTTCTCCCAAATGTTGCTCCACGTCCCGAGGTCGTCAGATCCAAGCTGCAAGACCTGTTAAGAAATAGAAAAGAGAAACGAGTAAAGAGCATCTATGCAATAAGAGATCTATGTAAACAGTTAAGCAGGTAAACAACACAACATCATCACACATTAAGAACGATATTGGTGGAAAGCATTTGTATTACTGCAAATAAAGGAGTACATGATAGAGATATAGAACCACAACCAATGACTTAACGTAGCAGCCCTTCTCCACACAAGACAATTGCCAAGCCCTTCCAAGGAAACATGAATTCTCCAAGAGGTGAGTGAAGGTGTCTTGAAAGAAATTTCACCAGCATGTAGATACCATAGTCTTCCCCCCTTTGGTATGGGAGTGAGCCTCACATATATAGGACTAAGTGGATGAGGTAATGGATAGAATAGGATGAGAGATGGTAGGAGAGAGATGGGGAATCTTCCCAACAGGCTAGGGGTCGAGTACCAGCTCTCTAAGAGATTAGGGATAAGCCCCCAAATGGGCAAGCTTCGAGAAAGATCTCAAAATGGCTATTTTTTCTCATTAACAGACCTCGTCGCACTCTGCTATAGAGCAACCTACGACGTCGCATGTTGCTAGTGTGCAACCTGCGACGACCTCTCAAAAGGGTGTACAAACTGAGTACAAGTCCTCCAAATGAGCACTTGGTCCAGATGACTTCAAGGATGTATACACTAAATCATAATGATAGGTAGATTTTAGGTGTAACAGCCACCGATAGGTACATTTGAATTGAAGTAGCTACAAGAGAACGCAAATAAAGGATGTCAACGCCAATGTAGTCATCACACAATTTTTCGATGGAGTCATCAAATTAAAAAGTTGTCACCGAATCTAGTTGTCGTATCCCAGTTGTCGCCAAATTCAAATGAAAAAGTCGACGATGTTAAAATATAGAAGACATAAGCAAATAGAAGATAGAACACAAATGGGCATATTAATTGCCTTTTAATTATTAACCTCAAGCTTATATAGGATTACATAACAGCAATACTATTGTCCAATACTATGGGACAGCCAAGTGTTCTAGTCAACTAATTAACCAACTCATAACCATTGAGACTATAATTCTTAACATACCCCCTTAATCTCAAATGGGATAATATTCTCAGCACTATCAATGCCTAAGTGCTTCCTTTGAAACTCAAATGCAGATGTTCCCAAAGGTTTGGTAAACATATCGGCCAATTGCTCCTTAGAGCCACAAAACATCAAAGTAATCTCTCCATTATTGACTAACTCACGTATAAAATGATAGCAAGTGTCAATGTGTTTACTCTTTCTATGAAACACATTATGTTTGGACAATTGTATGGTAGAACTATCGTCACAATAAATAGATGTTGGTTCTTTTTCTGTGTGTCCCATATCCTTCAAAAGTCTTCTTAGCCAAACTGTGTGTCATGTTGTTGTAGTTGATGCTACATATTCTACTTCTGTGGAAGATATACTAACAATGGGTTGTTTCTGAGAGGCCCATGAAATCATATTGGTACCAAAATGGAAAGCATAGCCAAATGTGCTTTTCCTATTATCAATACTGCCTGCAAAATCATTGTCAATGTACCCTGTAAGAGTACTGTCTGGTGAATGAATACCAAAGTCCATAGCCAATTGTGCCTGCAACATATCTCATAATTATTTTACCAACTTTCCAGTGGGAGTCTTTGGGAGACTCCATAAATCTAGAGATCAAACTTACAGCATACATCAAATCAGGTCTAGTTGCAGTTAAATACATTAAATTGCCTACCAATCTTTTGTAAATTGTAGAGTTTACTGTTGATCCTTCATCATTCTTGCTTAACTTGGTTCTTGTAGCAATGGGGGTTTCTGCTGGTTTGCATTTATCCATTTTGAATCTCTGTAAAATGTCTGTAGCATACTTATGCTAACAGATGAAGATGCCATTTTCACTTTGGTCAACTTCCAGACCAAGGAAGTACTTCATGAGACCAAGATCAGTCATTTCAAACTTCTTTTTCATGACTGTCTTAAATTCTTCTAGTATCAGATTTCCAGTATAAATCATATCATCAACATAAAGACATACAATTAGAATATTACCTTGTTGATCTGTTTTGACATACAGAGTGGGTTCATTGTTGCTCCTGTTGAACTCATTGTTGATGAGGTAAGAATCAATTATGTCGTACCAAGCTCGTGGAACTTGTTTTAGACCATACAAGGCCTTTTTTAGCTTCAATACCTTGTGTTCTTGACCTTTGACAGCATAACTGGGTCACTGGTCTACATAGACTTCTTCTTCAAGTATGCCATTGAGAAAGGCATATTTCACATCCATTTGATAAACAAGCCACTGGTTTTGAGCTGCTATTGCAAGTGCAGCTCTGATAGTAACCATCCTTTCTACTAGAGCAAAGGTTTCATCATAGTCTACACCATATTGTTGAGCAAATCCTTTTCCAACCAATCTTGCTTTGTGCTTCTCTATCGCTGCTTTTTCATTCAATTTGGTCTTATAGACCCATTTTACTCCAATACTGTTTTTGTCTGAGGGGAGATCAACAAGATCCCAAGTCTGATTCCTTTCAATAGAATCAATTTCTTCATTCATTGCTTGTACCCACTGTGCATATTTTACTGCTTCATCAAATCATGTTGGTTGACAGGAAAATAGAGCATACTATAGTTGCTCATCAATAACAGGAGTCTGCTCCTATAACTCCCTTAAGCTTTTGGTTCTTTGATTCTGTGGTGGATTGTCTATTGGTGTTGCTTCTTCTTGTTGCTGATGTACATCCAATCTTGGCATTCTAAGTGGTTCTGATGGTACTGGGTTGTCATTCTGTTGAATATCTGTCGTGTCATTCCAGCATTTGTCTTCAAGGAATTTAACATCTCTGTTCACCACAACCTTTTTGGTGACATGATTATACAGTTTCTAGGCTTTGTGATGTTCACTGTAACCAGTGAAGATACATTTTTCATTCTTCTTGTCTAGTTTTCTACTTAATTCATCAGGTATGTGTGCAAAAGCCACACATCCAAATATTCTGAGATGTGAGACACTAATCTTAGTGCCACTCCATGCTTCTTCTAGTATCTTATCTTTAACACTTACTGTGGGAGATCTGTTTAGTAAGTAAACTGAACATGCAACAGCTTAAGCCCAATAATCGTATGACAACATACTTCGGGCCATGTTCATGATGGTCCGTTTCTTTCGTTCAGCAACCCCATTCTTCTGTGGAGTGTATCTGGTAGTGAACTGGTGTTGGATACCATGTTGTTTACAGAACTCTATAAAATCATCTAAGTCATACTCACCTCCACCATCTGATCTGACTGCTCTGATGGATTTACCTGACTGCTTTTCAGTCAATGCCTTTTACTCTTTGAATTTGGAGAAGGCGTCTGATTTATGTTTGAGAAAGTAGATCAAGACTTTCCTGTTGTAATCATCAATAAAGGTCAGAAAATACAGACTAACTCCTATGGACTAGTTTTGCATAGGTCTACATAGGTCTGTGTGAACTAACTCAAGGTGTTCTTTGGCGTGAGATGTAGAAGTGGGGAAATTGTCCCTTTAATGTTTCCCTAAGATACAGTCTTCACAGGAACTGGACTGTTCATTCATAACCGGTAACCCCTTAACCATGGACTGCTTTTGCAGATGATTGAGACTCTGAAAGGGTAGATGACCATACCTACAGTGCCACGACCAGGTTTCATCTAGAATGGAAACAGTATGTGCATATGACTGTGACAGGATAGCACTTCTCAAATTGAGTGGGAATATTCTATTCTTGGTCATTTCTACTTTGGCTAAGAGTCTTCTACTGGGGGGTTTATCATAGACAACACAATATGAATCAATAAACCTGGCGTCATACTTATTCTGAATCAGTTAACCCACACTGATCAGATTGACTTTCAAATTAAGAACATAGAATACATCATGTATGGACTTCCTTTCATTATGTTTGGTAAGAACAGGTACAATACATTTTCCTTGAGCAGGAACAAGATAATGATCACCAAACTTGGTTTTGGAATTGGCAGCCGAATCTAGATCAGAAAATAATGATTTGTTACCTGTCATATGATTGCTGCAGCCACTGTCTAGCAACCATACATCTGAATGATATTCTTCTTCAGTCGCTTGGCATGAGAAAAACATGACTTTTGATGAGCTTTCTTCAACATTGGAGACATGGGCTCTGTCACTGTTCTGATCTGCTTGCTTCTTTCTGCAGTCCCGTTCATAGTGGCCATACTTCTTGCAGTAATTGCACTGAATGTTGGACCTATTTGTCCATCTCTTTCCTCTCCCTCTCTAAGAGTTGTGAAAGTGCTCACCATGTTCTGAGTGTTCATGGGCAGTTCTATCCTCTGTAGAATGAGAACTTCTTCCTCTTTTGCCTCATCCTCTACTTCCTCTCCCTCGACCTCTGCTTAATGAAGCCTGAGTGCTGAATGCATTTGACAGAGATTCTTCCTCTTGACTGAGTCGAGCTTTGTGGGACAGAAGGGACCATGCTAACTCTTTTAGGGTAAACTTGGATAGATCTTTAGATTCTTCTATTGCAGTAACAACCGTGGCAAACTTCTTAGTGAGACATCTAAGAATCTTTTGAACAACAACCTTTTGTTCCAAGGCCTCGCCATAGGTTTGGAATTGAGTCACAATACCTGAAACCCTAGTCATGAACTGATCTACAGTTTCAGTTTCCTTCATCTTAAGACTTTCAAACTGAAGTCTAAGGGTTTGAAGTCTTACCGTTTTACTCTGTCGATACCTTTGTATGTAGTTGCAAGGAGATTCCTTGCTTGATATGCGGTGGTAGCTCCTAAGATCTACGAAAAGATGGACTCCTCAATGCAGCTTTGGATCAACCATTTTGCCGTGAGATCTCTATCTCTACTTTCTTCAAGGGCTTTCTTGAGAGCATTAGACATAGCAGCCACAGTAGTTGTCATTGGTTCCGTGAACTCGTTTTCAACCATATCCCAACATTTGTTGAGTTGGAGAAACGTCTTCATCTTGATTGACCAAAATGGGAGCTATGAAGTTGTTCCTCCACGCTGGCGTGATCCCATCTTGAGTGAGTGTGCTTTCCACTTTGTGAAAAGGCTTACCCCAAATCAAGGATGGATCAGGCCATACGCTCTGATACCATGTTAAAATATAGAAGACAAAAGCAAATAGAAGATAGAACACAAATGGGCATATTAATTGCCTTTTGATTATTAACCTCAAGCTTATATAGGATTGCATAACAGCAATACTATACATAACAACAATACTACTGTCCAACACTATGGGACAGGAAATACTATGGGACAGCCAAGTGTCCTAGTCAACTAACAAACTAAACTAATTAACCAACTCAGAACCATTGAGATTATATTTCTTAACAGATAAGATTGATTGTTGTGTGAGAACACTGTGATCGTGAATGAAGGAGCAACCACCCTTTATCAGATCCACTCTAGCTGCGTCAAGAAGGAAGCCACCACCAAAAGCCATCTATTTTTTATGCAACCGTCATTGTTGATAATAATCTGTCATCCAAATTCCACTAATGTCGCCAGTTTTGAAGTAGCTGCCAACACAATCTAAAAATTGTTCAATTGGAATCAAACCTCTGCTCATTGAGGATTTTCAGAGCCAACATAGGTTTATCTTTTGACGCACTATTTATCAAGCCACTAGACTAAGTTGCCATATGAAATATTAGCTCCATAGAGCCAAAAGCAATTCGTACAACGTGTACTCTGTCATACGATCAAATATGTAGTGGTGATTTAAAAAAACAATTTCCAAAAATTGCTATTTTTTAGAAGCATGAGAGATTTCAGATCTATTAAAGCCATCAATATGTCGTGGGAAATAACGGGTTTTTGTTCACACCCCAAGTACAAAAACACCATTTCCAATGTGCTCAATTATTGTCTATGAGTTTTTAATGGAAAAGGAATTTTGAGTTCGAAGATGGGTCACACAACCTGTGCTATCACATTTATCAAAGAAGAACCAATGTTATAAGAACCGAACCGGTCAAGCCCAAAAAACATAACTGGACCGATCATCGAACTAGTCAAGCCCAAAAACCTTAACCGAACCCAAATCGGAAAAATCCAGTCGACTAAAAAGTAAATAAAATATTCAAATTTTGAAAAAAAAAAAACATATATATTCATGTGCATCCATAAGAATCCAAACCATTATACACAAATATGCAAAGTTTCTCATATAAATAGAAAGTAAGGGTGCATATAACTAAAATCGCATTGAGTGCAATCCATACCTGGCCCAAAATACATAAACAAGAGGCTCTAAATGGCCTCTAGAGTCCAAAAAACTTCAAAACATCATGCTACAACAAACAACTACATATCATCAAAAGCATTGCCTATATTGGGATCCTAATCATCAAGAGCACCTTATGCCCCCAACCTATAGGCTCTAGCCCTTCCCTTTATCTCGAATCTAAAAGTTGGTCCTCCAAGGACATTAGTCGACACCCTACAATTTTGATGAAAACACATAATCCAAGAATTAAAAAAAGGTAGAAATAACTTCCCATGCTTAATAAGTAATTTTCCTTTAGTGAAGGGTACATTTTTACTAAAGGTCATCACAAAGGAGTTAAACAATCAGCATTACCAACATAGAGGTACATAGAGGGTTTGATACGCTTGATTGAATGCCAATCCCATACCCTCATACATGATAGAATCAAGTGGAAACATTGCAATCCTGAAACCTTGAACACTACTAAGACTGTTGAATTTTGAATGGGATCTAAAATTCTACTTTTTGCACATAAAGTTTGATGAGGTTGGAACCACTCTCAAACATCCTAAAACAATTAATGGTGATGTTAAAAATGATGAGGAGAATGTCACTTTACTTTAAGAATATTACCATTTAATGTTATTGATGATTACTACAGTTTACCTTCATTTATTTTCAAAAATTGCATGTTCAAAGCCATGTTGTACTCACTTGTACAAAACTAGTGGATTCTGTATGGAACCAATAGCTTCAGGCATTTAAGGTCGATTTTGTACAAAATCAACCTCTATCAGTTTGGAACCTCGAATTAGACCGGAATGGCCCCCAAACCAGTCAAACCAATCAGTTTTGTCGATTCGGATAACATTGATAAGAACCATTGGACATTGCTCGGGGTGTTGACGTTACTAAAGAAAGCTAAGTTTCTATGCATTTTAAGAAGTCAATGCTTTGAAGATAGTAAGGGAGCAATTGGCAACTCATTATGGATGGTTTCCCAGAAAGTTCAGTAGTTGTGGATTTAGGGAAAAATCCCTCATTGGTTGGGACAACTGGATTGTAGTCTACTAGTGAGGTTATGCGACATGCATGTGGATTGTAGTCTACTAGTGAGGTTATGCGACATGCATGTGAACTGATGTCCAGTAATTGACTTCAAAGATCCGTGATTTGAGAGATCGGGGAAAGGAATCGGGGAACTCGGGAATTCAACTCAAGAACTACACCTTTTCGAGGGTTACGAGGCAACTTGATGGAGCTCAACCTAGTTCAAAAACTGTATTCAAAGAAGAAGCTTCTGGCAATTTTTTATTTTTAGTTTTAGTTTTTCGTTTGTGTTTTTTCATTCGAGCCTAAGTATTTGATTTCAATTTGTTATCTTTCAGCAATGTACACATTATGAGGGAGCGTTAAGATATAAGGCTACATATGTAATAAAGTCACTTAACTGACTTAGGTTAAATATTAGGGTTTTGGTCTATCAAACTCTATAAGAGCGAGGACCCTCAATGTATTGTTGTATTGTACCATCTCATAATAAAATTGTTTCATGTGTTATTGAGATCATGTGTTCGATAACGTAACCCACTCAAGGGTTTTGTGTTTCTTCAGTTCTCAAAATATTCAATACCAAGAAAACATTACATTCAAAGTCCATTAGGGCCATACCAATTTAGGGTCATGCCTTTTGGGCTCATAAATGCCCCTACTACATGTCCGGAATTGATGAACAAGGTATTTAGTGAATTCTTATATAAGTTTGTCCTTATATTTTTTGACAAGATTCTTGTCTACAATAATGCATTAGCATCCCATGTTGAGCATTTAAATATTGTGTTAGATACCCTAGTGAAGTCCAAGCCTTCTAAGTGTGAATTTGCTAAAGCATCTTTTGAATACCTTAGTCACATTATCTCTGCTAAGGGGGTGTGCACTAACCCTTTAAAGTTACATTCTTTAACTTACCTAACCAAGAAGGATGCCTTCAAGCGGCCCCTTAAGGTGCAAAAAACCTAAGGATCTCAAGGCGACTCTTGTTTCTACACTAGATTCAGCACCCTAGATTTCCCCAAGCCCTTTGTCATTTGATGTGATGCCTATGGATCTGAGTTTGGTACAGTACTTTTCTTGGGATGGCTATCCCATTACATTTGAACAACAAAAAAATTGAATGACAAGGTTTACCCCTAAGACCCAAAAGGGTGTGGTTGCAATAACTATCTAAAGTGGTTCACCATTCAATAAATACTTTATGGTCCACCATAAAGTGGTTCGTCAAATGAACCCAAAGATCCAATAAACTACTCGATTTGGGTTTCCATTAAACACAACTTGGAGAATCTATGAAGGTGGCATAAACACAACTTGGAGTATCTATGAAGGTGGCATAAACACAACTTGGAAGATCTATGAGATGGCATTCTCTCAATGCCACCCCTTAATGACAATGTCATGCAGCCAATGTCGTTACTGCAGCTGGTATTGTACAAACATTGAAATTGGTCAAAACAAGATATATGCCATCGATCACAATACACTTGCAACATGCTAGGGTATACAAAAATTGTACTCAAAGCATCACAAACTCGCAACTACATCAAAATCACAGGGTCATACCTATAAACAACATTGCAAAACTACACAAATCGTTCATTTTACTCCTGAAACCTAGCAGCTCTAATACCATGTTATGATTTCATGATGAAACCCAACATACCCAAGTGGAATGAATCATGTCTTCGTGAAATCTCAAAAAGCACAATGCATTGTGTTTAACAATGATGCTATAGCCTCTTCGACAAATAGGCTTAAGGTTTTCCCTAAAGACCTCAAAGAGTTGGACCACAATAACCACTAAAGTGGATAACCATAAATGGGGAGCGGTCAAACAGTCCCGAAGGTCCAATAAATCCATCAACTTGGGTTTACATAATTCTCAAACAGAGCATTTGCAAATTTTGCATATTTTTTCGAAATATATAGTTTGGTCTGCTGCTAAACTCTCTGACGAGTTGTTTGTATCATTTTCTGTTGCAAAGTCAAGATCATGGCTTCGTCTCTTTTTTCAAAACGTATAGATATTTCCTTAAATAATTCTATCACGTGTACAAAAAAATTGTGTATATTTTTTCGAAACATATGTATGTTTCCCTAAATAATTCTATCACGATTACGAAAATATTGTGTAAAACTTGTGAGAACTTAATTTTAACAAAAATCTATGATTCCCATTAAGAGTTCATTTACCATCTAATTGAGTATTGATTAGATTTGACTATTAAACAGGGTGCATGATTTAACTAGAACACATTGTGTCCTTTTGAATAGCATGCTCTAGATCAAAAAACAATACTCTTTAACAGACACTTGAGATTAAATCCACATGATATGTTGCTCCAGATTGTTTCAAGTGCAGATCAAATTGAGATAAAATCAACAGAACTGGAATTCACCAATATCCGCCTAACCACATCCACGGTTAGATTAGCCCAAGCTGATGACCTTTGCTTAGAAAATTGGCCTTTTCTGGACAGCTAGAAGGAATTTGTATTCCCAATGATGTCTTGCATGTTTGACAATATTCTGACTATAATCCAGAAGAATTATGACTCTAACCTGGAAGAACAAATAGCACTAAACAGAGAAAAACTGAGTAAAGGAATGGCGATCACATTGACGTGAAAACAATATAACTGGAATTCAGTAATCTCGGCCTAACCATAACCATGGCGATAAAAGCTCCTAGTTGAGTAGCAGTTTTTGTGGACATGTCAACATAGAAAAAGCTAGAGGAGATCTCTCTCTGTGAATTACCGTATGTTTGACCATATTCTTACTACAAATATGACTCTAACCTAGATTATGAGATTACAGTTTTTCACCTTCTGTCTCATCTTCATAGCTGTTAAGCTGTCCATAATATGTTTTTAAAATCCTTAAATAATGTGTCGTAATAACTTGCCAGATTGCTTGCTAAAACAAATACAAGGGTTTTGAATCATGAAAAAGGTTAAATACAACCAATCATTGATGGACAAATAATAAAAACTACAGTGAACAGATTAAAGCTATTCATCACATCATGGAAACAATCTCGTTGATGAATCTAGTAACCCTCTCTGGGATAAACTGAATTCCTGCATGCTGCTTTACAGTTGGCAGCATAAGACAAACCAGTATTGTCATCACAGGGCAGCAACCAACTAGTCAATTTAGAGTTACTGCATACTTAGCCAGATGAAAATCATGCCAACCATTCCATTAATATTAAAGAACAAAAAGTGAAACCACTTTGACCAAGGTCAGAACCTAATTCTATTTCTCCAAACTCTAGATTGCTGACTAGCTTGAAGCAAATCACTTGAAATTAATAGTTGTTTTAGCATACATTCTATAAGTCGGCAAATAACTTCAACTAAATGACATTAAAATCATTTCATAATCCAAACTTAGATCAAACTCCATGTTTTAACAGAAGCTCGGACCAACTATGCGCCATAAAATAAAATGGTTGGACTCTAAATCTTTAGACTTAACTATGTATACCAAGAGGAATAACCAGAGGATCTTTCATGCCACTGTATAAAGTAGAAAACATAAATCATCCCCAATACTTCTTGCGAATCTACTTATGATGAAGTTATTTGTCAAGCCCCGCATCTCCACAACTCTATCCATACCGTATGACAGACAAGCCTTGAAACTGAGACTTCATAGAATTTGGATTTGCCCGTGAAGTGTTAAAAAACACACCATCCTCCTCATCATCCAGTTTCTGTTAGCATAAAAAACCGCAACTAATCATTTTAAGCAGATCGGCCCACATTCACATCTGATAGATCATAGAACATGGGGTGAAACGACCTTTGCCTCAGCTAACTGGATTTCAAATATAATCAAAGTTTTAGGATGAAAGGTCTAACAAAAAGCAAAACGTAAGGACAGCGAGGCCATCAAAATATTATTGCACAGAGTAGCAATGTGCACCTACAGCCCAGGTAGATGTGTCACATCTATCATACTTGTAAACTTTAAATTGGAAAACAAATGAGATCGGTTAAAAAAAGCCAAAAAACAACCACAATAATAAAAATAAAAATATATAATTGCACCAAATAAAGTGTGGATGAGACGTGTAGTGTGAATGAGATGTTAAAAGATCAAAATTCATAATATTAAAAAATAAAATAAAACATATATATATATATAAAATAATAATAATGTTATATATAAAAAAATAAAATAACATATAAAATCATTATTTTATAAATATATATATATAATTTTGCATAAATTTTAAATGACAGAAAGTCTATATATATAAAAAATAAAATAACATATAACATCATTATTTTATAAATATATATATATATATATATATATATATATAATTTTGCATAAATTTTAAATGACAGAAAGTCTATAGAAGTCTTTTTTATAGTCTGAAAGCAGATCTTATTTAATGCTTCAATCAAGTCACTTATCACAATTACAAGATGTATCATTACAGTTCAGGAAGATGTGTTACATCTATCACACTTAAGAACTTTAATTTAGAAAACAAATGAGATCTGTTAAAACAAAGCAAAAAAACAACCATAATAATAATAAAAATACGAACTTTAAATTAGAAAACAAATGAGATCTGTAAAAAAACAAAAAAACAACCATAATAATAATAAAAATATATAATTGCACCGAACAGAGTGTATAATATGGTCACATAACAAATGAGATCTATAAAAAAAAAAGCGAAAAAACAATCATAATAATAATAAAAATATATAATTGCACCAAGCAGAGTGTATAATATGGTCACATAGCGACATATTAAAAGATAAAGATGAAAAGTTGAAATCCATAATGTTAAAAAATAAAAATAAGAAAACTTATAATGTAAAATATATATATATATAAAAATTTCAAATGTTAAAAAGTAAAAATAAGAAAATTTATAATGTAAAATATATATAAAAGTTTCAAATGACAGAAAGTTTATAGAAGTATTTTTTATAGTCCTTAAAAAGCAGATATTATTTTACGCTTCAGTAAAATCACTTATCACAATTACAAGATCTAACATTACTTTTTTCTACTTCAAATAAAATATTATTAATAATAAAGAATATAATGATAAAATAAATTAACTTGGATATTTTAAGTATCAAAAAATTTGTCTTTTGGTTTTTTATTTATTTCTCTCAGTGCTTAATGGATTCTCAATGCTTAATGGGTCCAGGTTAAGATGGTATTACCCCTCATTGCACCAGGATTGCATCTGTGATTCTTATCACACAATTCAGAGATTTGCAGGTTAGTACCTTGATGAGAATGACACTTACATTGGATTGGAGGAGAATTATTTCTCCTTGCTTATAGGTTGTCGTGGCTGGGCTCTCTTTTCATGGCTGCACATCGGTGGTTGATGAATCAGATGCCAGTGGTAGATGGTGATAATGCTTAGTGTTGTGCTTGATATATTGCTCATTGTGTCTAGATGATATTACTCCTTGTACATTTGTGATGGTGTTATGGTGCATTGACAATGGACATATATGGTTGTTACCATATATGATTGTTGACATGTATGGTTGTTACTATATATGATTGTGTTGCTTAGTAGATGGCTTAGGATACAAACTCCTAAACACATGGTCATGTGGTATGTTGATGTTACTTGGAGGTGGTGCACCTCCCATATGTGATCTTATTCACATATTTCCAGCATAATTATTAATATGCTTTAATGCTTGGTGACCTCCTGGCGTGAACACCGTAGAAAATATTGGAGTATTTCATACATATGCCACTTTATCAAGACATATGGTCGTTAGTTGGTGGATGGCTTAGGATACAAACTCCCAAACACATGATCATGAGGTGTGTCGATGTTACTTGGAGGCTCTGTTGCACAGAAACCGCTCCAGGAGTTAAGGTAACTCGTTCGAAAAGTTCCCACATTCCAGGGAGCTTAGGAACAGAAACGAAACATTCCAGAATCAGCCGGAACAGTTCCGGGAGCTTTGGAACTTTCCGAGAACGTCCAGCTACAAAAAAATGCAAGAGCCTAGGAACCTGGTTTTTGGTGTTCCGTCAGTTGGGAGTTTGCAGCCGTTTCCTAATTTCCTCGGAACTTCCACATATTCCTTGTCGATCAAACACGTGGGCCCAAGTTAATTTCGCCCGCCAAACTGTTGATTGCAATTTGTGGGAGCTAAACCATAAAAAAAACTATAAATTGAGACCCCCTCGCTGCTCAATTATTCGTGTTGTTCTGTGTTTGAGAGTGTTCATAGTGAGACTGAGTTTGTTGTGTGTGTTAAGTGGTTCACTGTTGTCCCGTTTGGTGTGAGAGCGGCAGCGTGCCAAACTTGAGATAGCCGTGTGCAGAGAGAGAGCTGGGGCAGGCAGTTGTGTCCTCTGCCCCCCTCGCCGGCAGTTGTGTACATAGCCGAGCCCTCACGCTGATTCAAGCGAGGCTGTGAGCTCATTGACACCCCGAGGCTAAGCTGATTTGAGCTGGTTCACGGAGCCGAGTTGATTCAGTTGTGTACAGAGCCGAGCGGATTCGAGCAGTTAGCACCCCGAGCTACGTTGAGAAAAAGCCGAGCTGCAGGTGGCATGAAGCACCTCGCGGCTTCATTCGTGGCCTTGGCAGAGTCGGCTTGGGTAACGGCGACGGCTTTGGTGACAACGACGACTTATTGAGTGGTGAGTGTTGACAGAGGCGGCTTCCTGTTGGTCGGCCTCGAGCTATAAATTATTTTTTTAATTATTAATTGTTTTAATTTATTATTTATATTTATAATTTTAAATTTTATTGTTTTAAAAATTATATATTTTTTATTTTTAATATTTATTTTTTAATTTCAATCTATTACTCATTCTTTAATTTTTAAATATTAAGTTATTACATTATTGGGGGAGAGGTGTCTATTGTTGAACAGTAGGTAGTTGTCGTAGTACTGGTCCCACACAGCCATCAAAACATGACATAAATACACTTAAATATTAAACATAAATACTTCATATTAAGTGCATAAATACTTTAAATTATGTCCAAAAACTGCCCATAAATAGTCTTTATGTTCATAAGAGTACAAAACATCTTCTCCCAACTACCTACAAATCTGCTTGAACATACAAAACAAAATATCCTTTATAGTATTTGCCACTAGTGCAAGGATCTCTATTCGAGCCATCACAGAATCTACTGGCAGTACATATCCCATGGCACATTCATACTTGTGCAACAAAAGGTCATTGAATGTCAACCATAATTGCATGGTAGTTCAACAATTCAACCCACTGTGTTCAATAAATGACACATACTCATTAAATGCACCCATTAAACAGATGAAATCACAAAGATCGACCATAACAAATTCTCAGCCATTGGATCACATTTAAATCAATCCAGAACACACATTCAAATTTGAGAGATTGCAATCCATGTCCACACTTGTTGCCAATCGAATTCAACAGCAAATAACTATAAAAGAACCTCAAACCATTTCTGAAGTTGCATTTCAGACATTCAAAATTTCAAACTACTCTAGAGACATACCATTAGAGAGTGTGTGCGCAATATAATCAGGTAAGTGCATAATATTATTGTTATTTGCATTTCTATTATAATCAACTTATATTTTCCAAGTTTCAACTTCCATTTTTCTAGTATAATCAGCTTCCCTTATATAATCAACTTGCCTCATAAATCTACAGGTAGTTGCAGCCATGGCAAGAGTCAGCATTGCTCGTACAAGGTCAAGTAGGCGACTGAGCAGGGGTGCCCAGCTACGATGCACTTCATCAGATGAGGAGAGGGTGGATCATGGAAATGCAAACAATGCTCCCAGCAATGTGTTGAGAATGGCCATGCGGTAGTCAATGATGATGTTGTCCCACTGTCAATTACAGAGCCACCGTCAACCACAATTCAAGGTGCAAGTTCAACCAAGAAGATCAGTGCAATAAGAGGTTGGACAAAACAAGACATGTTAGTTGCGATTGATGATATAGAGTTTAATGGATATTCCATTCGTGCAGCTGCAAAAAAACATGGGGTTGCTACCTCATCAGTACATTATTGGATAAGTGGGCTCACACATACAAAGCGCAAAGAGCCTCTTACAATTATGAGTGAAGAGGAGGAGGCCTAGGTGGTTCAGTGGTGTAAGGAGATGGCCCAAATGGGACATGGGCTAGAGTTGATACAGCGAAAATCCACAGTAGCTCAAATCTGTCAAGGGAGGCCAAACCCTTTCAAAGTTGGGTTTCTTGGTAAGTCATGGTGGTTTGGGCTTAAAAAAAGGATCCAGACCTTATGTTACATAGAGTTGAGGCCCTAGATAGAGACAGGGCTTTAAATCTACGCCCAGCAATTCTGTCTAAATTCTATGCCACTCTTTCTAGTGTATACGAGAAACATTCTTATGCTCTACACCATATATGGAACTGTGATGAAACAAGTTTACATGCAGGAAGGAATTGTGGCATACGGGTAATTGCCAAGAGAGGGAGCCGTAATGTGCCAAAGATTTTGCCTAGGAGCAGGGAGTGGATCACTATTCTATGTTGTGTCAATGCAATTGGTGCTTCAATCCCTGGATTTTATCTATTTAAAGGTAAAACTCAACTCAAAAACTATATACAAAATTGTGAACCAGGTGCATGCATGGCTGCACATCCCCATGCATGGATGACTAAAAAACTCTTTTTCAATTGGCTTACTCACTTTGCTGCATCTATACCAGGCGATGTCTCAACTGTAAATAGACACCTGCTGGTTTTAGATGGACATGGAAGCCACATTGTTGTGCAAACAATCGACGAGGCTAACAATTTGGGCATCGACCTATTGACACTGCCTGCTCATACCACTCACAGGTTGCAACCCCTAGATGTCAGTGTGTTTGGGCCTTTCAAGAACTATTTCAGGGGTGAGCGAGATTCATGGATGGCAAAGAATCCAGGGGTGGAGGTAAAAAGGTTTGAACTAGCCAAGCTTGCAAGTAAATCCTTTAAAAGGGCTCTCACAACTTCAAATATAAAGGCTGGGTTTAGGAGGACTGGAATATGGCCATTGAATTCTGATGCTCTTATGCATGATACTAGTTGTAGTCAGGTATTTGATGTGGATGGTCAAGAAGAAGGGGATGTCCAAGCACATGTTGATGGACAAGAAGATGTGGAAGTAGAGGAAGACGTTGCTGCTGCTGATAATATGATATCCCTCTCTCAAGGAGGACCCTTCTGTGGTGATGATGATGAACATGTAAGTGAAACAAAGTATAACAATGAACCAATTGACAGTAACATGGAAGTTGTTAGACCAACTGAAACACCTGCAACTTCTGCATGTGATATTCTTAATGACTCTATTGATCATGCAAATGTGAATGAGAATATAGTTGGAAATGACAACGTTGATATGAATGTAGTTGTGTGTGATCATGCTCTAGGAAGCAACAATGGACAATTGACTTTGCCAAGCCAGGTAACCCCACCATCATGGCTGGCAGAAGCCATGATGAATATGAACAAACATAATGTCTCAAGAACCAATGAAGAAAGCATGAACATGCCTTCACAACCAATAGAATTGAACGATGAAATTGTCCGTTATTTTGTGGACAGTGGTAATCTAGAAGAAGATACTGTACATAATGAGGTTCCAGCCGAAGAGAACAATATGGTTCATTTAGATGTCCAAAATATTGACGCAAATATTGAAAGGGAATTGTCAAGCAAGGAGTAGCAAGTGTCAACGAAGGGGCAGTTGCTTGGTCGGTTGCTAAAGCTACTAGTAGAGAGTGTCAGCGAAAGGAAGGCAAAGAACAATAGACAATCTTCGTCTATGTCGAAGTTCACAGCTACTCACCTCAGAAGACTATATAAAACTATTAGTTGAGTCTGAACAAAAGAAACTTGAAATCCAGGATTTAAAACAGAAAAAGAAGGATTTAGCCAAAGAAAATAACGCTGCAAGGATTGTTGCAGCAGAACTTCAAGCACAGAAAAGGCTTGAAAGAGATAAAGTAAGACAAGAAAAGGACCATCAAAAACAGTTGGCAAGGCAGGAAAAGGATTTGAGAAAGGCTCAACAATTGCTTCAAAAAGAACAAGGGATGGCAGAAATGGTTGACATTGATGCAAACATAGTTGAGGAAAGCAGGATGCTACCAAACACATTGGAACATATGGCAAATCATACACCATGTTTCCAAGACCTCCTAAACATCCAAGTCCCCCGCTATCAACAAGTGTGCATGCCCACTTTACATATTCCTACCAGTGCAGGTGTCAATCGCATGTATGATTATTAGGGGGCTCCACTTACTGCAGGGGTTAGTAGCATAAGTGTGAACTGTGGCTACTCAATTCCTCCATGGCTACAAGAAGCAAATTGGATATCATATGGAGGCAATCAGCCACAACCTAATAAGTCATTGTTAAGTAGGCCAACCAACTTGGCTCAAGCAGGCAACTCAACAAGATTGGGCAGTGAAGATCTTGGAGGACATCAAGCATAGAGGTGTCATAATTTTTGTTGTGACCACATTGCGATGTGGATTTTGTAATGACTGACTCTGTTGTTTGTAACATGGCCATTTTGGATACAATCCTAGGTCATAGCATTCCCTACTGTTTGTGACATTGTAATCAGGGGTTTATCATACGGTTTAATATACCAGGTATGGGTTATTAGTTGTTACTGGCATTTGCTTGTTTCATGCAAAACATGTAAAACATTCAATTATAAGGATAGACTATGAATACTATTATCAATTATTCAACCCATAAAAGTTTCATGCAAAATGCAATTTCACAATTTCAACAGAACTCTGTAATGTGCCATAAATAGTCATTTCAACAACAATTTTGCCATGAATGCGTAACACAGAACTATGTAATGTGCCATAAATAGACATTTCAACAACAATTTTGCCATGAATGCATAACACAGAACTCTGCAATGTGCCATAAATAGACATTTCAACATCAATTTTTCCATAAACACATAACATTATAGCGATAGCTCATTGAATATCCAATTCCAAATCAAGCATGACCCGTGAAAACAGAGTTAATAAGGAAGGCAAAGACAATTTCTTTTCCACAATTCAAACTTACATTATGCACCAGTTAGGAGAAATGCACCAAAACCCTCAAAAACAGTTCTGAGAAATGCACCAAAACCCTCGAAGAACAGTTCTGAGAAATGCACCAAAACCCTCGAAGAACAGTTCTGAGAAATGCACCAAAACCCTCGACGAACAGTTTTATTCTGAGAAATGCACCAAAACCCTCAAAGAACAATTTTGCTCTGAGAAATGCACCAAAACCATCATTCAATAGTTCAACAATTATGGTATGCGAAATGCAGCAAAACCCTACTACAACCGTTGAGATAAATGCACCAAAACCATTACAACACATTTCTAAGAAATGCACCAAAACCCACAAAAGAGTTACAAGAAATGGACTACAATTATGGGCGGAGCGAATGTGCTAAGAAACGCATTGACCGATACAGCAAACACAAGCAGAAATGCAACATAAACCACATCAGCATACTAAAAAAAGGTCCACACAATTCCCAACAAATTGAAAGAGTTGAAAAACACAGTCGCAGAGATAGCTGGTAGGCAAGATTCCTACTAGTGAGCCAACCACGAAGCCACCACCATGCCACCGAACCCACTGGTGCACGAACGCAACCGAACCCACAGAAGCAGGAAGCCAGCGAACCCACTGGTGCACGAACGCAACCGAACCCACATAAGCAGGAAGCCAGCGAACCCACTGGAGCAGGAAGCCTGCGAACCCACTGAAGCACGAAACTTCCATCTCCACCACCGAACCCACTGGAGCACGAACGCCACTGCAACCCACGAAGACACCGCCATGCACAAACGCCACTGCAACCCGAGCACCTCGCCATAAACCAGCTGCACTAAGCCACTGAACCGACTAGAGCACGAAGCCATCGAACTTACTGGAGCATGAAGCCACCATCTCCACCACCAAACACACTGGAGCACGAAACTCCCATCTCCACCACCAAACCGACGGAAATCTCCCTCAAGGTGCACTGCAGACAGAATCACCAACTGCTAGTGCGTTGCGAGCATGGGGCAACACTCCATGTAACGAAGACCAGTAAACCACCGCAAGCGAAACACTGAACACATTCCAACCGCAACCAAGGCAGAACCAGAGCAACCAACGACTAGAGAAAACGGTGCATAGAACAAGTTATGGGGCAGCCGAGCAACCACACACTGGGCCCAAGCAAAATAACACAGGACTGTGGAGCAACTGCGGGAGAAAGCCGATATGACCGTGGAAAAGTACGTCGTAAAGATCGCATTAAAGCACCCACCCACCACGACAGGTGGTGTTGCCATCTCAGCCTCCAAACGACACTTATCGAGGTCGCCACGTGGCGTGTGGGGTCGAGAAACATGGGGTGTCCAAGTACTGGCATCCTCCCCTAATTAGTTTTGAAATTTCAAATTAGTTTTTGTTTTAATTTTTAATTTATTATTATTTTTAATTTTAATTTTTTTAATCAATTACATGTTTTTAAATTTGAAATTAGAAATTAGTTTATTTTTTAAAAAAATTATTTTTTTATTATTTATAATTTTAATTTTTTTAATCAATTACATGTTTTTAAATTTTAAGTTATTAAATTAGTTTATTTTTTAAATTATTAATTTATTTATTATTTATAATTTTAATTTTTTTATCAATTACATGTTGTAATTATTGAAATTAATTTTTTAAATTTTTTTACATCAATGTTAACATTAGTAAAATAAAATTACTAATTTAATTTTACAATTTTATAATTATTTAATATTTTGCCATAATGTATCAATTGCATATGTTTTTACATCAATTCTAACATTAGTAAATTAAAATTACTAATTTAATTTTACAATTTTATAATTATTTAATTTTTATTGTACCTATTGCAATTTATTATTTTTGCAGTAATGTTAATTACTACCAAGTCATTTAATTTTAGTTTTACATCCAACTTTCTAACTTAGTTAGAAAAACTCAAAAATCGGCGATTTTTAAAAAGTCTAGATTTTTTCCCTAAGCCGAAAAATTGGGGATTTCTAAAAAGTCGCGATTTTTTTAAAAATCTTAACCTCGAGACTTTTTCAAAAAAGTTACGATTTTTTCCTAAAAGTCGCACGTCGATAGAAAAAAGCGCCCAGGACGCCGAATCCGTATCTTAAGAGAGGGAAAGTGATTTTTTTTTGTCATTTGCTTGAGTTGATTGTTGGAGGAGTGAGAAGGGTGGGAGGAGACCATCAACCACTTTGGAGGTATCCAAACACCATTTGTCATCACCGTTAAGAATTTCTGTGGAGCAAGGGTTCAAGAATCAAAACATTTTCCAATCAACCAATTGAATCTTCCTCTCACATGTATGTAGTGTTTCTTCTATCTTTACGATAGCTTTTTTGCATGTTTGCTTCCAAATTTTCTTGCATATTTTTTTTGCCTATCTTCCTCTACTTTTTTTGCCATTTTGCCAATGATTTCCATATCCATAAATATTAAAAACAATAACAATGTAAGGGGTTTTAGAATGGAATAGCAGGCTTGTTATCAACTTTTGAGTCCTTGATTGGACAACTATGATGTTTCAGGATTCAGTATCGACTTTGATGTATCATTTTATATTTGGCATGACTACATGATGATGATATATATCAGTGATTTCTCCATATTAATGTTACAATGTATTTATCTGATGTTATTGTTGCTTTATATGTTTAAAATTCTGAAAAAAATATATATATATATTTTGTATTTTTTAATGTGTGTCGAGGTTTGCTGATTTTTTTGCTGATGTTGCTGAGAAGTTGTATTCAAGACCCTTGCCGACTTTTTGTCGATGCCGACTTTTTCAACATTGGTTATAAAAAAAAAAATTCTAATTTTATTATGTACAATCTCCAATACCATGTTTCAATTTAAATTTTATAGTTTCTAACTTCGTTACAAAAAAAAACTGATTTTAGCATGTACAATCTTCATTACAAGTTTTAATTTAGTGTTTACTATTTAGATTCTAGAACATTAATCTTTCACTTAAATTCCATATTAATTAAAATTTTAAATAAGATTACACATACAATTATAATTTAAATTTTTGTTCATTGATGAACTTCTTGAATAAATAAATGATGAAAAAGATCCAATGCTGCAATACAATTTGAACTTTCGCTTTTAAGTTTTGAGTTTTCATATTTTTATAATTAATTTTGAGAGTTTGTTTTGAATTTCAAACATGCACATTTGTCATCAAACTAAAGTTTAAAAATGTTATGTTGTGTTAGGTTTTCATATTTTTATAATTAATTTTGAGAGTTTGTTTTGAATTTCAAACATGCACATTTGTCATCAAACTAAAGTTTAAAAATGTTATGTTGTGTTAGGTTTTCATATTTTTATAATTAATTTTGAGAGTTTGTTTTGAATTTCAAACATGCACATTTGTCATCAAACTAAAGTTTAAAAATGTTATGGTGTGTACTATTCAGGGGTCATGGAGAGTGGGAGCATACCACCTAATGAACAAAACACTAATTCTACTCCAAGTCCAGATGCAAGCCAAAGCCAAAGTCAAATAACAAACCCTAAGAAACCCTTGTTAAAGTTTGTGAAGAAAATTACTCAAAATAAGAAAAAGAACAATGGGGGTTGTGAAGAATTGATGTGCATGTTGTGCAACCATGTGTTTAAGGGAAACTACACTAGAGTGTGGCATCATCTTTTGTCCATATATGGTGATGGGGTTAAGGGTTGTACATGTAATATGGAAAAAAGAATGGAGTTGACCAAGCTTCACATGGGTGCCACAGCTCTCTGTGAAACTGACTTAGACAATGATCGTCCATTTAAGGTACCTAGGGTTTTGTCAGCCTCCAATGATGTCCAAGATTCAGTGAATCAAAGTCAACTAAACCAAGTTGAGTCTCTAGGGGGTTCTACTTCTGAGAGGAACAAGTCTGTCAGTGTTGTTGTTGAACAAATTCGTAAAATCTACAATGTTGTGCATAGGGATAACGCTGATGATGTTGTAGCTGATTTTTTCATGGCAAGTGGGATTTCATTTAATGCCCCACCTGTTCACCATATTACAAAGAAATGGTGAAAAAAATCATAGTTGTTGGGCAAGGATATACACCCCCAGGTTACAACAAAACGAGGACATCATTCTTAGACAAGGGGGTGACAAGAATGCAGGGGCATATGGCAAACCTCAAACAATCATGGACTTATTCAGGGTGTTCAATAGTCATGAACGGTTGGATAGACATTCAACATAGGCCATTGTTGAATATCATTGTCACATCTTTTTAAGAGCAATTGATGTTAGGGTTAACCTTGACTCGGGAATGAGTCAAAGGTGGTTAGATCCAGCACATATTTTGGGCACATGGTTTGTTGTAGCCCATGGTATTGTCCTAAGGTATTGCATGTAAAGAAGCCTTTATAAGGCTTGAAGAGGCTCCATTGTAAAGTGGCATGGAGGTGAACGGGTGAGCTCATTTGGCTCGGTTGGCAGGTTTTGGCCAAGGTAATGAACATCTGACACTGGAGGCAAGATCTGACATACTTATGTACATCAACAAATAAAGTAGGCCAATAGTAACCAGCTCTGAGGATTTTATGGGCTGTTGTATCTGCTGCATAATGCCCTCCACAAAATCTTGAGTGAAATTTTGTTAGGAGTTTTCTGGATTCCAACTCATCGACACATCTAAGCATTAAGCCATCATGATTCCTCCATCCCAATCCATCATGAGAGATGCAATATCTAGTAGCTTTTAATCTTAATGCTCTTCTCTTATGGCCTACTAGATGCTCAGGGCAATCCAAGTTACGTAGAAGATAGATTATATCCACATACCACTATGTTCGACTTAAACGTTGAAGACCTTCTGACATGGTTGGTTTTGATACACTAGTTTGACACACCATCCCTATGGCTTCTTCATTACTTTGAGTTAGCATTTTGGCTAATCCCTGTCCCTTTATTAACTTTGTGGGTCTTATTTCTAAGTCATACTCTTGGATTTTAGAGACCCACTTTCCCCTTATTCCTAAGCAATCTTATTGAGCTAAGATAACTTTAACCACGGAATGGGGGACATAGCCAATTATTCTTGAGTAGCCAATGTAAATCTTAAAATGCTTTAGGGATTTAATGAAAGCATAAGCTTGTTTCTCCATGGAAGTGTATTTTAACTCAGAGTTCTGCAAAGCTCTGCTCATAAAAGCTATTGGCTGCTCATGACCTTCATTATTCTTTTGGAGTAAGACTCCTGCTATTGTATGTTCTGATGCAAATGAGAAAATATGAAACTCCTTTGAGTAGTCGAGGTTGATTAACACAAGGGATTTAGAAATATTATCTTTGATGCATTTAAAGGATTCATTTCTTTCTTTTGTCCATTGATACTTAGCATCCTTTTTTAATAAATCCTGCAATGGCTTCATTAATTCTACTAAGTTGGGGATGAACCTCCTGATAAAGTTTATTTGACCATTAAATGACTAGAAAGCTTTGACATTTTGGGGAATGGGCACTTTCTTTATGGCTTCAACTCTTTCAGGATCTATCTTCACACCATCTTTGGAGATGATGTGTCCTAACAACTTTCCTTCGTCAACTCCCAAGACTGATTTGGCTGGATTCAATGATATACCATATTTACGGCATCTTTCAAAAACTTGCTTTAGGTGATTAACATGTTCAGATCTTTCTTTAGAGAATACTATTAAATCATCTTGATAGACTTCAATGATCTTATGAATTATTTCTTTAAAAGCATAATCCATAGACCTCTTAAAAGTAGCTCCCGCATTTAATAAGCCAAATGGTATTCTCAAGTACCCAAAAGTACCCCAAGGAGTGGTAAAAGTGGTCTTATGTTGATTCTCTTTGTTGATCAACGCATGGTTGTATCCGGAGAAATCGTCCAACATGGACATCATATGAACCTGTTACCCTTTGGAGAAGGGTTTCCATATTCGGCAAAGGATAATTGTCTTTAAGGCATGCTGTATTGAGGTTTCAGAAGTCAATGCATATTCTAATTGATCCATTCTTATTCCTCACAACCACCAAATTAGAACACCAAGTTGAATGTCTTGTTGGTCCAATGATTCCAGCAGCCCACAACTTTTCTAATTCCTTTTTTACAATTGGTTCTAATTTGGGGTTTATTTGTCTAAGTTTTTGCCGGAAAGGTTTTACTTCCTTCATTTCTTGTTTCAGGGGTATAATATGCTTAAATACATCATCTCGATAAGCTTTTAATTCATCATAAGTAAAAGCAAACACATCTCTATATTCCCTAACAAGATCAATTAAATCTTTCCTTTCCTTTTCCGAGTTGCCTTTTCCAATTTTTATAATTTTTGGTTCCTTATCTGTTCCAATGTTTATCTCAATATATTCCCCTGGTTTCATTGACTCTTTTTTATTTTTGTGCCCGTCCTTCCCATCAAATATCTGCTCAAATCCTATGTAGCTGCTAGGAATAGGATTTCTAATGTTATTGTCTTGCTATGAATATTCTTTGTCTTCCTCTTTAAAACTGATCTTACATTCAGAGAATTCCTCAACGTTGTGGATAAATCTCAAGATTTGTTTATCATCATTAAACACCTGCCAATGATCTACACTATCAGGAACCGAAGGTCTAAAGTTGATTTCAAGCTTGCCATCACCGTTTATCATTTCATTTGTGGGTTGAAGAGTGGATGTTGCTACTACTAACTTATCGGCTAAGTTATTATGTTCTCTTGGAATTGCTTCAAGGTTCAATGCATCAAACCACTCCATATTGTCCCAAATAGCATTCTTATACTTCTTTAGTCTCTGACATTTACATGCAAATTTATTCTTTAGTTGTGAAATCACTAAGTCAGAGTCACCCTTGATACTTAACATTTTGATACCCATATCTTTAGCAGCTTCTAAGCAGAGTGAGAGTGCTTCATACTCTGCTACATTGTTAGATGCATCAAACTCTAATCTGAAAGCAAAGTTGAATGTTTGCTTAGATGGGGAAATGATTATTATTCATGCTCCTTTTCCAGATTTAGAATATGCTCCATCGAAATATAACTTCCATATTTCATCTAACTTTTCATCTTTCATTTTTTCCTTAATAGGAGCCATGAAGTTAGATAGAATAGCATAGTTTCCGAGACTATCTGATTTGGCAACAAATTCATTATGTGGATTCTTAGGGTTTTCAACATGGTACTTTCTTTCAACTTCTCTGTATAGCTTAACCTGAGTGTTCTCTGATGCAGGTACCGTTGCATAAGTCCAATCCATTTGAATGTGTCATCCTAAAGTTGCATCCCACTTTCTCAACAAAAGCATACCCCATGTATCTGGCACATCAATGACTAACACATCCATATCTAAATGGATTTATGGATATTGTGCTAATCTTACTTCAAGGTTTGTGATTATTCCAACAACTTTGATTTCTCTAGCATCCATGGCACAAACATTGTGGTATGGCCTTGTGATTTTCAAACCTAACTGATCCATAACCTTCAAGGTGATAATATTGGATGATGCTCTTGAGTCTAACATGCAGTTGTGAAGATAAAAGTCATTCACCAATAATGAAACATAGAAGGGTGGATGATCTTCTTTTCTTGGATCCATACTATTCAAGATAACCATAGCATCTCCAAAAGTATTTATCTCTTCTACAACTTTCCCCTTAGATTTATCCAAAATCTCATTTTTAGGTGGAGCTTTGGTTTTAGGATGAATATCATAAATCTTATCCTGAGGATTATTTAGGGCTTTCAAAAACTTATCTTTCTGCTCTAGAATTTTAAGCATATCAGTCACATGTACATTTACTTTAGCATGTGTTAACCAATCACCCATATCAAAGCTCAATTTATTTACTATGGGAGGATTTGTTACCTTTGGAATGTACTGCTTTGCTTTGGCTGGGACAGGACTATCTCTTCTTCGATAAGTTGCCCCCTTGAATCTGGCATTAAACATGTCTTGGACTTGGTCGGGTGTAGGATTTTCTCCATAGTTTTGAGTGATGAAATCCTTTTCTTGACTATATGCTACAGCTTGCTACCAATGTTGATCCGACAAAGGGTAGTATGGCCTACCGTGTTGATGTATTCAAGCTCTCTTTATGGTGCTTCCTGGCTACTAGTTTCTGGTAAACCATGTTCCATGATGTGACGGGCACTATAGCAAGTAGATTCCTCATGGAAATCTTTACAAGGTATGCAAAAGGGAGTTACTTCTTCAACCATGTTGGTTGAATCTAAGTAGTTGGGTGGCCTCTGCTCATAAGTGTTAGTTTTCATGGTATCTCGGGATGTCCTCCATGATTCAGATCCCTTGCATGGAGGTACATCATCCGTATAGGCATCAATATGGAGTAGAGGGTGAGATACACTCTACTCAGTGGCATGAGTCCAGTGGTGACTGCATGCGGACCTTCCGGGGTGTTTTGCCTCTTGCATGCATGAGATTTGCATGGCCAGTTAGTAATTAAAACATGCATGCAAAAGTGACTTTTTGTATGCACAGATATTAGGTTTTTGGTAAACCTAATTGATCGGTGAGATTATATATAGAGGCAGAGGGTCCCAGGATGAGGTTGCTCAGTTGACTTATCAGAGAGTGATCTGTTAGGATTAAGGAGGGCACATTAGTGCATGTAGGGCGATTTTTTGAGAGAGAGAGGAGCTTCTGCAGGAGGGAGAGTGGTGAGATCTGAGCTGGATCAGACACCCCTTGCTCCAGAGGCACTTGGAACCCAAATCTGTGGACTGAGATAGTTCACTGGAGTGGATTCTACAGAGACTGTGGAGGACGACTTCTAGAGAGGGAGAGGGGCGCATTACCTGAGGAGAGAGGAGCTCATTCAGAGTCTGATCTGCCGATTGAGTGTCTAAGACTTTCAGGGTAGCCTTGCCTCAATGTTTGAGGAAGGTCTGTGACGATCAAAGCTCAGATCTGCTGAGATCTGATCTTGTACAAGCATTTGACATCCAGAGGGAGGGCGCACTTTTCCATGCAGAGGAAGGACGCATTCATCAGTTTAGCAGTTGGCTTTCTTCCAGAGCAGAGCAGTGGGAGAGGCAGTACATTCAGAGCTACTTGCAGACAGACTCAGATCCAGATTGACAGCTAGGGCACATTTCCTTAGTGCATGCATTAGCTGATGCATGCAGATCTAGGGTATTAACCCGTCAGGATTGAGTGTTAAAGCTGAGGTAACATTGTTATATTTTCTTATTTCATATATTGCTCTGGGCTCGAGATAGAAGAAAGCCCCACAGGATTGCTAGTTTTCCCCGTTTGGGGTTTCCAGGGTATATGCAGTGTCATATGTGTGATTGATTGTGTTTATGTTGTAAAGAGATCTATAGCTATTGATTCTTAAGTCATTAGAGTATTATTGATTTACAGAGTTACGAGGTGCATCTAGAGTGCAGGTAGATGTGTCACATTTGTACTCTCGGTGCATCTAGAGTGCAGGTAGATGTGTCACATGTGTAACCCTAATAGCAAGGCCATCAAAATATTATTGCACCGGGAGTAGCAAGGTGCAGTTACAGCATAGGTAGATGTGTCACATCTGTAACACTGATAAACTAAATTGAAAAAATAATTGAGATCTGTAAGAAAACAACCATAATAAAAATAAAATTATATGATTGCACCAAGAGTGTGGATGAGATGTGCAACATGCGTAATGCTTATAAATCAAAATGAAAAATTATAACCTGTAATAGTAAAAATTAATAAGGCTTTTATTACTGAAGGTAAAAAATATACATATAATAAGAATAAAATAATGTAATATATATCAGTGTTTTAATAACCGGTCTGGCTCAAACCGGAACCGGCCGGTTTGACCGGCCAAAGGAAATGGAACAATGAACCGGTGGTCAACTCGAACTGGGGGTCCGGTTTGGTAATGAACCAGCCCTAACCGGCCGGTTCCGTAATAACCCAGCCGGCCAGCTAAAAGAACAAGCCATCAAAAATATTGCTAATGCCTAATACAACAACTGGAGCTGAAGTCACAAGGGGCTTCACTGTAGTCGATTTTTTCAAAATGTTATCACAATCTTTCTCTGTCAAAAGATCTAGATTACGAAAATCCTCCTCTTGCTTGGAATATGTCATATGGTTCTGATCAACTCTTGTATCATACTTTCGAACAAAAGGCATAAGCAGAAATGCAACAGCAGAAGGAACAAACGCTGCCACTAGCAGAAACGAAGAACCATTCTTACGTTGGGCCTCTGGATTCCTGGAATGACATGCCAGAGTCTTGAAAGTACGGCAGTGCTCAAACCCAGGCAGCCCTTCATCAATCCCAACACAATTCCTCTATTGGCAGGGAAATTGTTGACACAAGTGACTATAGATGCTGTGTTGTAGTATGTCTGACTGTTTATCGCAAAGCAGATCTTTTTCATTTTTCACTATATACTTAGATTGTCTATGCAGAAAAGTCCCTCTCTTGTATATATATGAATAGACTTTACATATTATGTGTCTAATGGTTTCAAATATACATATTATGTGTCTAATGGTTTGAAATATAGCTTGGAATGTTAAACATAATTTTTATGATTAAAATTGTAATTTTTTTGTATTTTTTAATAGTCTGGTTCATTGAAATCAAACCACTCCGGTTCATTACCGGTTCCGGTTCCGGTCCGAGTTGACCCCTGACCGGTTTGATTCCCGGTTCCAGTTTTTAAAACATTGATATATATATATATATATATATATATGCAGCACATAACATAACACTTATGACCCAAATTTAAGATCCCTAACGAAAAAAAGGAAGCTTAATAAGAATAAAAAAGAACATAATAATAAAATAAACCAACCTAGATCCATCTTTACCTAAATCTTTTAAGCACCAAGAGATTTGTGCCATGATTTCTTTTTGAACCCTCTGAGAGATTAATAGCTCTGGGTTAAGATGGATTTAGGCTGGTTTATTTACAAGCTCCGAAGGTACCTTCTTTTCTTGCTGCTGTTTGTAATACCAGGCCATCATTGCTTTCTGAGTTTCTTTATCTGCAGGCTGGTACAGACACAAGTTCCAATGTAAAAATAAGCATATTGGTTGCAACAGACACAATATTGACCAATAACACTACAAGCAAAACAATATTGATCAATATCACTATTTGACTTCAGGCAAGGCACCAAATATTTCATCAAGGGTGGAACAGACAATTCTACAAGCATTTCAGATGTCAAAATATAACTTGATGGCACCAGAAGTTTAGGTGGAATACATTTTGCAATATATTTATCGCTTACAGGCTCACGTGGAGGAGGACCATGACCTCTGGCTTGCAGCTTGGCTATGATCTGACATGAACCCAAAAGTTCCTGATGATATTTTCTTTCTACAAACAGGAGACAAAACATGCTTCTTCAGAATGTTACCAAAGCAACCAGATTTTATACCTTTGTTTTTTCATTCTTTCCAACATGATCATGTAACTTCTTGTCACGTGTAAGCTCTTTGCCTGCCCACCACAGCTGAGCCGTATCTGGATCAAAAGGCTCCTCACCTAACAAATTGCACAAATCATCCAGTAATTACATTCAAGACAAACTTTCAAATCAAAATATAATATCTTCTTTGTGGCTAAACTTAAATGAGAACCATTGTAGAATAGCCAGAGAGGATAATACCTAGAGAGTCAGTATATAAACCCCTTTGCAGGGAACTCCATAGAATCAATTCCATGAAGAACAGTGATTGCTAATAAAAATAGCCTAACAACTAAATGATAGATGTGCATTTCACACATTGTTTCCACCAAAACTCTGTTATTCATATATGGCAGAACTGAGAAACAACCTCTAAGCAGACAAACTCTCCTTCAACAGTGCAACTAATAAAAAATTACTGAGCGAGCAATAGGAATAAAAGAAGGGCACTTATCTAGTCGTAGAAGCTTTGCTAGAACATTATGTCAACATGTTCACTTTTGGTAAAGTGACAAATTAGACATATATCAAGCAAACATAAGATGGTAAATGTAATTGCTACCCATTAATCAAGCAAATGCCACTCTCATGTTATTCATCTAGGTTCCTATGACCATTGTTTTATACTACCTTATTCCAAAGCCTTGACTGGTTAGTATAAGTCTATCAGATGAATTGCCTGGAAGAAACCTCCCTTTCTGGTTAATCAAGCTTTATACTGATAGAAGACATGAAACAGATCTTACAATTAAAGGTGCCAGACAACAGTTGTTGTACAGGATCATTATTTGGCAACCCCATTGGGTAGCAGATCATCACTGCCCCTTTGATGTTTAGAATATGATCCTTTAAAACGGCCAGTACAAGTGGGATCTTTTGGAGAACCTGACTCTGCAAGACAGTAAAGTTCAGGAAAATTGACAGTCAATCAAATAAACTTGTGATAGAATATAAGAAACAAAGGTAATCAGATGGAGGAATCCAAAGTAACCCCTATGGCATACAATAAAAAGGAAAACCCAATTCAAGAACTTCAAAAGCAAGAAGCCAAGAACATATAGAAAAGGAAAATGGCAAATAGTTTGTTGGCAGTCACAATTTGTAGAACTGTGAGAGCTGGTGTCTCTCTTTGCATGAGAGAGGAAAATTCAATATATTATTTAGAGAATCAAAATTATGTGGACTGTGTAAAAGAGATGATAGTATACCATTCTTTGATTGAGAAGCAACTCTTATCATCTTGTTCCTCAGATTACATAATATGTTATAATTATTACTTAATAGAAATAATTATGCATTGTATATGGTTAAAGGCTGATCGCATATATGGTTTTAACAAGTCACACAGATAAGTTTGTCAGTTGGGTTTAGTCCGAATGGTTGTGGGATGGAGTGTTATCCTCCCCACCCAGGTTCTATTCCCGTAAGTGACATGTTGAGCTCATAATGAATATATTGTTGTAATGGTTTTGAGCCCTGTTGTTGACTTGGCATTAAAGTCAATCATTGAATTGGCATATTTGTCATAAAAACATTACTTTTTTTAATTCATATATTCAACTTATCTCCATGTCGTTTTACTCAAATTTCGAGCGGGAACACTAGTTGGATCAATTCCGCATCCAACAAGTACCCACACTGCATACTTTTGATGGACCCCCGCCCCATGAAAAATGAGAAATACATAAAAATTAATATGTTTTTTTTTTATGTATTTCTCATTTTTCGTGGGGCGGGGTCCATCAAAAGTATGCAGTGTGGGTACTTGTTGGATGCAGAATTGAATTTCGCTTCCAATGAGTGCTTCCACTCGAAATTTGAGTAAAACCACAAGGAGATAACTTCAAAATACAAAATAAAATAGTTTTTTTTCTCTTTTCCTTCAAAACTCATAACTCTTATTTTATTATTTTAACTATTATTTTATTATTTTCCTTAGGAGGCCCATTTTAGACCCCAAAATAACTAATTCCTTGTTCCCTGAAGAATCTAGGGTTTACCCTGGGTACCATCCTCAAAATGAGGGTAAGTGCTGGAGGATTTGCCTTGGGATAATTTATCTGAATTAAAAAAAAAAGTCATGGGTAAGACATGACAATTATACAGCAATTAACTATCCCAAAAGGTATACTACAAATGAGGTTATAAATATTGGCACGTGCCTTAAAATATTGCAATTGACTTGGGTTGAACTTGGAATGCTCCCAGGGGGGATGTCTATAGGCAAGGACTCTTTATTCTATAACTTTTTGTCTGTCTTCTGTCTATGATTAATTTGTTATTATTCTTTACGATACTGCTCTTTGATCCCTCTATTCTTTGCACCTTAGTTTATATTGTTATGGACTCTAAGACCATTTGTCCCACCTGTCAACAAAGACAAACAACAATTTTAGAAGCAAAATAAATTTCAATCCAATCCATTGCATGAATGAAATATGTCAAAGCAGACCTGTTAACCCTCATATTATATGAGGATTGTCCCAATTTGAAGACCCTACTCAAAAAAGTTGCAAGGATTTTGGTTTTGGTTGATGCTTTGATGCATAGTCGTTATGGATTATCAACTTGGTGGCATCATCATTCCATGTGTTGGAGGCTTGCATGATTGATCTTGACGGAGTGCTGGCCTTGATGAGGGTCTTGCATACATGACTATAAATTTGAATGATGTTGAAAAGTTAACTAGGAAAGTTGTCCTCCATGTTCAGATGCCTAGCATGGAGGTGCATTTTCAATCAATGTTATCAGAACCGGACCGGTGATCGAACCGACAAATCCCAAAATGTGAACCGAACCGGAACCGGAAAAAAACAGAGAAAAAAACCAGTCGACCAAAAAACGAATAAACTATTCCTATTTTGTAAAAAAATATATGTATTCATGTGCATACATATGAATCCAAACTATTAATACACAAATATGCAAAGTTTCTCATATATATAGCAAGTATGGGTGCAAATAACCAAAATAGCACCGAGTGGAATACATCTTTGAAGTTCTGAACCAAAATACATTAATAAAGAAGCTCTAAATGGCCCCCCTAAAGTCCAAACAATAAGCAAAGTATGGATTGTCTGGTTCCGTATGGAACTGGTCAAAACCGGCCAGTTCACAGTCGGTTCTACCGGTTCCATACAGAACCGACCGGTTCAAAGCCGGTTCCGGCCGGTTCACAACCGGTCCAAATCAATTTCCGGTTCAGGCACCTAACCGGACCGGTTGGGCCTGTGAACCAGTCGGACCGGCCGGTTTTACCGGTTCCGGTTCGGTTCCGATAACATTGTTTTCAGTATAGGCATCAGCATGGGGTAGAGGGTGAGATGCACTCTACCAAGTGGCATGAATCCAGCGGTGGATGCATGCAAACCTTTCGGAGTGATTTGCCTCATGCATGCAACTTTTTGCATGCAAGATTTTTAATTAAAAAGCATGCAAAAGTTGTATTTTTGCATTCACTCACTTTAGGGTTTCAGAAACCCTAATCAGTCAGTGAGTTGTTATAAGGAGGCAGGAGGTCACCAGAAAATGTTACTCAGCAGTTTCTTCAAAGAGAGGGGAGATTGAGAGTGAGGGCGACTTCTGCATGCAGAGTGGGCGACCTCCTGAGGAGAGGAGGGGGCATTTGCAGAGAGAGACAGTGAGGGGATCTGAGAGGGATCAGTCCTTACATGATCAGAGGCATAGTTAAGTCATTACTATGGGCAGCGAGAGCATCTGAGCAAAGATAGCTCAGAGGTTGAGAGTGGGCGACTTCACAGAGGGAGGGGCGCATTTCCCATGCATAGGGGGCACATTCTACACTGAGAGGATGCATCCTTTCTTCATTGTTAGAGTAGATCAAGGTAGAGGAGATAGAGAGGTGGTACTACATCCTGAGACAGGCAGAGACAGTAGAGGAGATAGAGAGGTGGTACTACATCTAAGCTCTGATCATCATAGACCTTCCTCAAACACTGACGCAAGGATACTCCGAAAGTCTCAGCTGCTCAATCGATCAATAGGATCCAAAACGAGCTCCTCTCTCCTCTGGTAATGTACCCCTCTCTCCTCTGGAAGTCGCCCTCTCTCAATCTCTGCAAAAACCACTCTAATGAACTCTCTCAGTCCACAGAACTGGGCGCCAAGTGCCTTTGATCAAGTGGTGTCTGATCCAACTCAGATCGCCCCACTCTCCCTCCTGCAGAAGCTCCTCTCTCTCTCAGAAAGTCGCCCTCCTCACTCCTGACTGATCTCTCTCTGATGAGCCAACTGAGTAACCTCATCCGAGGACCTCCTGCTTCTATATATAATCTCACTGATCAATTAGGTTTACCAAAAACCTAATATCTGTGCATGCAAAAAGTCACTTTTGCATGCATCTTTTAATTAATAACTGTACATGCAAATCTCATGCATGCATGAGGCAAAACACCCTGGAAGGTCCGCATGCATCCGCCAATGGATTTATGCCACTAAGTAGAGTGTATCTCACCCTCTACTTCATACTAATGCTTATACTGTTGATGTACCTCCATGCAAGGCATCTGAATCATGGAGGACATCCCAAGATACCACTATCTTTAACATAATCCTCTTCCCCTCCTCTGTCTTGGACTATGTCCACCTGTTCCAATCTGCTATCACAACCATGGCCTACAATGTTGGTTGTATCTCCAAGATCCTCTCTAATAAGAGAAAATAGCCGACATATCTAGTATTGTGGGCTTGAGAAATTATTTCCTCGTGTGAGCCCTAAACATGGCTAAGGAGGTGTGGTGGTTGTAGATAAACATCTGCACATCCCTTGCAGTTGATACCAAGGTGGATACCCAATCAATTTTTCCAATGTCTTTCAGAGCATTATTGTCACCATGCACACAACAAGGGGTCCAAAATATATGCCTATACCTGCTCTGAACTAGTAAACCAGTTGATCTGCACACTGCTGTTGCATCTGTCACAACCTGCACAACATTCTCAGGCCCAACCTCCTCTATAGCATCCCAAAGAAGCTCAAATTGGAAAGCTGCATATTTTCGCTTTCCAAAACAATCAACAGCTCTAAGAAAGAATGGCTCATCTATGCATGTAACTGTGATGTTAATAAGTGGGCGCTTGGCAATGTCTGTCCACCCATCCATAACAATAGAGCAACCTGATTTCACCCATATCTCTTTCATCTCTACTTTCTGCATGGTAATATTGGACACCTGCCTCTATAAAATCACTGTCCTCAACTTATGCTCACCTAGAGGCACATATGAGGGTCCTGATGTTGCAATTGCACGAACCATCTCCTTATAATAAGGAGAACGAGTAACATGGAATGGAATGCCATTGGCAAAAAAGAATTTTCCAATGGCATCATCTGTATCATCACGGCTCAGTTTACCATACATCCATGTAATGGTTGGTCCTATAGAACAAGAAAGAACCTTCTATTTTGATGAAGATGTCTCAATAGGAGATGGTGGAGGCATACAAGTGGATGGATTGCCTTTCCTTTTGGAACTTTCTTTTGTATTGTGATGTTCTTTTGACATGACATTTTGGCTAAAGAATGTGCCCTTGGCATTTGCTACCATTTGCAACCTCATAAGCTCAGTTCTTTGCAACATGGTTAGCTTCGAACACACAGAAACCCCTTTGCCACCAATGCTCAAAAGGTGTTGTCTAACCTGACTATAACTCCCAACCCAAGGATGGCCACAAACATTGCATGCCCAATGACGTGATCCACCACTTTTCTTGTCTTTTTGGTTGGTTGAGGGAACATTTACTTTGCTTGCATATAGCAAAAGTGGTTTCTTGAGATCAAATGTCCCCTTTGCATATTGAGCCAACGACCTATGTGGGGGGAGATTGGAATTGCCTTCTCGTTCACTTTGACTTAACCTGGTTGATGAGGGAATTCCACTCCCACTTCCAATCTTTGTCCCAAGACCAACACTTCCAATCTATGTCTCACTGTCACTACTGTTGCAATTGCTAGAGTTGCTCATATTGTTGGTTTGGAAGTTTGTTGTTTTTGTTTTAACTTTTTTGGCAACCTATTGCAACAAAGTTTAAATTTTGAACAGTTGAACTTAAAAAAATGTAATGAAAAATTAATTTTAGCCCTACCTTAAATAATAAATAGTTAACTGTTAAAAACTTAAAATAATAAAATTTAAAAAATGTAAATTTAAAAATTTAAAATTTAACAGAACAATCACAGGGGACCTACCTTAACAATTACGTTGTTAATAGGAACACTGAATAGTGAAAACTGGTCGGCCTCTCTATTCAGCAGTCAGCAGTCTCCCTCACTAACGGCTCTTCAACAGTCAGTAGTCAACAGTCGGCCTCAACTGTCTTAAACTCCAAGTTCGGGTTGCTCTTAGTTTTAAACAACTTGGGCTCCGAGTCTTAAATAGTGCGGGCTCTTGAATGAGTTGTTTGAATGCGGCCTCCCTGTGGGCTCTCTCTTCAGCGGCAACCTCCCTTGAGGGCTCTCTCTTCAGTGGCGGTGCGGGCTCTCTTCAGTGGCGGTGTGGGCTCTCTCTTCAACGGCCTGCGGCTCTCTCTTCAGCGACGACCTGTGTTGAAGAATGTAACTTCGGAAGATATTCTTATTTGTATTATTTGCATTGTACACCCTACGGGGATTATTATTGATGTAATTGATCATGTAAAAGTCATTGAAAGAGTTAATGTAAACCCTAACTGTTAGGTCGGCCTAGAAAGATCTAGAAAAGAATATTTTATTGTAAAATGTACAGGTCGACCCAGTTAGGTGATTCAAGCCGACCCTGTTTAGTAAAAAAGTCAAATCATTTTATTAGTATAAATGAGGAGGTCGAACTCCTCATTTGGTCACCTCACTCACACATTGAGTTCGCATCACTAGGAGAAATAGATTCAATCAAAGTATCTGCTTTTGGAGTCTTCTTGTTTTTGGGTCTTTGCACGAGGGATACTATTGTACATTCTAACGAATCTATATAAAAGAAGTTTGTTGGGTTTTTCTGCCCCAAGAGAGTTTTCCCAGGATAAATTTGTTGTGTACTATTGTCTATGTTGTGCTTGTTCAGAGTATCTGCTTCTGGAATCTTCTTGTTTTTGGGTCTTTGCACGAGGGATACTATTGTACATTCTAACAAATCTATATAAAAGAAGTTTGTTGGGTTTTTCTGCCCCGAGAGGGTTTTCCCAGGATAAATTTGTTGTGTACTATTGGCTATGTTGTGCTTGTTTATCTTTCAGTGATCCATATTGTTATTGCATTTAAAATTTAACATGGTATTAGAGCAGGCCTGAAAGAAAACATTATGCAGTTGCTGCAACTGCAGAAACTAGGGTTTCTTATTCACAAAAGAAGTCTCCATAGATCAGCTGAAAAAGAGGGTGCATTCAACTCGCCTCACTAGGGCGCATCTTTCTGTCGAAGGAGAATCTCATTCCGAGAATTTTCATTTTTGGGTCCACCACTACAGCTCATAGAACTAGGGCATCAAGTTTTTGGAAGATTTGTCCACAGAATTAGGAAAAGGAGTATATTGCTCAGCTCGCCTTGGGGAGGCGCATCTTTTCCTCCAATCAATTTTGAAAGATCCCAAAGTTGAGAAATCAAGGTTTCTCTAACAAACCCTAGGTCAACCTACAGCCAGATCTCAAAAGTCAACCTTTGGTTGGAGCATCTCATTTGGTAAATACACTTTATCTATTTCCATTTGAGGTTCTCATTTATCAAGTTTATCATGATGACAAATCATACCAAGCCTAAGGATAAGCTTGAAGGGGCTAAGAGCTTCCGAGCATGGAAGTATAGGGTGATGCTCATCCTAGAAGAGCATGAATTGGACAAGTATGTTATAGAGGTAGTTGCGGAGCAAGAGGGAGATGAGGAGAAAGCAAAACATAAGAAGAACCTTATCAGGGCTAAGAGGATCATAGTTGACTACTCAGGGATCACTTGATCCCACACATCTGTTCTCTGAAGGCTCCAAAAGAGATGTTTGATGCATTGAAGGGACTATTTGAAGGGACCAACATCAACAGGAGGATGACCTTGAGGACTCAACTCAAAGATGTGAAGATGCAAAACACTGAAAGTATACAATCCTACTTCATAAGGGTTTCCAACATCAAAGATCAATTGAATGCAATTAGAGATGAAGTTGAAAATGCAGAACTAGTGATGACTACCCTAAATAGCTAAGTTGCCAGGGTACTCGGGTACTGGGACGGGTACGGGTACGCCACTTTTTGAAATAGGGTACTTGGGTACGTGGGGGTACTGTAGACATATATATATTATTTTATATATATATATATAATTTTCAAGTTTAAATTATAAATTTATAATTAAGAATTATATTAATATATTTATTATTAAGTTAATAAGTTTTCAACAAGTAACACACATTTGACATTGGTATTGTTGCTTGCACATTAATTCAAATTACATATATGATATTGATATTGATATGAATCTACCAATCCTAGGGCAGACAATACCATTTGTTGATCATAGGCGTGAGCCTCTATTGAGGAAGAGCAGCAATATTATTTGCTGAGACTAAATACTGTAAGGTCGTGGTCATCTAGCAGCCCTATTCCAGTGCATGAGGGTGCAACACTCCTGTGGAAGCAACAATCAGAAACTTATGCTTATTGAGGGCGTCTTTCTCCTTCACAGGTTGCATACTATCAATCTGGGTGTGACCTCTTACAGCTGGGTGTGCCTCCATTGTTTGGGCATTTATCTCATGAAAGTGTTGTCCTAAAACTTCAACAATACTCGTATTATTTACAACAGCTGTGCTTCCATTGTTCGGGCATTAATCCCATGCAAGTGCTGTCCTAAACTCTAACAATATTTATCTTATTTGCAGCAGCAGTCCTTGCCTCAACAGTCCACCTTCAACAATATTTAAGGTCAGATTTATTCTCTTATAATATATGATTGGCATTGAATATTTAGGAAGCAATTAATATTCTTATCTTGTTTATTATTGGGTTCTTATTGTGGTGTTAAACCATTGGGGTATGCAAACAACCTTAAACAATAATTAGTCCCTCCCGAGTCCTAACATTGCCTACAAACCAACAAGTCACCAACCAAATCAATCAAAGGTAAACCAGCAGTGAAAGAATTTGGGGTCAGATTTAAGTTGGGATATTACACCATTGACTCACCAGCAGGAAGTCAAGGTTGGCTGAAAAAATCAGACCCTCTATCATTTGATGCAGAGACTAGTTTGTCTATTGAATGAAGTACTCGCGGAGTACCCAAACTCGCGGTACGCGGCCCTTTTTAAGTACCAGTACCCAAATTTCTTTGACCAAGTACCCGATACTTGGGTGAAGTACCCGGTACTTTCTTGGTATGCCAGAGGTACCAGTTCCAATACCCGGTAAGGCAGTACAGGTACCCGGTACTAGTACAAGTGCCCAACTCCCCGGTATGGGTACCCTGGCAACTTAGCTAAATAGTCTTCCAAGATCATGGGAGTCACATATTCAAGGAATATGCTCAAGGAAGAAACTCATCTTGTTCAGTGCACTTTTGGAATCTTGCACTAAAGAAGAAGCTAGGATTGTTGCCAGAGAAGAAAAACTAGGTGATGAGGACAATCAAGCCCTAGCAGCTTGTTACCACCTGAGTTGCACTCAGTTGGACTTCCAGAGAGCCGCCAAAGCTTGCACAAACACTTGTGCATTTCAGGGTTTAGAAGTTCCAAATTAGGCCTTTTCAGGGCTCCTTTTTAAATTTGTAATGCATGTCCATGCCCCACGGGGTTTGTAATAAAGTGTACTAGCATGGTGGTCTTTTGGGTGACTTGGATCCCTAGGACTTAACAACCAATGAAGGTATTCCAAAAAGTTTTTTCCCTTGTCAATTATGCTTTGCCTTTAGCCAAGTATAATTGATGAGTTTTTCTCCTACACCTCCAAAGCTGGAATGCCCAAAATGTGGTTAGGCCTTAGGGAGTTATTAAATTCCATTTTTCAACATATATAAACATGCTAGACACTAAAATAAAGTCATCTGGTCATATACTAGGTCCCTAGGTGGTTAAAATCAACTATAAAAAAAAAAAATATCACGGTCGTGGACGATTTTTTAATTTTTATTAAAAAATTAATTTTTCAATTAAATAAACCATTTTTCCTATGGTTTAATTGAATAAATTCAAACTGTAATAATTAAGTGGTGTGTGGGTGGAATTTGATAAATGGAGGCTCATTTTCTAAGCCAGAACATCCGTTTAACCCATAAACCCACTTTTCCTAAGTTTTGAGTAAGTATTTATCTCAGAAATTGATATTTACTCAAATTCTCCAAAAAAGACAAAATAAATGTCAAAAAGACATATTTATTAATAAAAGGACAAATTCCTAAAACAGTGGAGGATGTCCGGAGTTGAACTGAGCTTCAGCTAAAATGACTGGATAGTCAACATTAAGTTAACTGAGCTCCGAAAAGTTGATTCCAATCAACACCAATCAAGTTGGAGTTAACTCTCTCTTGGGAAATGCGCCCTCTCTCTGCATGGGCAACTTTGCTTGATGGAGGGTGGAGATTCAAGGTGATAATGTCAAGGAGGAAGCCACCAACCAGCTCTAGAGGTGGCGCATTATCATTAGCCTGGCTTTCAATCAGAGATCAGTCAACATTCACATCACATCCAGTTAACTCATCAATCAAAGGAATTCGCCTTCCTTAGGGATTTGCGCCCTACTCTGCATGCTTTGTGCTATTTAAAAGAGTGCTTTGGTCCATTGTTATTCATTTGAAGGTGGAACCTCTATTCATACTATATTGTAATATTTTATTCTAAGTTTAAAAAATAAGGCATTAAAGGCTAGTCTGGTTATTGTCTACGGTGTCGGATCTTCATGCTTGTTATACTTGAGGTAAACTGTATCATGTTTTCATATTAGTATTGTCGAGATTATATGTTTTTCAAAGGGAAGTTACCTTCTTAAAGATCTATGAGTAATACTCTATAGTTTGCTTACTCTTGTCAATAATAATAGGATGCTAAGAGTAGTGTGATTTCTTGTTTGAATGCATTATTTTATGGCTTTCTTTTCATTATTTACACATATGTTCTTATCCCGTTGCTAATGTTGCAGCTGTTTTACAGGTAGCCTAAGCTGGAGGAGTTGATGAACATGTTAGTTCAACCCTTTATTCAGTAGATCCGAAAAAAGCAATTGATCTCACCGGTGCATCAGGGAGCTTGACTCCATTTCTTCTTCTTTAACACTCAACCCCCACTGGTTCCACTTCTTAGATCCAATATCTTCTTCTAATATTGGTTACTGGTTACTTGTTTTAAGATTTACATTTTATCAAGCAAATCTAAAGTAGATCTGAGTTATTAGATCTTAATTCTTTTAAAACACAAATTTTAAATCTAGATTTAATTATACAAATCTTCATGTTCAAGCTTGTTTTATCATAAAATCTAAAGTTCCTGATAGGAGAAATTTGTTTTTTGGTTGAATAGTATATTTAGCAATTAAGTGCTTTGGTTCGCTTAGCTTTTCCAAAAGCAAGAAAAAGATCCTAAGGAAAGTAGCTTTCTAGTTCACTTTCCTTAGTTATTTAACTCCATTTTTGTAGTTGTTAAGTTAGAAAATTTTGACATTTTTTGCACTTAAACCAAACATACTCTTAAAGTGTGTTTTGGGGGATTTTAGAAACTTTTTGTTCGCTGGAAATTTTTGCATGTAATCAGTTTTGGAATTAAAATTTAATTAAAGTTTGCTTTAGAGGCTTCTAGGATCATCCAAAAAGTCTTTTTTGCACACTAGTTTGTTCCTATATGTTTTTAGGCAATTTGTAGTATTATCAAAGCACTCTTAAAGTGTTTTGATCATCTTTTCTAACAAACTAAGCTTGCTGGTCTGTTTTGAATGCCTAGAAGGTTTGAACAAAAAATTAAATGAAAATTTGCATTTTGAGCTTCAAGGACCATCCAAAGAGCCGGTTTCAAGCACCATTTTTATTTCTCTTAAGCATTGTAAACTGAGTTGTTCCCTAATGATAAAGGGCAAGCAGTATTTCTCCTAAGGTTTCCAAGTTGTAAATCAAAAAATAAAGAGAGCTCAGCAAGCTATTCCAGCGCCAGCCCCCAATCCCCCCAAGAGGGATTCGCGTCGTTTTCATTTTTTTTCATTTTTCATTTTTTTTTGTTTTCTTTGTTTAGATTAGTTTCCTTTAAGCTTTAATAACTAAATAACAAACACTCAAGCACATAACGTCCTCCAAGGACCCCTTTTTACATATGCTTATGTGTTTTTTCTCAAATTATACAATTGTTCATAAAACTTACCTAAAATTTACCCCCTTGCTTTACCGAAGCACTGCACCATTCTGTGGTGTATGGAAAAGATATTCTTGAGGTTTAGTTTAGTTTAATCATCCACTTCACAATATTTAATAAAATAAACCAACGCTCCAAGCCCGTAGTATGCTCTTAACCACTGCAACATAGTCTGAAAAGTTGGGTCAACCAAAAAAGGGTGTAAGGCACTTAGCTTTAATAGGGAAATCCAACCAAGTTTATCTTTGCGGACTCGGGAAGTTGCGTGGGTGTACACCATAGAGTCAGAAGGCTACTTTAAGTAGGTTCATCCTCGCCTTGTTGGACACTTGGTTAAGCCGCTATAGCACTTAGTTCAAGAGGTTAGACATTGTTGGGCCAAACCAAGAATTTTACCCACTTCCATAATACCCATTAATAATTCTAAAATATACAACAAGCCTCTTGCAATATTTTCACGACACTACACAGCAGCAATCACATTTCACATTCTCGGCACTGGTCTTCAATTTTCCATGTTTTAAGTTTCAATTATAAAATGTCGTGAATGCATATCTATCATGTGTGGTGTTAATTAATTGTTTTAATTTGCCGTGAATGCATATCTATCATGTGTGGTGTTAATTAATTGTTTTAATTTGCAATCTATGCTTAGTTGTTTTATTTGTCCACTCCAATCATATTAAGTCCTAGATTAGCTTTTACTTGTTTTTTGTAGTTAAAAGCCTTAGAATCATTTTTATATAGGGACCACCCCCCTTGGCTTCGCTAGGAGTAAGCCTAGACGGAGGAGTCGAGTAATCAGGTGACAGCACTTGACTCTGACTTGCCCCCAAGGACACACCGAGCGGATTGAAGGTTTCCTGTCGCGTTCCCCCCCAGGTGTGTATTAGGCGGCAACATTTTGGCGTCGTTGCCGGGGATAAACCTTTCTATTCCCAGGTCACGACTTTTTGTTTTCTCCTTTTTTGTGTTTGCTTTGTTTGATGAATGTTTAGAGTAGACCTTTGTTCGTTCATCTAGCAACTCCACTAACCTTTTTCCTTTTATAAAATTTCAAAGTAAAACAAAAAAAAAATTGTGAGAGTTTTTAATGCATATTTTTTCTCACATGGCGACTCCATTGAAGGGATAAAACCCTTGTATCTCATAAATTTGTTGAGACTGGTTGTGTGTAGATGAGCCCATGCGACACAATAAACTTAAAAGCTCATCATTCTAACAACTCCCCTGATTCAGTACAAGATTGCTCCATGGTTATTTCAGACTAACGTTATTGATACCAATATGGATGATGAAGAGTCTAGTGCTCAAATTGCTAGTGCATAGCTTCCCATCAATTTTTCATACATCTCGGGATTTCCTAACTATCACAATGGTGAGGATATATCAAATTATTTGCCGATGTTTTGTGGAAATGGTGATCCAGCCATCCAACACATCATGTCTTTCCTTGAGGTTTTGGCTGACTTCAATGTTTTGTATGAAGATAATATGATGGAGATGTTTGCTTGTACTTTGGGAGGAGATGCTTATTATTGGTTTGTTGAGGACCTTCCTAGCAAATGTATTACCTCCCTTTCATGCTTCCTTAGAATTTTCTTAAAGCAGTGGTAGTATGATGATTACAACGTAGAAAGATTCATTGAAAAAGCTTTGGCTTACTTCTTACCTGAGATAAAATATCACATGGAAGACCCTGAGCCTCCTCGTGTCGTCATGATAGAGAACATTGAATATTTGGACTCTGGAGATTCCTCTAGCCTCTCTCAATAAAGAAGAGATTACGCAGCTTATTGAAAAGCAGGGTGTCATTCTCCCTGGAGCACAGTATGACTTTCAAAGAATGATCCATGATGATCCTATTGAAGAGTATCATAAAGCACCCTTGATTGAGGACATTATTGAAGACCCTCCTCATTTCACCTTAACAGAAAATACGGAAGATTTGGAGTGTTCTCAGGTCTATTTAAGTGATGATGATCACATGTATATTCCAAACTTACCTGAAGAGGAAGCCATTGCAAAAGTTAACGAAGACATTCATGAGGGATCTTTGATTGAGGTCTATGAAGGGCTTCCTCACATTGCCATGGTAACAAACATTGAAGATTTGGGATTTCAAGATTGCTTCACTGAAGATGTGATGACATTTGCACTCCAGATGTTCTTCTGGAAGAAACAGTTATAGAAGCCCGCAAAGAAATCTACGATGAAGATTGTTTGGTGTATGATAATACTCCTCTTTACTCTCTGCATGATAATGAAGTTGGGGAAAGCTTATTCTCTTGTAAAAATTTTGAAGTTGAGCCTTGTAAAGAAGATTATTATGACCATGAGGAACACAAATATAGCCAGGGACATGATACAAATAGTGAAAAATCCTCCATCTTTGCCAAAGATACCTATGATGATTATTGGACATACATTGAAAAACTTATTTTTGATGTATCTAGGGAAGGGAGTGTGCATTCAGAGACCTTCGGAAATCTTGATATAAAAGAGGAGTATGCTTGTGCTTCTTATGATCAGTCAGAACCAAACATCAGTACTAGTAATGAAGACCTGGAGGAGTTGTGCATTGAAGATTCAGATGGGACTCAGTCAATTGAACGTCAGTCACAACCTTCATCTTCACATTCGGAATTCTCTTATGATTTGGAGCAGCCTGGGGATTATGTTACTACAGACTCTAGAGATTTTTCATCCGATAAGCTCTCTAAGGCAGTATGGTGGTGTGGTTGATCTACTCCATCCTACGGATTTATACATCAGTCCTATCCAATCTTGGATAGAAGCAACTTGCAAGAGGACCTACCAGTTGAGGAAACAGTTTGATAATTTTTTGCATGGTTATGATCTCCCATCCAGCCCGCCCATCCTCAATATTTTCGCATGTTTGCATTTCGTGAATAAGGTATCCTTGTTTTGGCTGGTAAACAAACACAAGGTGAAAAAATTCTATATTGATGAAATGTTAAGGTGGTTGAATTGGATTTATCATTTTACTTAACAGTTTTATTATGACATGCTTAGAGTAGGAAATAAGCTTCTTAAAGTGAGAATTTACTTTCTGCATTTCCTTTTTATTAGTTAGTTGTTTTGAATAAAGCAACTTATGGTTCGTTGGTTTCTTACAAACGCTTGTGCTACTGAAGGGTTTTTTGTCAAATTGAGATGTTTTTAGAGGTCATAAAAACCGGAGATTATTGTGTTCTCGTATGCTCTCATTGCCTTAAGACCAGATCGTGCACACGTCCCGCAGTTGGAGCCAGATGTTACCACCTGAGTTGCACTCAATTAGACTTCCAGAGAGCCACCAAAGCTTGCACAAACACTTGTGCATTTCAGGGTTCAGAAGTTCCAAATCAGACCTTTTTAGGGCCTCCTTTTTAAATTTGTAATGCATGTCCATGCCCCACGGGGTTTGTAATAAAGTGTACTAGCATGGTGGTCTTTTGAGTGACTTGGCTCCCTAGGACTTAACAACCAATGAAGGTATTCCAAGGAGTTTTTTTCCCTTGTCAATTATGCTTTGCCTTTAGTCGAGTATAATTGATGAGTTTTTCTCCTCCAACTCCAAAGCTGGAATGCCCAAAATGGCGATTAGGCCTTGGGGGATTACTAAAGTCCATTTTTCAACATATATAAACATGATAGACACTAAAATAAAGTCACATGGTCCCTAGGTGGTTAAAATCAACTTTAAAAAAAAAAATCGCAACTGTTAGATTATGGTAACTTCGGGATGTCCTCCATGGTTCAGATACCTTACATGGAGGTACATCAGCTGCATAGGCATCAGGATGGAGTAGAGAGTGAGATGCACTCTACTCAGTGGCATGAGCCCAATGGGGGCTGCATGCGAAGCTTCAGGGGAGATTGACCTTTGCATGCATGAGTATTGCATGACCTGCCAGTATTCAGTGAATGCATGCAAAAGTGAATTTTTGCATGCACCGGGAATTAGGGATTTGGCAAACCTAATTCATCTGTGAGATTATTTATAGAGGCAGGGGGTCCCCAGATGGGGTTACTCAGTTGTATCATCAGAGAGAGATACTGCCAGAGTGAGGGAGACGAATCTGTCCATGTGGGGCGACTTTCTGAGATAGGGAGGAGTTGCTGCAGGAACTAGGAAGGTCAAATCTGAGCTAGATCAGTGACCTTCAGTTCCAGAGAGACCAGATCTCCAGTACTGTGAGCTGAGAGAGCTCCACAGTGTGATTACTTATTAGATTGGAGGAGGCCAAGTTTGCTTGGAGGAGGATTTTTTCCTGAGGAGGAGAAACTCGTTATGAGCTGAATTGACCGAGTTGGAGTTCGAGACTTTCAGGATAGCCTTGCCTCGAGATTTGAGGAAGGTTAGAGACGATCGGAGCTCTTGAGATCCGGAGCAATACGAGCATTTAACATCCAGAGGAGGAGGGCGCACTTGTGCATGAAAAGAGGGTCGATTTCATCAGTGGGCAGTCTTCAGAGTGAACAGATCAGAGCAGAGTGATCAGTATAAGGCAGATCCCTCAGAGGCACCGTCAGAGCACTTAGATCCAGATTGGCAGTTAGGGCATACTTAGTCAGTGCATGCATCAGCTGGATGCATGCAAATTAGAGTTTGTCCTAGTCAGAGGGATTGAGTTACTGGCTAAGGTAATTTTGTATTGTACTGTTTCTTTATTCTTCTATATGCTTTGGGCTCGAGATTGAGAAGATAGCCCCATAGTTAGCTGGTTTCTCCCGAAAGGGTTCCAGGGTATATCTGTTGTCTATTGTTGGTGATTGCTTTTATATGTTGTTGGTAGATGCAGATCTAGTGGTTGAGTCTATGTTTTTATGAGTATGTACTGACATTGAGATTCATACTACTTGAGGTCTCAGACTGATACAGAGGGAGTAGTGATCTCTGTATCAAAGATTTACAGCAATAGTGGACGATTTTTTAATTTTTATTAAAAAATTATTTTTTTCAATTAAATAAACCATTTTTCCTATGGTCTAATTGAAAAAATTCAAAATGTAATAATTAAGTGGTTTGTGGGTGGAATTTGATAAATGGAGGTTCATTTTCTAAGCCAGAGCACTCGTTTAACCCATAAACCCACTTTTCCTAAGTTTTGAGTAAGTATTTATCTCAAAAATTGATATTTACTCAAATTCTCCAAAAAAGACAAAATAAATGTCAAAAAAGACATATTTATTAATAAAATGACAAATTCCTAAAATAGTGGAGGATGTCCGGAGTTGAACTGAGCTTCAGCTAAAGTGACTGAATAGTCAACATTAAATTAACTGAGCTCCGAAAAGTTGATTCCAATCAACACCAATCAATTTGGAGTTAACTCTCTCTTGGGAAATGCACCCCGACTTTGATTGATGGAGGGTGGAGATTCAAGGTGATAATCTCAAGGAGGAAGCCACCAACCAGCTCTAGAGGTGGTGCATTATCATTAGCATGGCTTTCAATCTGAGATCAGTCAGCATTCACATCACATACAGTTAACTCATCAATCAAAGGAATTCGCCTTCCTTAGGGATTTGTGCCCTACTCTACATGCTTTATGCAATTTAAAAGAGTGCTTTGGTCCATTGTTATTCATCTAAAGGTGGAACCTCTGCTCATACTATATTGTAATATTTTATTCTGAGTTTAAAAAAGAAGGCATTGGAGGCTAGTATGGTTATTGTCTATGGTGTCGGATCTTCATGCTTGTTATACTTGAGGTAAACTGTATCATGTTTTCATATTAGTATTGTCGGGATTATATGTTTTTCAGAGGGAAGTTACCTTCTTAAAGATCTATGAGTAATACTCTATAGTTTGCTTACTCTTGTCAATAATAATAGGATGCTAAGAGTAGTGTGATTTCTTGTTTGAATCCATTATTTTATGGCTTTCTTTTCATTATTTACACATATGTTCTTATCCCGTTGCTAGTGTCGTAGTTGTTTTACAGGTAACCTAAGCTGGAGGAGTTGATGAACATGTTAGTTCATCCCTTTATTAAGTAGATCTGAACAAAGCAATGATCTCACCAATGCATCAGGGAGCTTGAATCCATTTCCTCTTCTTTAAACACTCAACCCCCAATGGTTCCACTTCTAAGATCCAATTTCTTCTTCTAATATTGGTTACTGGTTACTTGTTTTAAGATTTACATTTTATCAAACAAATCTAAATTAGATATGAGTTATTAGATCTTAATTCTTTTAAAACACAAATTTTAAATCTAGATCTAATTATACAAATCTTCCTGTTCAAGCTTTTTTATCATAAAATCTAAAGTTCTTGATAGGAGAAATTTGTTTTTTGGTTGAAGAGTATATTTGGCAATTAAGTGTTTTGGTTCGCTTAGCTTTTCCAAAAGCAAGCAAAAGATCATAAGGAAAGTAGCTTTCTAGCTCACTTTCCTTAGTTATTTGACTCCATTTTTGTAGTTGTTGAGTTAGAAAATTTTGACATTTTCTGCACCTAAACCAAACATACTCTTAAAGTGTGTTTTGGGGGATTTTAGAAACTTTTTGTTCACTAGAAATTTTTGCATGTATATCTGTTTTGGAATTAAAATTTAATTAAAGTTTGCTTTAGCGGCTTCTAGGATCATCCAAAAAGTCTCTTTTGCACACTAGTTTGTTCCTATATTTTTTTAGGCAATTTGTAGCATTATCAAAGCACTCTTAAAGTGTTTTGATCATCTTTTCTAACAAACTAAGCTTGCTGGTCTGTTTTGCATGCCTAGCAGGTTTGAATAAACAATTAAATAAAAATTTGCATTTGGAGCTTCAAGGACCATCGAGAGAACCGGTTTCAAGCACCATTTGTATTTCTCTTAAGCATTGTAAACTGACTTGTTCCCTAATGATAAAGGGCAAGCATTATTTCTCCTAAGGTTTCCAAGTTGTAAATCAAAAAATAAAGAGAGCTCAGCAGGCTATTCCAGTGCCTGCCCCCAATCCCTCCAGGGGGGCTTCGCGTCATTTTAATTTTTTTTATTTTTTTCAGTTTTCTTTGTTTAGATTTAGTTTCCTTGAAACTTAAGTAATTAAATAACAAACACTCAAGCACACAACGTCCTCCAAGGACCCCCTTTTATATATGCCTATGTGTTTTTCTCAAATTATACAATTGTTCATAAAACTTACCTAAAATTTACCCCCTTGCTTTACCGAAGTACTGCACCATTCTGTGGTGTATGGAAAAGATATTCTTGGGGTTTAGTTTAGTTTAATCATCCACTTCACAATCTTTAATAAAATAAACCAACGCTCCAAGCCCGAAGTATGCTCTTGACCGCTGCAGCATAGTCTGAACAGTTGGGTCAACCAGAAAAGGGTGCAAGGCACTTAGATTTAATAGGGAAATCCAACCAAGTTTATCTTTGCGGACTCGGGAGGTTGCGTGGGTGTACACCATAGAGTCAGAAGGCTACTTTAAGCAGGTTCATCCTCGCCTTGTTGGACACTTGGTTAAGCCTTGTTAGACCTTGTTGGGCCAAACCAAGAATTTTACCCACTCCTTTAATATCCATTAATAAATCTAAAATAAACCAACAAACCTCTTGCAATACTTTCACAACCCTACACAACAACAATCACACTTATACATTTTTCGGCACTGGTCTTTCATTTTCATGCTTTAAGTTTCAAATATAGAATGTCGTAAATGCTCATCTATCATGTGTAATGTTGATCAATAAATTCAAGTTGCAAATGATGCTTTGTTATATTATTTTTCCATCTCATCATATTAACTCCTAGAATAGATTTTATTTGTTTTATATAGTTAAAAGCCTTAGATTAATTTCATAGGAACCACCCCCCTTGGCTTCGCTAGGAGTAAGCATAGACGGAGGAGTTGAGTAATCAGTTGACAGCACTTGACTCTGACTTGCCCCCAAGGACACAACAAGCGGCTTGAAGGTTTCTTGCCGCATTCCCCCCCAAGTGTGTATTAGGCGGCAACACAGCTCATACGAAGAGAGGGAAGAAAGAAGATCATCATCACAAGAAATCACACAAGGGTAAGAGATCCACTAAAGACTACTCAAGTTACATATGCTTTAATTGTGATGAGTTGGGACATGTCTATAGGAATTGTCCCAAGAAGAAAGGATTCAAGAAGGTGAACAAGAAGAGACATCATGCTCATGTTGCAGAGGATGATGAACCAGCTAAGAAGAAAGCAAGAGAGGATTCTTCAAGTGACAAAGAATATGTTTTGATATCAGCACTCACAGGTACAGTTTCACTTCGTAATAATGATTGGCTTGTTGATAGCGGTGCTTCTAAGCACATGACAGGTTTCAAGGTTGCTCTCAACAACCTCGTAGAGAAGGACTCACTTCATAAGGTGAAACTATGAGATGACTATCAATATCCCATCAAAGGGGTGGGATAACCTTCCTATAAGCTTGAATCTGGGAAGCCTATCTAAATGAAGGGCGTTCTATATGTACCTGGTTTGAAGAAGAACTTACTTTCCATCTCGGCTCTAGATGAGAAAGAATTCAGAGTAGCATTTGTGGATGGCCAAGTACTTATGTGGCCCAAAGGTAAAACATTTGATGATGCGGTAGTAATTGGAGTGCAAGAGGGAGGGCTATACAAGCTCAAGGGTCACCCAGAACAAGCCTTGGTTCATGAAACTATGGAACCAACTGAATTGTGGCATAGAAGATTTGCTCACATCAACTACAAAGCTTTACCAATCGTGAGCAAGATGGTGAATGTGCTACTCGAGATCCAGACCAAGCATGAAGGCATATGCAAAGTATGTGCAAAAGGAAAGAATGTAAAGAAGCAATTTCCAAGTAGCAAAAGCAAAGTGAAGGAGATTTTGGAACTCATATATTCAGATGTTTGCGGGCCTATGTCTTTCAACTCATTAAGCGAGTATGCCTACTACGTTTCTTTTATTGATGATTATTCAAGAAAAACATGGATCTATTTCTTAAAATCCAAATATGAAGTATTTAGCAAGTTCAAGGAGTTTAAAGCCCTTGTAGAAAATCAAACTGGAAAGAAAATAAAAATATTATGATTAGATAATGGAGGTGAATTTACCTTAGAAGATTTCAAAGAATTATGTAAAGACTCAGGGATTAAGAGGGAGATGAGCACTCCCTATAATCCACAACAGAATGGAACTACAGAAAGAAAGAATAGAACAATTATGCAAGTAGTGAAGGCCATGATCCATGATCAGGACCTTCCTATGCACTTATGGGCGGAAGCTGCAAGGACAGTTGTATATGTTCAAAATAGGACTCCTCACAAAGTTCTTGTGAACAAGACACCAGAAGAGATGTTTACAGGAGACAAGCTAGAAGTCGGCCATCTTAGAATATTTGGCTACCCTATATATATACACATTTCGAAAAAAAAAGAGGACCAAGTTGGAGCCTTCAGGGAAGAAGGGAATCTTCGTTGATTATAGTGATTCAGTAAAGGCTTACAGGATATATATACCAGGCTTCAAGAAGATCGAGACCAGCAGAGATGTAACCTTTGATGAAGACACTGCCTTCAGCAGGTCAAGGAAGATTCACTCCGATGAAGAACATGACGAAGAACCTGAAACTCCCAGAGTTCAAGATACAATAATGGAAGAGAAGGTTCCAAAAGAACCTGAGGATCATGATATGTCTGAGCCACGGAGACCAGTAGATCCACCAAAAGAAGTGAGCTCACATAAAAGAAAACCAACTTGGGCACAAGAACTTATTCAGGATGCAGAGAGGTATGGTGCCCCATAAGGAAGCAAGATACCTCGGACTTACTCCAACTATATGGCATTGTTGAGTGACATCATTGATGCTGAACCTTCTAGTTATGAAGAGGCTGTTGAAAAGAAAGTCTGGAAGGATGCTATGATTAAGGAGTATCAATTGATCGTGAAGAATGATGTCTGGGAGGTGGTTCCAAGACTAGAAGGGAAGTCAGTAGTGTCTTCCAAATGGATCTACAAGATCAAGCATGCAACAAACGGAAGTGTTGAGAAGTACGAGGCTAGATTTGTGGCTCGAGGTTTCTCCCAAAAAGAAAGTATTGATTATGAGGAGACATTTGCTCCAGTAGCCAGATACATTTCGATCAGGTCAGTACTTGCTATAGCCAAAGTGATGAAGTGGAAGGTACATCAGATGGATGTGAAGATTGCCTTCCTAAATGGCGTAGTAGAAGAGGAAGTGTATGTGGAGCAACCACTGGGCTTCGAAACACATGACAAGCAGACTCATGTGTGCAGGTTAAAGAAGGCCTTGTACGGATTGAAACAGGCACCCAGGACATGGTACGGCAGGATAGATGGGTTTCTGACGAGCTTGGGCTTTACCAAGAGTAAAGCAAACTCCAACCTTTACTAAAAGGTTGAGGAAGGAAATCCTGTGATTCTATTGTTGTATGTAGATGACTTGTTCTTGGCAGGTGAAGAAAATCTCATAGCAAAAACGAAGAGGAAGCTTGTCGCAAAGTTCGAGATGAAAGACTTGGGTACGATGCAGTAATTCTTAGGTCTTAAGGTGTGGCTGAATCCAGAGGAACTTTTCTTAGGTCAAGGAAAGTATGCAGTAGAGATCTTGAAGAGATTTGGGATGATGGATTGTAAGGCCATGGCCACACCTATGGCATCGAATCTAAAGTTGTTGAGTGATACTTCTTCAAAACTGGTGGATGCCACAGTGTATCGGCAGATGATTGGTTCATTGATGTATTTGATGAACAAGAGGCCAGACTTATGCTTTGCGGTGAACACTCTGAGATATGGTAGAGCCGAGATATGTTCACTTGGTCGCAGCAAAGCATGTGCTGAGGTACCTGAAGGGTACGAGTGATTATGGCCTCGAGTATGCATCGGATCAGAAGATTAACCTACAAGGTTATGTTGATGCGGATTGGACCGAGAGTGTCACGGATAGAAAGAGCACATCAGGATGTTGCTTCAGTTTGGGATAGGATATTATCTCATGGTTCAGTAGGAAGCAAACGAGTGTGGCACTCAGTATAGCTGAGGCCGAGTATATGGCAGCTTGTTCGACAAGCTGCGAGGCAATGTGGCTTCGGAAGTTGCTATCAGGATTGTTTGATCTCGCGTTAGAGGTGACTTATATCTTCTGTGACAACCAGAGTTGTGTGAAGTTGTCGAAGAACCCTGTGTTCCATGACAAGTCGAAGCACATCGAGATCAGATATCACTATATTCGGGATATGGTGCAGAAAGGAGCAGTGAGAGTCCAGTATATAGCAACAGAGGAGCAGACAGCCGATGTGTTGACCAAGCCTCTGTCGAAGGTTAAGTTCGAGTACTTCAGGGACAAGCTTGGAGTGGTCCAGATCAAGAGGGAGTGATGAGCTGGGATGAGGTAGCAAGTAGTCACAGGCCATGTGACTTAATTGAGTCTGCTAGGCTATGAGAGGATCTAGACGATCGATGAGGTAACGCAGGTGGTGGCAGTGTGCAACATAATGGGCGCTCCTTGGCTAGACCCACCGGACGGCTTGCTCGGTTCGTGGATGAGGACAGTTGCATCTAGTATGAAAAAGGACCAACTCTGCGGACAGAAAAGTCCTAGACTTGCTCTAGGTCACATCCAGTATGAAATAGGACTGGCTTTGTGGTGAAAATCCAGGAATGATGTAACGTGTGCTCCTGGACTGCACAGTGTAGCAACGGATGATCATTCGTAGGTATGTGAGATGAAAATCCTGGAATGATGTAATGTGTGCTCCTGGACTGCTCAGCGTAGCAGCAGGTGATCATTCTTAGGGGTGTGAGATAAAAATCTTGGAATGATGTAATGTGTGCTCCTAGACAGCTCATTGTAGCAGCAAGTGATCATTCGTAGGTCCTGTAATGATGTAATGTGTGCTCCTGGACTGCTCAATGTAGCAACGAGTGATCATTCACAGCTAGAAAGTCCCATATTGACATAGTGTGTGCTCCTGGACTGCTCCTAGTAGCAGTGAGTGGTCATACACGAGCATCCAGATTTTATGTGAGCTAGATTTTGGTGAAAACTCCTAGACTCTGTCTAGGTCACATCCAGCATGAAAAAGGGTTGGCTCTGTGAAACTTCTTATGATATATAGATTCGAGAGATGTCAGATGTCAATAGTCCATGTACAAGAAGTGCAGCAACTGGAAGATGATGGTGACGATGACTGAAGAATACCTTCCTTGTTAAGAGGGAGTGTTGAAGAATGTAACTTCGGAAGATATTCTTATTTGTATTATTTGGGTCATTTGTATTGTACACCCTACGAGGATTATTATTGATGTAATTGAAAAAGAGTCAATGTAAACCCTAACTGTTAGGTCGGCCTGGAAAGATCTAGAAAAGAATATTTTATTGTAAAATGTACAGGTCGGCCCAATTAGGTGAGTTAATCCGACCTTGTTTAGAAAAAGGGTCAAGTCATTTGATTAGTATAAATGAGGAGGTCGAACTCCTCATTTGGTCACCTCACTCACACATTGAGTTCACATCACTAGGAGAGATAGAGTCGATCAGAGTAGTTGCTTTTGGAGTCTTCTTATTTTTGGGTCTTTGCACGAGGGATACAATTGTACATTCTGACGAATCTATATAGAAGAAGTTTGCTGGGTTTTTCTACCCCGAGAGTGTTTTCCCATGATAAATTTGTTGTGTACTATTGTCTATGTTGTGTTTGTTTATCTTTCAACGATCCATATTGTTATTGCACTTAAAATTTAACAACCTACGGGCTCTCTCTTCAGCGGCGTCCTACTCTCTCTTCAATGCCGGCCTCCGGGCTCTCCACTCTCCACTCTTCACAACAAGCATGGCTCAATACTCGACGGCTTGGAATGAGGAGGAGAGTGTAAAAGGTAAGGTAAAATTAGGTTTAATTTTTTAACTTTTTAAATTTTTTTCGTTTTTTAATGAAAACAAATTGGGGGGTGGCGTATAAGCACCCCCCATTTTCGGGTGGGAGCGCTTATGCATCCCCCACATACGGAACGACCTTCAATAGCAAGGGGCGTGCTCCCATGTGCGTCTCAGGGAGTTTTTTATTTTTGGGGGCGACAAGAAACGTTTCGAAGGGAGCCCTCGGGGCGTGGGGAGCAAGTCCTTGTGGAACACTAGTTAAGGCCATACATGTACATTTGATAGCAACAAAGCATGTGTACAATTGGATATGGACAGAGAAGTAAAGTTGCAAGGATATATGGACTCTGACAAGAGTGAAGATGAAGCGAACAATAGTTCCTTCACACAATGAATATTACCAGAACACCTGGAATATTAAATAAGCCATTAATAGGCAAATATATATTGATATTTGAATAGATAAGAGATGATAGGATATTACAACATAGCTCGCCTTTAATATGGCTTGAGCGTTCATAATGAAGGGTTATGTCCCTTCACATTAATAGTTAACTACTATACTGATTAACAATTATTATTTATTTAATATGCCATTTATATTCGTGGCATTGCCACTCTCTTAGAAAGGCTTTGTCCTCAAAGCCTTATAATTTTGTCGCATTGTTCTTTGCGATGTGGCTGACGAAACATGTCGATATGAACTGCTAAGTGTAGAGCATAACTTCCGATATGTGGATGGGTCAATCCATCCCAAATTGATTTGTTGCTGACTGCTAGGATTCCCTACTGATCTGTCGTCAAGAGCTTTGATCACATTAGTACCATTATCTTTCGACATTTCCCACTTTTCAGAATATCGGTTTTTATGGTTGGGGTGTCGATAGGGAATTTTCACAATGTCATTTTCTTTTACGAGTGTCGTCTTTTGAGCATTGATCTGAGTTGGAAGTTGTATTTTCGTCCCTTGAGGTTTTAAGGTTTCGTTTTGTATCTTTTCCAACTTGTTTTCTAACTGCATGTTATCATTTTGAAACTTCGTAATCACTTCTACTTGCGATTTTCTGTCATCTTCATACTTCTTAAGTCGTTCCTTAAGATCTTCGTTATGACTTCTGATGCAGCTATTTTCTTTCTGCTTGTCTAGAAGTTTTCCTTCAATGTCTTCCATAGATTGTTCTGTCTTCCGACTATTTTTCAACTTCTTAATTTTTGTGACTAATGTCTTGTTATGATTTCTTAATCTGAAAATTTCTTCAGAATTGTTGGATAGTGCTTTATTACTCTTTGCGATCTCTGACTTATGTGTCTTTTTAGAGTCGTCATTTTGTTGTTGAAGAACTTTTATCTGTTGTCGACATTGGCCGACCTCTGATTCTTGACTTTCTAATTTATGTCGTATCTGCGTTAGTTCTTCATCCTTGTCGCTAACGATTTTGTTTAAGCGTATTATTTCTGCTTCATAATCATTTATTTCTTTCTTTATATCTTGATTTTTCAATCTCTGATTGAAATCGTTTTCGTCTTTTAATTCCTCAATTTGCGCACATAATTTTTCTATACAGTTTTTTCGGTCAGAAATTCTTTGTTCCCTGGATTCTTCTTGTATCTTACGTATTTCATTTATTACTTTCAGTTTTGAATTCTTGTCGCATAAATCTTCATTGTCTCTTCGATAATGCTTTAACTTGGCTTCTAATTTTTCTATTTGTAATAGCAAACCGGCTTCCATGGTCTTGACTTCTTTGGTGATCGATGATCTTTCTTTGATTCTTCAGCGATAGATAGTCTTGACTTCGACAATAGATAGTCTCAAATTCTTTTGATTCCTTTGACTTTGACTTTTTTTAGGAAAAGATGATCTTCTTTATAAGGTTAAACAACCCTTTTTTTGTTTTCTTTTTTCCTTTTTTCCAAAAATAATAATTTTTTTTATAATAATAATTATTAATTAATTAATTAATAATAATTTTTCATAAACTACATATAATTTTTTATAAACTATATATATATAGTTTAATATATAATTATTTTTTCTTCAAAAATTAAAATATTTAAACAATATAATAATATTATAATGTTTAATATATATATATATATATATATTTTTAAATTAGGGTTTCATGGAGTGAAAGGAATGGTGGAAGCTTTGATGACAAGAAGGTTGCAGAGGGCTCGGTGGAGGGAGATAGCAAGTGGGAGTGAGTGATGGTAGCGTCGAGGGAGGTGGCGAAATGAAGAAAGTAGTCGACGAGCAGGCAGACGCAGGGTTGCGGGACAAGTAGGCAAGCTGCTAGGCCGAGCAGGGAGGGGTCGCGAAGTAGGATGAAGTGCAGGTCGCAGGAGAGCGAGGAGAGGGAAGGTCGGAGCCGTTGGTAGAGGCGCTGAGTTGTGGTCGTAGTAGAGAGGGGCGCAATATGACAGCGAGAGCAGGCAGTAGGGTGTGAAACAAATGGAGGGCGCAGGGAGCGCGTGAGAGGAGTGTTGTGGGAGGTAGCGTGGTGTTTGCAGTGAGGGCACGCGTAGGAGGGGATGGGAGGTAGGGCACGCGGGGAGAATGCGCGGGGGGTGTGGCGGCATAGAATGTTGGACACACCGAGCACACTGAGAGGGGGGGGGGTGAACAGTGTGTATAGCTTTTTATTACTTTTTCAAATTTAACAATCATCAACTGCTTCTTCAATACATCATTCATTAATGTATTACCACATTATCATTATATCATCAGCATTATTAACTATTACAGCTCATCATCACCTATCATCATATCATCATCACATAGGAAGCATAGCAAAACACAGTACACAAGATTTTTACGTGGAAACCCAAGTCCTGGGGGAAAAACCACGGAAGCCTTTATAATAATAATTTACCAGCAACAACTGGAAGGAGGCAACAACCCCTTTTGTTACAAAGACTTCAATTCTCCAGCTACAACTGGAAGGAGGCTACAACCCCCTGGTTTACAGGCTACAACCTGAAGGAAGCCTTAGCTCCCTATATTTCCTTGCCCCGTCCTGCCACCTTGATATGAAGATAGATACTGAACTATTGAACCACAAACTGCACTGAGCGGACCTGCTATCCAACACTTGTACCACACTGCACAATCTAAACCACACTGCACAACCTGTACCACACTGCACAACCTGTATCACACTGCAAAATCTAAACCACACTGCACAACCTGTACCATACTGCAAAACCACTTTCACTGCTCATCAACTGACCACTCCTCATCAACTGTCCACTAACCACTGCACCATCACTGTGCAACACTGCTCGTCAACATGCGCAATCTAGCTGTACAAATCAAGTTGTTGTTCACATCATCTGAATCAATCAATCTGAATTCAACCAACTATTCACAAGACTTAGTCCACCTGAGTCAAACCAACTGCTCATACAACTCAGCCAATCTGAGTTAAGGAATCTGCTCATGTAACCTACTTGACTGAATCAATGTACTCGCTGCTCATTGTCAATGGTCATCATTTCATCATTGTCATCTATATATTGCTGCATACATCACATAGCATATATAATCCTGTGTTCATTACTGAGCATAGCATCGCATATTACGGAGCATCTAAATCACTGATCACTGTGTAAGCATCATCAAACAGGTCTTGCACATCATATCACTAACACATCATATCACTGTGTAATTACTACTAGCATCTGAACATTTCTCTGTGTGCTACTGGTTTACCGAGTATATCTGTGTAAATATCTCATTGTGCATCATCACTGGGTAAATATCACTGCGTAGACTTTACAGTGTGTATCACTGTGTATAATATATATCATTACTGAGCATACGTATCTTCATTGTGTATATTACTGTGTATACAAATCTTCACAGTATGCTTATCACAAATATCATCATTACTGTATGAATATCATCGAGTAATGTATCATCACTATATAAACACTAAACATTTGATATTCTCATCACTGTATATCATCATATGTCAACAATGGTATGTATGCATCATTGTGTACTGTACATCATCATTATTTCAAGTAACATCATAAGGTATACATCAAGCATTCACTAATCATTTACATCACCTTATCTTTACTCATCACTGTTTATTACTTGTGCATCATCATAAACATCATCTCTATAGATTTTTACACTACTGTTCACACATCATTGTGCATACCTTGTACATGACTGTAAATGCATCACTGATGTTCATACAGACTTCCACACTTCACTAGACACATCACTGTTCATACTGCTGTAGGTGTCAAATCAAGCTGCCATCAATCTATGCCAGGAGGTTTCCAGTGAATATTTTAACAAGGATCTCCAACATCTTAAGTGTCATCGTGAATGCATTTTGTAATATTCAGACAAACTCATACGTCTTTATCTGAGATTGATATTTGGATGTCAATCTTTATGTTAATCTTCTATACTGCTGCAATATGAACTGCCTTCAAGATCATTCAAGACTTGGTCACCTGTGTAGCTACTGAACCTGTGGATCTGCTGCTGCTTCAGTCATTAGATTCATCCACACTTTATACTGCAGTTGTCTTCATGCTATCTTTTGTTTATCAGAATAACGAAGCCATAGTCATCAACCATGCATCCAGAAATCAGATCTTTCTCAAGTCACAAGTTACTTCAACAAGGCTGTCAATTTCATGTCCAATCAGCTGTCAATTTGAGTTTACATCTGCAGTCTCTGTCTACCCGAGATAATTTTCTTTTAGAGCTTCTTAAAGACTTTAGGATCAGCCTTCTTGGCTGTACATAGACACCTAAAAGTCGAACCAAGATCTTCAATCAATAATTGTAGACAACTTCAGATGGCTGCCTTTTGAGTTTGATCACGATACCAAGAATTTGTCAAAGATTTAAAATATCAGACCTTTAATATAACCATCTTCACTCCTGTGGCTGACGTGAGTGCTGTAGATTAATTAATCCACTCTATTAGCAAAGTAGACACCGATCACTGCTGTTGAAAGCCCGAAATTCAGAGATTAAAGGTGCTAACTTTTATCTTTACTGTGGCTGCCTCAGCAGGTTAAACCAAAATCAGAGCATAAAAAGAAAAGAAAAATTGTTCACTGTAGCTGCTACAGTACCCGCGAAAATTTCAGAGCTGGATTTTCATAAAAAAAAACTCCCAAAACATATGCTGACAGTGGCTGCCTTAGATCAGTCCTTAACCCAGTTTTAACCACTGAAATTTCTCAGTGAGGTCCAAAAATCAGAGCTCAAGAACTCAGCTAATACTCCACCGAATTCTTTACACTACTGCCTCAAAAACTCGCTGCCTCAGTCAATAATCCAAAAATCAGAGCTATCATCCGAAATTGTACCCCCCAAAATGACAGGTTGACTGGGTATTTATAGTAGTTTTTCAAAAAAAATATGGAGCCGACCTTCCAAAAAAAATATATAATTTTTCAATTTTTATTTGAATTTATTTTGGAGCCGACTTCTTGTATTTTTAAATTTATTTTTATTTAACAAAAAATTACTTAGCCGACTTGTCAAAATGAATTTATATATTTTATTTTCACTTATATATTTGATTTACCAAAACCTTTGAGGTTGTTTTACATATTTTAAGGGCTTTGGACTTAGGGCTGTCAATGCCACTCCATCACAGCTGTTTCATATATCAAATTATGACCACCAAAGTATTCAACAAGCTTGATTTCAACGAGTTCATCATCAAGGACCAAGCTAATGATTTCAAGTCTTGAGGAGGTGCCACATCACCATCTTGGAGGGCTTCACAACCATCAACATGTTAAGGATAGGTATAAGGGCTTCATAACCAAATTTATGGGCATATGACCAATTTGTGGGCTGTAGGAGGGCTACACAATCATGCACGGTCTTCATCATACATTTAAGGGCTTTCACATGAGGGAATCTTCAATTTATATTAGGGATTCTCAACAAGTCTTTGATAACCAAGGGTATCAATGATATCATGTAGGACTCCAACCAAGCCACCATGTGTCATTGTGCAATGGGCTTCAAGAACCAGACTTGTGGGTCTAAGGACCAACTCCACCAACATCAACAACAAGCAACCAAATGTGTCCAAATCTTCCCATGCACTTAAGACCATCTCCAAAGGTTCCATGACCTTATGCGGGCATATGTCTAAGATTTGTGGGCTCCATAAGACGAGAATATCATTATTGACAATATAACCAAAGTGCAAGAGTGTGACAGTACGAGTCAACTATTCGAGGACTAAACTACCACATCATCCAATCAAAATACAACCAGGAGCAAGGATACAACAATGGACTCAACTGGGACCAAGATACAACTTAAGATCACTCAACCAAGTTAATGGGTAGCCAGGGCTTTTGGCATTGTCCCAAGGCCTCCAAGGGCTTCAAGCTTGGGCTTGGACAAAGTCAAAAGGTCTCCTCTGACACAGACAACCACAAACCAAATACTAACCCTCAAGGGCTCCACAAGGGGCACCAAGACTTAACTGTTGGCATCAATGACAACCTAATCAACAAGAGGAGATGGAGGGAAGTGTGGAGATGAAGAGTGCAGTCAATGTAACATGGAGGGGGATGCACAGTGGAGGGGGCGCGCAGGTGTTGAGAGGGGTGAGCGGAAGTAGAGATGAAGGGCGTATGGGTAGAGGAGTGTAGTGTGCGAGAGGGAAAGCGCAATGGACGGAGGGCCCGGGGGCTAGGGGTGGAGGCTGGCTGGAGAGGGCGTGGAGCCGAGGGAAGACGCAAGTGAAAGGTGTGCTGGAGGGGCGCGCAGCGAAGGGTGTCGGGTAGAGGGGAGTGTATGCAGACAAGGGAGAGGGAGGTGTTGTGTGGAGAGAATGGAGGATAAGTGCAGCAGTGTGGAGATTGGAGTGTTCAGTGGGTGGATAGGGAGAGGGAGAGAGTGTGCAGGAGCGTGAATGGAAAAGAAGTGGGGTGAAGAAGGGCCAAAAGCCCGATATCTGGTCAAGGACCAATCGACAAGAAAAACTCACTAGTAGCTAGCAACCAGAATCGCATGCCCAAGAATGGGCTCTAATACCAAATGAAGCAAACAATAGTTCCTTCACACGATGAATATTACCAAAACACCTGGAATATTAAATAAGCCATTAATAGGCAAATATATATTGATATTTGAATAGATAAGAGATGATAGGATATTACAACATAGCTCTCCTTTAATATGGCTTCAGCGTTCATAATGAAGGGTTATGTCCCTTCACATTAATAACTAACTACTATACTGATTAACAATTATTATTTATTTAATATGCCATTTATATTCGTAGCAGAAGAGTACAGTGGACGAGAAAGAGCACATCAAGGATGGTGCTCCAGTTTGAGATCAGCTATGACATCCTGTTTTACCAGGAAAGCAGTCGTCAAGGGCACTCAATACGGCAGAGTACATAGCACCTAGAGTTGCCAGTCGCGAAGCAGTAAGGCTTTGAAAGTTACTTGCAGGGTTATTTGATAAAGAGTTAGAGACGACTTCGATCTACTGTGATAACCAAAGTTGTGTGAAGCTTTCAAATAATCCAATATTTCATGACAAGTTGAAGCATATAGAGATCAAATACCATTATATCCGAGACATGCTGCAAAGGAGAGCAGTGAAGCTCCAATACATCTCCACGGATGAGCGGATTTCCGATATACTTACCAAGCCTTTGTCTAAAGTAAAGTTTGAGTACTGTTGGAACAATCTTGGTGTAGTATAGAATGACTCCCCTTGTTGAGACTCTGAGAGGGTGTGTTGATGGTTCTCCATGGGAAACAGCGAGTAGTCATTCCCCCCCCCACCACCAGTTAGTCATGTGGTACTGTTATCACCAAACTTGTAGTTGCCCCAAATGATAGATCCAATACAGGATGGTAGAGGGGATAGGCAACCAAAGAGGTGAACCACGAGAGCCTCGATTCCCAAAAGGATTGGTTGTCACGCCAATCGAGGCACCCTTCACTTTGTGTTATCAAAGCCAAAGATAACAAAGGGGGAGACCCTGATCTACTCCCGACAAGAGAGATCTAACCAGATCACCAGATCAAGCTATCAAGATAGGGTACGTAAGGTGACAGGTATGGAACCTTAGATTTAAGGAAACGGAATCACTATGGAGGCTTAAGAAAGATAGGATGCAACCAATGGTGTTTAGACACAGTGATTCTACAATTAAAAATGATTCCAGGATTCAAGTGCTAGTATAAATGATCAAATTCAGCTGCCTTGGGAAACGTGACCCTTAAAACAGGGAAAGTGTCCCAAAGAGTGGATCTGAGAGTTAGGGCTTTCTAGCACAGCTTGGTTGATAGATCTGACAGTGTTAAGGCAAGCAAGCTCATGAAACAGGATCAAACGACAGGCAAATAGGCTCTCTCCAGAAATGCGCAAGGGTTTAATGACCAATGCCTTGGGATATGGGCCAATGGAGTCCTCCAACTGTGACATCTAGGAGAACCCACCTAGGGATATGCAAGAGACAAAAAACCTAGAAATGGTTTGCCAATAAACCAAGTTGTTTGAGCCAGGGATTTTTTCGAAGAATTTAAATGAGGATTTTAACATGAAATGACAGATGGGTAGGTTAGAAGAATAAACTACATACCTTGCAAGCGTACCTGAGTCATGGAGATGATTGCTATGATGTTGAGGATTGTTCCCGCAGAGATCAAATGGGAGTTTGAAGCTTTATCTTGCCCACACCAAAATGCCCAGCTCCACACATGCGCCCTCCTCTTCCTGTCGAACCAAGGACAACAAGATCAATTCGTTCAAAGCAAGAATGGAAGAAATACAAATGATGAACATGATAACAAAGAGTAAGAGGTACGAAGACAATGATACTCCCTGAAACCGACGAAGAGAAAAGAAAGGAGCAGGGAGAGTCTCCCCAGCCAATGCGCCTTCCTCACGTGATACTTTGGAAGTGAGAAAGGGTATACACACTAACGCATATGTTGGACAAGAAAATAACATAGGGGATGGCACTATCTCACAAATGGGTAAGATGTTTGGGAAGTGCTTATTCAACCTTGACAGATGTCTACAACTCACATCCAAGCTGATACAGCTCTGTGAGGGTCTTTTCTAAAGCCGCCATGACTAGGTGCCCAGCAAACCGTAACTCAAGACTCTAGTGGACACTTAGAATTAGTTGTCCCTTGCTCCATCTCATATCACAACCCGCAGGCTAATGAGGAATAGATCATTACATGTATATAAGGTTAGCAATCATTAGATATAGCATTTGTGAAAACCATTGCTTGATTTAGACCTTTTCATTTCCATAGCCTTTGTCCGTGTGTGTTGAAAAACACATTCTTAGATTTCATTTCATTAGGCTTTTTGATCCGTGCGTGTTGAAAAACACATTCTTGGATTTACATTTCAACATGCCTTTCATTCACGTGTGTTGAAAAACACATTCTAGAATGGGCTTTCATTTAAGATATACAATAAAGTTTCCAGATACAATGTAATGATGGTAGTACTATCTGTTTCAGGTCTAGCCAACACAACTTAGGCAACTCAGAGCCGAGACACAAGTTAAACAGGGAAGCTCATCTAACAAAGAGGCTATAGTGGGGGAAAGTCCTCCATATCACAAGCTAAGTAGTAAGTTAGGGTATGGACAATAACTGGAAGGTAACGAATGGATGGAGATAGTGAAGATGATGCCAAAACTAGCAAGCCATATAATGGTGGGAATGATCACCTCCATTCTCCTAAGGAGGGTAAAACCAATGAGTATAGACAAGAACTTCTAAAACCTGAGTAGGACACTAGATAGATATATAATAACAACCAAGTCCAATACTATATATGATCACTAGATCATGACACTAAATGCTAGAACATGCCACTAGGATGACTAAAAAGCAATATGACCAAGAACACAGGATAATACCTATTGGATCATATACCTGTGCAAAACATTTGAATCATCATCAGTCCACTAAGAACCTGCTGCTGCAACTCTAGGCACTGCATACTGCTCTATAATGGCAAAATGGCTACAGCGGTCATCAAATCTGAGTTTCCTGAGACTCAGTCATGGCAAAGGAATATACTGTTGCTCATCATCATAAGAGTGATCCAAAAATAGATGCTCATCTCAAGCATCTTAGTGTAAAGGACTAGCTGAAAAATATATTGGAATCTGGAATAAATATATGGTAGCCCCAACTACTATAAATGTGATAACAGGGACATGACTCAGGTATCTTCCCCATCGGTAAGTCATGCAGTGGTACATGGCTCAGAGCCTCAGACACCGATCAGAGATGCAATGGTACATGGCTCAGACACCGATCAATCATGCAATAATACATGACTCAGCCACTAGTAAGTCATGCAGTGGTACATGGCTCAGATGCCAGTAAGTCATAATACATGACTCAAATAGCCAGGGACTGTAGTATCTCTTGTGAAGTGCACCCACATGAGCAGAGACATAGTCAAGACCTCAGATGACTATTAGATAATAGTCAAGATCTCCAAGACTATCAATGACTATCAGATACTAGAGTCAGTTATAGTCAAGACTGTTAGGGAACAGTCCAATCAAACCTCTTGGAGAGATCAGATAGCCATACACTTGGCTAATGGGGTACAATGGGGCAGTGAAGAAGAAAGAAGCCACTTTGGAAGTGGTTAGGCCTTGGAGAACATCACGAAAGATGGCAAGCTCACGAAGAACTTCTCTAGACCATAGAAGATTCCAGAAGTCAACAAGAAGTCAATTGAAGGAAAAGGAAAGAAAGAATAATATCAATCCGAAAGAACATTGAAGAAGAACTTCCAGAAGACAAGCAGTGTTGAAGATCATCTAAGAAGAATACATTTCTCACTAAGAGGATTTGTTGATGTTTGTGTAGCATCGAAATATATTCTTAAGAAGTCCCAGAGAAAGTGGAAAGAAATGAAGAGCACAACTAACCCAATGAAATGGGCAAATTGACCCTAGAAAGCAAAATGACAAGTCGCCTTTAAAGATAAATTAAAGATCAAATAAAAGTCAAGCCGACCTAACTGTGGAAACTTCTAGTGAAAAGAAGAATATAAATAAAGTGTTTCCACACTTCATTTTGACATCAAGCAAGCACATCTCTCTCTTTCAAGTGGTGCGCACTTCTCTAGGAGGACAAGTGAGGAACACAAGAAGCATAATCTTTGGGGCTATCATACTATCTCTCTTTCTTTGTTCTTAGAAGGGTGCACCTATTCAGAGGTCATTATGTATCTTTCGTGTATATCATTATTATGTTTCTGTAACTAGTGTCAGGCACTGGATTTGACATTGTATCTTGCTGAAGAATCTTATCTAGAGAAGTTGTTGGATTGTTTTCGTGAAAGGGTTTTCCCAAGGTAAACATTGTGTCTACTGTGGACGTGTCTCTTTCAGTGATCCTTTTATGCATGCAGTTTATGTTTATGTGATAAAAAAGTTATAAAAAAAGTTTTTAAACATCTAACTGCTAAGAAAAATCAACAGTGACCACCATTTTGTTAAGGCTTGCTCTCCCTATATCACCTTGAGCCTCCATGCCATAGCCTTAGCAACCTTACTTGCTCTACACCTATATCAAAGGTGTAGAGCCACCCTGAAGAGAGGAAGAGCTACTGAGATGACAGGTAGCCTTCCTGAAATTGCAAAAGACTAGCTCCTTGATGTTTGGGGATGCTAGATTTTATTATAACACCACACCATAGAGGTTGCTCACAAAAAACAAAAGAAATGGGCCTTCCAACCTCACCAAAGAATATATTAACTGCATGACAACTAGAAGCCTCACAAGGATTTTCAAAAAAATGGTACAAGGAGAAAAATCATGCTACTCTTTCCTACAGGCGAGATTTCCAGCTTGATGTATGATGAAACAAACTTTCGAGACCATTTAAGAACCTCCCACAATGAGCACCATGATGACCAAATGCACTAGAATTTTTGGCAAGAATAGAGTGAGTGGCCAAGAAGTAAAAACTCAACCAGCGCCTCAGCCCAAACAAACATGCAGAACTGAATCATGGAGGAAATGATGTATCCTAATATCAAAAAAAGGCAAAATGTTTTCATTCTAGCAAATGAGACAAGAGAGGAGGCAGGGAACTAGCTAGTCGAGGGCAGGGGATAACATCCAAAAACTATATGCCACCAACATTGAATCATTGAGGAGCACTATCGTAATTACCAATCAGTTCAAAGACTTTAGAACCCCTTATGGTGTTAAATAACAAAGAAAGTTGAAGGAAAGCATGCACCAATTGGGAAGATGCAGTACTAGCAAACTGATCCAGATGAAAAATGCCTTCCACTATGCACAGCAAAAAGATGTATAAACCAGTGGGATCTCTGGGAAGATTCCATCAAGCTCGTCCAGTATATCCCTTGTCCCTAATTGCATTACTCCTCGTTATTATGTATGTCTTCCCAATCCTCTCTAATACAGCATTATGTTTGGTTGTGGTTCACTCTATGTCCTTGGCTTAAGATCTAGTTAGTAGTTATGGTCTACATAATTTAATATTTTTGTGTGTCAGCAATTTATGACAAACTTAGTGTGGGTGCTTAGAAAGCTTCAGTAAAAGCTCTGGGAAGTATATTTGTTCTTATCTGAAATGAGGATGAGCAGTGATCATTTTTATCAATGAAAGAAGGTTTCAAGGTCCTGCAAATGATGATTTAGATATCGACTATAATTTCAATTTTCGTATAATTGTTTCCCATTAAAGAAAAGAATGCTTTATGTATTTTGGAAAGAGTGAAAAACATATTACCCAGATTGCAAATGGAAAAAGGAAAGTCACTATGAGCTTTATCATAAAAAGGTTCCTACTATCCTAGTCAACCTTTGAAACATATGCCTCTGCTTCTGACAGTGTTCTCCTCAAAGTCTCTGCACATTTTGGATCACATGCTGAAAAGAACAAGAATCAGCAGGATGTCCATCTAAAAATCCTGAAATATTTATTGCACATAAAAACAAATTCATTATAATCCAATTATGAACGAAAGCAAGAATATTATCATTAAATGACAGCATACTATTTCCTATACCATCAATGGTTACCATCACAACTTCAATATTTTTTCTGCACATTGATTTCTTGCAGTTTCAAGAGGCCCTAAAGATGACCCTAAAGCTCAGGATAAATAGGAGATATCCTGCAGATGGAAGCATCAACACAAGACACCATATATTTCTTCATGAACATGAAGCACACTTGAATAATTGAACTGAATCGATTGTACTGACTGTAAAGTCCCACTATTAAAACATTATTGCACTAATTCCACGTGCAAAAGTTATAGGGAAGTGCCAAAGATGGGAATGAAATGAAATACAAAGATGCTGAACAGATGAAAGAGCCAGGCATGGTTTGAAGAAAATAGTACATCCAAATATTTGAAAGATATCACATTCCATAGAAACTTCAAAAATAGTAAACACAAATCTTGTTAGTTACATATGTAAACAAACACTAGAAGCAAAAGAACAGACCTCAGTCCTGCATTTCTGGGTACATTCAACCATAGTAGTATTAACAGAATTTTGACATGTGAGTGCTAAACTAAACAAATGAAAAAAGCTCTGAAAGCAAAAGAACAAGACAAAATCCTCTAGTTCTAGGTATATCCAACCATGCTAACTGTTACCCCTCATATTGCATGAGGATTGCATGTGTGATTTTCATCACTCAATTCAGAGATTCGAAGGATGGTAGCTTCATGAGATTTGGTTTGACTTGGAGATAGTGCTTCAATTCAGTTGCTCGGATACTTTGGATTGGAGGAGACTCGTTTCTCCTTTATGATGGATAGTCATGATTCCAGTTATCGGTTCTTTCCGCATGGTTACAAATCTTGGTTGATGCATCAGCATGTTAGGTGATCTTTGGTGATGCTTCAGATCTCATGTGACTCACCTCAGCATCATGATGTTGTTCCTGGTATATTGTTCATAATGTCTAGAGTGCTACACCTTGCTTATGTATGAGGTTCTAGCCCCCCACAAGGGATTGGATGATGATAATATGGGATGAGACATGGCTTTGTCAGTGATTTATCATCACATGGGAAATGGTTAGACCTTCACAGGATGATAGTTGAGCTTATTTGTTCAGCGCCCTAGCAGTTATTGATGTATTCCCTACGGTTTTGGTAACATGTGAAGAGAGCACTTGGTGCAGTACCCTTTGATCAAGTTGCTTTATTATTTCTTTGGAGTATCAGCACATATATTTATGCATGGAGGTATATAACTATATATGGATGGGGTCGTCCCCTTTCTCTTATGAAATATATCATCCTTGCTATGGACTGCTACCTTAGATTTATGGCACACATGTTAAGCTGTTGCATTCTTTTATTGGATGGGCCCTTCTTGTTATTTGAGAACAATCCATGTCTTATGTAAGTGACATCACACATGGACCGTCTCCTTATTGAATTAAAAATTTGCATTTTTGGGTTCACGTACATGTAGAGATGATGTCAAGGTGGAGCTCTTATGTCAACATTTTGTCTTATCTGGTATATTACATGAGTAGAACGTGGGTTTATTGGCTCACATATTCTGGGAAACGACACTCTAACTATAGAGCCGCCTTTTATTCCAGCCACCTTCTCTTAATACGTCTTGGCCATGGGATGAATTCTTAATGGCTCACATTGTGGCATGGTCTTTCATGTATTGCATAGAGTTGTGGTCTACATGGGACGAGTTAGTTGCAGGCCCACTTTTCCACTTGGCATCTTCCTTGTGGTTTGGGTCATGTATTGCGACCTCACGAGTATTATTGTTGAGTGGCATTATATTCTAATTACATGGACCCATGATCTTCATGAGATGAGATGGACAAGGGTTAGTCTTCTTAGTGGCCCACATATTTAATAACATCACATGGAACCCTCTGTTATGAACATAAAGTAGTTAGTATTTAATAATATTAATTAGAAATAGGTGCTTCTAAAATGCATGACCTTTTATGACAGGTTATCTCACAAGCCTATATAAGATTAGGCCAATTCTTCATTGTAAGCACCATATTTTTATTCAATAATATATATATATATATAATTTGGTAAAACCAATTATAAAAACCCATATTTTTATTCAATAATATATATATATATATATATATATATATAATTTGGTAAAACCAATTATAAAAACCCATATTTTTATTCAATAATATATATATATATATATATATAATTTGGTAAAACCAATTATAAAAACTTTTACTCTTCTGCGTTCCGCGTGTAACAGTGGTATCAGAGCTAAACAATGGCTAGCCATCCTGAAAATTTCCTATGTAAGAAATTTGGTATTTGATCATACAATTAAAAGCAAGCTTCGATAAGGCAGCAGAAAAGGAACATGAATCGAGAGTAAAGGAAAGAAAGATGATAAATGAAGTTCTTAAATCAATAAAGGAAATATAAGAGCCTACGAGGTGTAGAATGAATGGGTGTATTGTTGAGGCACTCCTTGTATAAGGTCACCGATTCAAAACTCCGTGGATAGGAGCCTACCAAAAATAAATAAATAAAGTAAATAAAAAAAAGTAACAAAAGTATGATAAACACATGTCAAGATTCAAAAGTGAAACCTGTTCCAGAATTCCAGAAGAAGAACCTGGCTCTAAAGAAGGTGATAATGAGCCACAGGCTGTACAAGTAGAAAAAACGTCGACCCTCACAGATATCGAGGGAAAACAAACATTTTCGGCAAATGATGATGAAGATGAATCTTCAGAAATTCATTGCAAGAGTAGCAATGTTGAAGACGACAAACTTGAAGAGGGCCAAATCCCTGGAAAACTAGCCAATGAAGAGTACGAAAATTCAACTGATTTAATTAGCATTAAGCAGTGGGCAATACACTATCTTTTGGAGAAAACCAATAATGAATTGGAAGTTCTATATTGGAACATCCAAATGATGAAATACAAGCAACTGCTATGCCAAGCTCGACTTATACATCTGAAACTGTCGTGTATGAAGTTGAAGATAATAATGATAAGTTTATTGCACAATACCCCACAGGGACATCATCCAACAATGTTGACGATGACCGAGAGAAAAACAAATTTGAAAACACAGACAAAACAGGGGAGAATTTGTTGAGCTTCCGCCAATGGTATTATTCTTGCAACCAAATTACTTGGACTGCTAACTGGGTTTTATTAGATAGTGAGATATTGTTCTCAGCAGCGATGACACCAGCAGCAGCAGTAGTGGCACAGTTTCCACCAATGGTCTCGCTCAATGTGGGGGATCTTGACCCAGATGTCACAGACGCCCAACTCGCGGACTTCTTCGTTAATCTTGGACAGGTGACCTCGGTTCGAGTCTGCCGTGATAGTATGACCCAGCGCTCCCTTGGCTATGGATACGTCAATATTCTTGACCCTACAGACGCTACGCGGGCCATTGAATCCTTGAACTACAAATCACTGAACGGGAGACCCATTTATAGCATGCAGGAGTGGAGTTGGAAACATATTTATCAAGAATTTGCATGAGTCTATTGGGCATCAAATTCTTCATGATACCTTCACCAAATTCGGGAAAGCTAAGGTGGGGCTGGGAAAAGCAAGCAAGTATATGTGGGAAAGTTCATTAAAAGGAATGATAGGATTGAATCTTCTGCCGATCAAAAATTCGCCAATTTGTATGTCAACAACCTGGAAGACGATATAACTTGAGAGCTTTTGTCTGAGAAGTTTTCAAAGTTTGGCAATAGCTCCAATGTAGTTGTAATGAGGGATGAAAGTGGCAATCCAAGAGGATTTGAATTTGTCAACTCTGAAGAGCCAAATAATGCTAAAAATAAAAGTGGAGAGTATGGATGGTTTAATCGAAGTCCTATACGTCCTATACGCCCCTCACCTTCGGAAAACAAATAGGAGCTCGCGATCTAAAATCAGGATTGAAGTCGCAAATCCGGGAAATTTAAGAAACAATCAATTACTAGCATGTTCCGTGGGGAAGAAATGAACGAAACCTGACACATCAGTTAACAATAGCCGTGACTCATCTTAACAGTGAATTCAATGTTTAGTCATAAAAAGGTCCGTGGTAATAAAAGACGTGGAATGTAGGAGATGAAAGGTATATATATATTCAAAAAAATATTCAATTAAGTGACGAAATTACTTAAAGATAATAAAAGGGGTACAATTACTCTTGGATAAAAGAGTTAAATGCTCTTAAGTTCATAAAAATAGGACTATTATTAAATTACGTTCCAGATAAAGGCAATTATCTTAAGGCAATTAAGGCAATTAATCAAGTTATAAGCCATTATCGATAAAGAAGTAAAAGTTTGAAAAACAATGAGGAGACGATGTTCAAAATTCTCACCCATTTCGTAATATGCCAAATCAAAGTTGAAATCGACATAAGCTTGAGCAAAGTTTCCTTAATGCGTGCGGCAATGTTATGAACATAAAGTAAGTATATAATAATATGATCTTTTATGAAAGGTTATCTTACAAGCTTATATAAGACTAGGCTAATTCTTCATTGTAAATATCGTATTTTTATTCAAAATAAATATATATATATATAATATTTTTATTCAACACAAAATATATATATATATATATTATTTGGTATATCCAATTATAAAAGCTTTTACGCTTCCGATGTAACATCATTCTTTGCCACTATGCTAGCAGTTGACTTTGGTGGGTCGATTGCCATGAATCTAATTCATTGGGAACATATAATCATGTTGATGCCATCATGGAGATCAAAAGTTCATGAATACATTACATGATGAACTCGTGAGTCAATCCATTAACACAACATCGACAATTCGTTGAGTGTTGGTTGGAGATATTTTTCATCATTCTATTTCAAACGAATCTCCCCCTATTGGCTGCGACAAATCCTTCTCTAGGGGTTGATTTAGAAGCTACATAACTAGGTGGTATCAAGCCTTATTTGTTGAAGAAGGTGGTCACTTTGGCAACGTAATGTGCACTCCTAGGTTGTTCCCACTTGATGGCTTGATGTTCCCCTAATCTTTTAGTGATCCTATTGTATATGGTTATTGTGATATAATGCAAATTGTTTGAAGATCTAACATAACTATCTTTGCCCCAGATGCGGGTGCCAGCACTGAACAAATGGGACAGGTTCGAACTAGCTTGACACCTGGCCTAAGAAGTATTACTCATCCCACTGTTGACATCAAGCAGCCCAAACATTTAATATGCCAACCTCCTACGTCGCCTTAGCCATCCTAGATCCCATGACGCAGGCTCTTAAGCGTGCGAGGCTTGGGCTCATGGCTCTAGGCATTGTACAAGTTAAATCGCATTGTATGCTCCAGGTTCCCTCTGCTCTCGGCGTCAACCTGTTCGTTCAACCTGCTCTCTGGCTCACTCATCCCTGCATTCGCCTCTCCCTCTTCACCATGGGCAGAACCAGAGGCGGCAAGGCCAAGAACAAGCTCAATGATACTACGACAGAGGAGAACCCCCTGAGAAAAGGCTACGGCCCTGAGGTCTCTATACCAATTCGCCTGCTGCTGGACAATTGGGAAGCTCGTATCATCGTTGACACCATGGCTCCAAGCAACCCGGAGCAAGCCTGGGACCCTTACTGGTTGGTCAAAAACATGATGGGCCAGTTGATGGAAGATATGCAAACGAACTGGGCTTCCGCTCACCATGCTACTCAAGCTCTGCGTGCCACTTTGCCGAACTGGTCGTCCACTCTGGGCATTTTGGAAGCCACGCATGGCTGGGAGACATATGCTCCTACAAGGCCTTTCTCCAGGGCTCCTCGCTCTAGCAGCACAACCCCAGGTGCCACTTCGTCTGCAATTCGTGTGGAAATGCCCCGTGGCGGTCATGGCTCCTTAGCCACACATGCAAGCCTAGACTTGCACCACCTTGGTGGTAGCTCCTCTGCCAAAACTGGAAGCAAGGATCCTCTGTCTGTTAAGGTGAAGCCACGCACACCTTTTCCCATACCCAGTACTCTGGGCCCTATCTTGGCCAAGAGAACCAAGAACGAACAGGCTGGAGACGCGACCATTATTCCTAGAAAATTCGGCCCCCTGCCTGTCAAGCATCCTGTTCATGACACTCGGCAACCTGCTAAAGCCACCACGACCACTGGGACTGCTGCTACAACATTGGGAACCAAGCCTCTGATCCCTGATAAGATCTGGAAAGCAAACGCAGCCTACAGCTGCCCCATCCTGGAGGAGACGCCTTCTGCTACTGGTTAAAGAGGTTACTCTGCTACTTTGTTCTCTTTTTTGCCTGCATATGCTCCATAGCCATGACTTTTTGAATAGGACGCTGCTAGCCTTCATGGCTCTGAACATTCTCGGTTTCACCCGGTTCTGGCTTATTTTTTGCCACTCTTTAGTCATGAACATTTTGATGTACTACTTTGCTTATTTCAACAGAACTCTAGTTAGATATGGTTGGCACGACAGGTAAGACCACCAAAAATTGTAATTTCTACTGTATTTTTACTCTTTTAATATAATTTGCAGCTTATTACAAAAAAAATAACCATCTTTGAAGTATTAAAATTCTAACGTAGTATCAGAGCTAGCCTGAAAGAAGACTTTGTGGCGCTGAAACTCTTGGAAGTGAAAACTAGGGTTTCCTATTTCGAAATCTTTTCACCATAGATTGGCCTGAAAAGGAGGACAAATCAATTCGCCCTTGGAGGGCGCATTTTTCTATGGAGGAAGATTCCAGATTCGAGAATTTTGAATTTTGACCCAGTCACTACTGCTCGAGAAAGGCATCAGATTCTTGATATTTCGGTCCAGAGATTTGGCTAAAGGAAGGGTTTGCTCAACTCGCCTTAGGGAGGTGCATCTTTCTCTCAATTTAGATTTACAAGATTCTGAAGTTGAAATATTAGGGTTTCTCTGACAAACCCTAGGTCAACCAGTGAGCAGATTTCAGAAGGCATTAAAGCAAGAACTTGGTTGGAGTATCTCTATTTGTAAGCATTATTATCCTTATTTCCATTTGAGGTTTTCATTTTATCAAGATGACAAACAACACCAAGCTTGAGGATAAGCTTGAAGGAGTTGAGAACTTTCAGGCATGGAAATATAGAGTGCTTCTAATATTATAAGAGAATGATTTGGAAAACTACGTCAAGGAAGAAATTGCAGAACCAAATGGAGATGAAGACACGGCTAGACACAAGAAGAATATGGTTAGGGCCAAAAGGATCATTGTTGACTCCATTAAGGATCACTTGATCCCCCATGTTTCATCCATGAAGACTCCCAAAAATATGTTTGATGCATTGACTAAATTGTATGAAGGAAAGAACATTAATCGAAAGATGACCTTGAGAACTCAACTCAAGGGCGTGAAGATGCAGAACTCAGAAAGTATCCAATCCTATATCACAAGGGTCTTCCAAATCAAAGAACAGCTAGAAGCTATTGGAGACAATGTTGAAGAAGTAGATTCTTGGTCTAGGACCAAGCAATTCCTGCAGGTACATACATGCTCAGTTAACCAGGTGGATCTTGCTCAGTTAACCAAAATGATGATGTGTGATGCCCTCCTCTCCTAGGTCTTCGAGATGGTTGAAATAGGTTGTCTTCTCAAGGCACTGACCACCCCTTGATGGAGTCACGAGCACTTGACCTCAAGAGCAGTCGGGAGGACCATAGGATCACATCACCCAATGTGGACCTTCCTTATATGATGATGATGAAAATTTCAATTAGTGTATGGAACACTTGTACATTTGAGAGAGAGATAAATGGGTTGTATCCCCACCTTGTTATTACACCCTTGGTCTTGTTTCCCACCTTCTTGTTCGTTGTCTTGTGGTTAGAAGGGTTGCCTTACCACCTTGACTTGTGGTTAGGAGGGTTGTCTTCCCACCTTGTGGTTACACCTTTGGTCTTGTGGTTTGAGGGGTGTTTACCCATCCTTGATTTATGGTCTTGTGATTGACCATTCACTTATTGGTTCTTGTGCTAGCGTCCCTCGATTGAGTCATCCTATCTTCAGCCATGACCTTGATACCTTTTCCTAAGACGTCTTAATATTATGTTATGTTTTATTTTGGTAACACTCCTAAAAGCTAAGACGTCTTGAGTAACCCTAAAGTCTTTAAGGGTTAGAAGGATGATCCTTCTAGAAGACCTTGAAGCTTATAAGATCTCATTATGAGATCATTATGAGATCATTGAAGATGAGAGTAGAAGATCTCATTATGAGATCATTGAAGATGAGATCTGAGATCTATTTTTCTATATTTGATCTAGGGTTTGTTGCATGCTCTTTTGGGGTGACATCTAGGGTTTCTATGTTGTAATTGTTCCTCTTGAAGGCTGCCTCTCTTCCTCTCTCCCTCACGTTGGGCTGCTGCTAAGCCTCTTTGAGGCTGCTGTCCTCCTGTGTGAGGGTGTCGTGACCTGTTGAGGGTGCCGTGAGTCTGTCTGGGAGTGTTGCTACCTATTTAGAGTGGGTCACTGTTGTTGTGCAGCCTGTTTGTGGACTGTGTTAGAGGGTCGCTACCTTATTGGATTGGTTCTTAGACTGTTTGTGTGGGCCGCTACCCTTATTGGACTGTTAGGAAGGAGGCCGCAACTTGTGAGCTGCCTGCTAACCCACCATGGTCTGTTTGGACCGTTTGGGAAGGAAGTCGCAGCTTGTGAGCTGACTACTACCCCATTCGTGGACTGCCTTGTCTGATCTGAGAAGGCTGCAGCCTGTATGGTTGTCTGCTGCCCATCCGTAGTTTAGGGGTGCCATTTGTCATCTTTGTGGAGGTCGCTCCCATTGTTGGACTGTTTGTTGCCACGGTGGTCTGTCTTGGGTAGACTGTTGTCCCTTGTGGATTGTTATACTACCACTGTGGAATATTTGGGTAGGTCGTTGCCCTTATGGATTGTTCTACTGCCATTGTGGATTGTTTTGGGTAAGTCGCTGCCCTAGTGGACTGTTTTAGGACTGCCATTTGTCATTTGTGGAGATCGTTGCCTACTTGGACTTTGTTTAGGTCAGATCTAAAGGTTTAGGGCTGCCTCCTGTTGATAATACCTGATCTATGACTGTGATCTACTTGTTGAAGGCTGCCACATGCTTTGTTGAAGTTTGTTTAGGTCTATGTTAATTTCTTGAGGTCGCTACTGTTGCTTGGGGCTTCCACTCAACTGTTGTGTATTTGTTGACTGTCTTGAGCCTCTACTATAACTGACTAGACCTTTCCTACAGTCTATTATCTCTCTCTCTCAGGTATGTACTAACCCTCAGGTAAGGGTCAGTTTGTTCCAGTTGTTGGCTTCTCTGAGAGGCAAAGTTTGTTCTGAAAGTTAAATTTCTGAGTATAAGGAAGGATCTCACAATCAGATAAGTTATCAAATCTATTTTCTTGTTTTGATTATTTAGTTTATTTACTGATATCGGATTTCTGTAGTACTGCAGTTACTGTTCATGATTTATTTTGTATATATCTGCAGTTGTTAAATTTTGTTTCAAGACCTAACTTTAACACAGTGATCTCTAAGGGAGTGTTAAAGTTGAAAGAGATGAAAATTATGTCTTAATCTATTAGATCTAAATTTGTCTTGTTACAGTTGTGTTATTTTGTTTTGTAATTTTATTTTGCATTAAAGTATGAAAATTTCAATTTTCTGCTTCAAACCCTAACCTAATCCTAATTTTAACATGGTATCAGAGCTTAGGGTTTGTAGCTAGCTCTGTTTTTGTAGCTTAACAGAGTCTACATAGATCCTAAGGTAACGGTTTGAATTTTATCTAACTTCGTCGCAAGGGCTGAGAACTATGTTTGTGGAGAATCCTGAGAACATTAAGACAAAGCAAGACTGATTTGTGGATAGCCTAAAGGCATACAAGCTGCTACAGGAAAGGTTGAATGTTTTTATCTGTGAACACCTTCAGCATACTTGGAGAACTAGAATTATTCCCAGTGGCCTCTCTCTTGTGAAAAAGCCCATCATCTCCAGAACTGTCCACTTAGGCATGTAAATCTGTTCTTAATTGATTTATATCAGATATCTTTCTCTGCTGTTTATGAGCCCATTGGTTTCCAGATTGTGTTTACAATTGATTAGTTGATAAGTTTAAGAGCTGCCTATGTTTCATACATTTTATGAACAAACATTGTATATCATTTTTAGAACAAGAAATCAGATTTACAGTGCAAGTGCATGCGTGTACTAAGCTTCAGCAATTGTAGGCAGTGTGTTGGTGGAATTATAGAAACAAGTTACACCAGCAGTGAAGTGTAACATCAGTAAAGAGATGATGAAATTGGCAGGATGTGAACTTGAGAAGGTATGTCAAGAAGGTTTGACTCAGGTATGTGTTCTGTGATGAGTAAGAAGCCCACTTAACTCTTCATATGTTTAGATCTTGACCTGTGTATCTTCTCATGATCTTTTGTAATCAAGGGTTTGTATAATCATGATATCTTCTAGCCTGATTACTTTTTACTGTGTAAAGAGCTTTGTGATTCTTTGATCAATATGATCAGAGTAAGCAAGTGTAAAGAAGTTAGTTACCTAGTAACTATATTAGAGTTCATCCATAATTTCTCATATCTAGGGTTATGATCTAACCTAGATTATGCTAATGAATGTGTGATAATGATATGATGATGATGCCATTGCACACTTTAGAAGGACATGCCCGATATAATGACAAGATCAAGATGCACACTATGATTTCCGCATAAGGGCAGATATAAAGAGGGAGGACTTTCTATCCCAGCTCGTTTGATTCTTTGAATTGTCATGGTGAAATATATTTTGATGACATGTTGCATATATGTATGATTGAAATGCTCTTGATGGCATCTAGATAGCTGCTTAGTATATGGATGGATGCTAAGACTATGTCATTATGTGAAATTGATTATTGCTGACTATCGAACTAAAATTACCTTATAGGAAAGATCCACAAGAGGAGGATGATATGACTTGCTCTGATGACAAGTAATGAAGTCTGCAAATCCTGTTTATGCTCAGAGTTAGATGCACAGCTCCAGAGAGAGCTGAGTGCTCAGATATAGAGGGAGTAAGAGGCCCCACAGGATGCAGAATCAGTTATTCTAGATGTTCATCCTCCCAATTGTCAGCATAGAGTCAGCAAAAGAGAATCTGCCAGGTACTTGTTATTGATGACTTGTTCCTTGCTAGAGTGGAACAACTGGTAAGTTTAGAGATCAAGAGGGAGCCAACTGTGCTCCTCAATCCCCCAGCAAAATGGGATTGCAAAGTAGAGATGTGATCTCCCATGAGAAAGTTGTTTCTCATCACTGCAGAGAGCCTCCCAATGATATAGACATTTAAGTAAGCCCAGTCCATGAGTTATCTCTTTCAAATGAGCAAAGGGAGGAGGCCAGGGAGTCTTCAGTTGATCTCTTTAAGAAGCCTATTGAGAGGCTTCAAAGTTGCTCTGGTTTGATATCTCAGATGAGCCACGTCACTGATTCAGAATTCTCCACTTATGAGGAAGCAACCAAACATTAGGTTTAAAAGACGCTAAATGACGTGTGGAAAGTGGTTCTCAGACAACGAGGGAAGTCAGTTATAACTTCCAAGTGGATCTATAAGATCAAGCTTCCTGCTAACATCAAGGGTTGTTTGAAGCTCTTAGAAAATCCTGTATTCTATGACAGGTCGAAACACATCGAGAGGAAGTATCACTATGTCAAGGACATAGTGCAGAGAAAAGCCATTAGGCTTCAGTATGTCTGTCAGAGAAACAGACTACCGATGTGTTGACTAAGCCTCTTTCCATGACGAAGTCTGGGTACTTCCGAGACAAGCTTAGTGTTGTTGAGAATGCCTCTTGAGATAGTGCAGCTTCGAGAGCCATTCTCTGAATGGCAACCTAGTCAGTTAACTAGGGTTCCTGGTCAGTTAACTAGGCAGAGTAAGCCCCTAGAAGGTACCCTAGGGCCCCCAGCGATCTACTAGGGTTCTTGGTCTCGGACCAAGCAGGTTGAAGCCATGGCAAAGTCCCTAGCATGTGGCTAGGGCCCCTATCTGTCTCTAGGGTATTCTGATCTGGGACCAAACAGTTTCTTGGTCACAAGGACCAAGCAGATCCTGTAGGCTGGGACAAAGACATCTTGGTCTAGGACTAGGAAGATTCTTGGTCTAGGACCAAGCAGTTCATGCAAGTACATACCTACTCAGTTAACCAAGTGGATCTTGGTCATTTAACCAAGATGATGATGTGTGATGCCCTCCTCTCCTAGGTCTTCGAGATGGTTGAGCTAGGTTTTCTTCTCAAGGGACTAGCCACCCCTTGATGGAGTCACTAGCACTTGACCTCATGAGCAGTCAGGAGGACCACAGGATCACATCATCCAGTGTGAACCTTCCTTATATGGTGATGATAAACTTTCAGTTAGTGTATGGAACACTTGTACATTTGAGAGAGAGATACATGGGTTGTATCCCCACCTTGTTATTACACCCTTGGTCTTGCTTCCCACCTTGTTGTTCCTTGTCTTGTGGTTAGAAGGGTTGCCTTACCACCTTGACTTGTGGTTAGAAAGGTTGTCTTTCCACCTTGTGGTTACACCTTTGGTCTTGTGGTTTGAGGGGTGTTTACCCATCCTTGATTTATGGTGGTTTAGCCTTATGTTGATTTGATCTTGTGATTGACCCTTCCCTTATTGGTTCTTGTGCTAGCGTCCCTCCTTGGTTGGGTCATCCTATCCCTAGCCATGACCTTGATACCCTTTCCTAAGACGTCTTAATATTATTTTATGTTTTATTTCGGTAACACTTCTAAAAGTTAGGACGTCTTGAATAACCCTAAAGTCTTTAAGGGTTAGAAGGATGATCCTTCTAAAAGACCTTGAAGCTTATAAATAGAAGTAGAAGATATCATTATGAGATCATTGAAGATGATATTTGAGATATATTTGTCTATATCTGATCTAGGGTTTGTTGCATGCTCTTTTGGGGTGACGTCTAGGATTTCTCTGTTGTAATTGTTCCTCTTGAAGGCTGCCTCTCTTCCTCTCTCCCTCACGTTGGGTTGTTGCTAAGCCTCTTTGAGGTTGTCGTCCTCCTGTGTGAGGGTGTCGTGACCTGTTGAGGGTGCCGTGAGTTTACCTGGGAGTGCTGCTACCTGTTTAGAGTGGGTTGTTGTTGTTGTGCAGCATATTTGTGGACTGTGTTAGAGGGCCGCTACCTTATTGGATTGGTTCTTAGATTGTTTGTGTGGGTCGCTACCCTTATTGTACTGTTAGGAAGGAGGCCGCAACTTGTGAGCTGCTTGCTAGCCCACCGTGGGCTGTTTCGACCGTTTGGGAAGGAAGCCACAACTTGTGAGCTGCCTGTTAACCCACCGTTGGTTGTTTCGACCGTTTGGGAAGGAAGCCGCAGCTTGTGAGCTGACTGCTACCCCATCCGTGGACTGTATTGTCTGATCTGGGAAGGTCGCAGCCTATAGGGTTAACTGTTGCCCATCCGTGGACAGTTTAGGGGTGCCATTTGTCATCTTTGCGGAGGCCGCTACTATTTTTGGACAGTTCTTGTGCAGCCAATCTAACAGACTGGAGGATAATTTATAATTTTCCACCATCCCCACAAAAGGATCAATTCCAATGTGGATTTCTTACTCCATTGCCGACTAGCCAACTCAAATGCTCACTAATGTATGGAAGCATCGAAGAAATACTACGCCAAATAAGTGAGGAGCTGCTAACTTTTGCTTCTGGGTTCCTCAACCAAATAGTAGCAGGGATATATTTCAGGTATTTCGCTCTAATAAAGATGCTCCACAAACCACAGTCAGTCAATGCACACCAAAGACTCTTAGCTTTCAACGCCTCACTAATGCAGTTTAGATGTAACAGTCCCCACCCACCGTATTTCTTTGGCCAGGAGACACTCTCCCAACTCAAGAGATGAAATTTTTTCTCGTTTGGCTTGCCTGCCCAAATGAAATGAAAGATCTTTTAACCGATCGACTTCATGACAGACTCAGGGAATTTCATAAGGCCCAGCCAATAGATCGGAATACTCAACAGAATCGCTCGCTTGAGCCAACACAAGTCTACCTCTGATGGAGAGCCATCGGAAAGCCCAGTTATTAATCTTCCTCTCAATTCTTTGTAGTAACCATCCCCAATCTTCGGCTCTATAATTGTTGGGCTTTAAGAAAAAACCCAGATATTTGAATCCTAGATTCATATTGTTCATTTTAAAAAGCAATAATCTTTCAATATCTACAAGAACTGAAGAATTAGTGCAATTAACCAAAAATTCATATTTTTGAGGACTAATAAGCATACCTGAAGCTCTACAAAAGACCTCAAAGATCTCCTTCATAGCAGTCCATTCAGCAACCGAGGCCTCTGCAAAAATCAGGAAATCATCTACAAAGAGTAGATGAGTGATGGCAAGAGATCTTGTAACTCTAACACCTTTGATTTTAAAGGACCTCTTGGATTCATAGAGCGGCTTACTTAAGCCTTTAATAACCAGTATGAAAAGGAGTGGAGAAAGGGGGCAGCCTTGACGAATACCCCCTACTCGCAAAAAACTGAGTAGGAGAACCATTTACAAGAATAGCAAACTAAGGGGTAGTTACACAAGCTAAGATCCAGTTTGCAGTGTCGACAAGTATGACAATTTGAAGAAGAACGAGTCTCAGGAAAGACTGGTCAACACGGTCATATGCTTTTGAGAGATCCATCTTAAGAATCAAAGCTTGGATGTTCCTGGATTTAATAGAATGGAGACCCTCCTGGGCTACCCCCACCACATCGAGAATTTGCCTATTAAACAAAAATCCAAACTGCTCCATGGAAATGTGCTTGGTGATTTGCAATGATTTCAGTGATAACTTTATACAACAGATTGCATAACGAAATGGGTCAAAAGTCACTAAAGTCCAAAGGCTTATCCTTCTTCGGAACCAAAGTGAAGCATGTAGAGTTAAGCTTAGCTGCGATAAATGCCTTCACCCTAGTTTCCAACCCAAAAATCTCAAAGAAATGAAGAAAAAACTCAACAGTCCAACCGTCGGGCCCAGGGCTCTTTTCTCGGATGAATTTTTTAAGAACATCTCTGACTTCCTCAAGCGTGATTTCTTTGCTCACCTCAACCCCATCTTCCTCCGAAAAGAATCTTGGAAATAGATAAATTATTCTTAATTGATCCACAAGATTGTTTGTAGGTCTCTATGCATAGCAGTCTTTAAAAAAATAAACATCAGAATTCATAGTATTCTCCTTATCCTTAATTAATGTGCCATCCTCATTTCGAATCTCCCAAATGGTATTAACAGTCCTCCTCTGCGAAGCTAGCCGATGAAAAAATTTCGTGTTACGATCACCTTGAGCGACCCAGATGGCACGACTCTTTAGTCACCACATGTTCTCATGTTGTCTGAGGATTTGAGCCCTTTTTTTTCAAGTTGTAAGATTTTCACCTTCCTATTGACTGAGAAAAGATCATCCCCTACCAAGTCCCCCCAAATGCGTAACTGATCTTCGATCTTGCACAGATCCGAGCTCAAGGCCACCTTCTTCTCCCTGTCCCACTTAATGACATCTTTACGTAATAAGTGCAGTTTATTCAAAAGTAGATGACAGGAAGAGTGATGTTCCATGGAAGAAAGACTAGCCCAATACTACTTAATAAAATCATAGAAGTAAGAGTCTTCAAGCCAGGTGCTATTGAATTTAAAAGGATAGAAATTCTTTTCTAACGTCAAATTCAAACTCAAGGACAATTTCCTTATGGTCAGAGATACCTGTAGCCAAACACCGGGATCTATATCTGCCCAACAAAGCTGCCAAGTTTTCATTCATCAAGAAGCAATCAAGCCTTTTCACAACCCCATACTTTCCAACTCTTCCATTTGACCATGTAGGCACAAGAAAGGCTGGAGCCACATCTATGAGACCTGCATCTTCAAATAACTCCTTGAAATACAAACCCAGAGGATCCGAAACATTCTTAGAAGACTTCCAACTCTGATAAAGTTAAATTAAGGTCGCCACCAAGGATGAGGTTGGAGTCAGCTAAGAGATTGTGATTCCGAATGCAGTCCAAGAAAGCTTTCATGTCGCTATAAGGGTCGTAAGTGTTTAAAATACCAATATCACGATCAATACCCCTGAACCTCCCTTCAAGTTTGATACCTACACAGGTTTCATAAGGACAGAAGTCAGCTACCAAAGGGTTCCAAGCGACAAGTAAACCCCCTGATAGACCTTTGGCATCCAAACCACAACAACGCCACCCAGATCTCAATCTTAGGAAAAAATCACATGCAGCAACCCCGGAGTGCATAGTCTCCTGGAACAAAACAACATTTGGTATGGTTTGTTCCATTAACCTCCTAAAGGCAGACCTTTTAGGCTGACTGCCTAGCCCCCTCACGTTAAAAGATAGGAGAATCATGTGGGAACAAAGTCTAGGCCCGCATATGCTCTAAGAGGCCGAGCAGGAGAGACAGAATCCAAAACATAGGAGATAGTAGTGAGGTCTGTGACTTTCGGGTTTATCCAGTTTTCAACTCCCTCAGAGTACATTGCTCCCGATTTTTTGGCTTTACCCATCTTTTTCCTAACGATAACGTTTGGATGCTTGATGGAACCAATGGGAACCACATTCCCAGAAGCCCCGAAGTCAATTCCAAAGATGGGAATAGGAGTTTTCTCCAAAGGAGTTATCAACACAGAGTTTCCCGCCCTCTGAGGCTCCTCGTTAGGAACACGGATGGATCCCACATTGAAGGAAGAAAATCCAATGGGGTTACCATCAGAAAGGCTCTGAACAGGCAGGAGGGAGTCCTCAATAGGAGAGTTCGAGATATGAATATCAAGGGTATTAGCATGAGCAACCGGAGGAGGCCCTACCTCATCATTGTTAGCCCGCGAAGAAAACCTAGGGGAGGTGGTAGTAGGAAGCTCAACAGCAGACAGAGGAACCAGATGAAGCAAGGGATCCTCAACCGGTGAAGGAAACAAACGACGAGGTATCGATGAGGGGGGAGGAGATAAGCCAGCCGGAGGACTGCTTACAGGGAGATTTAAAAAACATGAAATTTCTAAAGACGAAAAGGATTTAAGGAGTAAGGGTAGGAAAGTTTTGAACTCAAAGTAGGAGTAAGTAATGGTTGCCAACTCTCTCCCGCATGACCCAAAGCTCAACAACATCTTCTCAATCTCAAGAATCCAAGTATTCAAGCATAACTTTGATTCATTGGAGTTCTTCCACGTCCCCAGAAGATTGAACTCTGCTGTTGATGAAAGGGCCAACAAAGCATGAAGAATTTCCTTTTGCATTGTGGGAAAAAGGGGGGTATGCGGTATTACAACATACCCTGAGTTTTAACAACCACAATTCAAATCGTGAACACAATTAATAGCATAGACAAGTGGCGCTATCATAATCACATGCAAGGCAGAGTTAATAAACATAAGTCGGTCCATGCTCTTCAATTGGCTTCTCGCAAGCTCAACGTTATGAAACCATCAGCAATGGAATGGTTGGATGTGTGTGGGTTTAACCCCACCCATCACCATTTTAGTCCTGGAAAACCTTTCTTTCCATAGAAATTTGGGGTGCTTCTTCAATTCAGCAATAAGGGAGATTCCAATGCAAATCAAGCTTTTACTGTGGTGTTTTTGTGCTCAATTTCGAGGTTTATCTAGCTCACAGTGAGGTTCTCTCAATCCTCGACTCCTGGGAAACCACCCACATCTCAGGTCTGTTGCATCTCCAGCTGCAACAATGGGAATTAAACAGGTATTTTTTATGGCAGGCTCTACGAGGTTTCCTTATTGTGGCATATCCTTTGCGTTCTGTCTGTTTCTCGAATTACAAATACCCAATCTTTTTCATCAATCTTGGCTCAGGGGATCAATCTAGACAAGCTTTGGAAGGGTGGGAAGGTATTTATTATGACAGGTACGGAATTTTAAGGAGGGGTTTTGTTAGAAGGAACACCTGAAAGGATGGGTTCTCCTCATACACATTCCAACAAATGCACTCACTGTGAACATAAAGACATGAAAAGGGAAATTCACAGGTGTAAAAGGCATTGTGCACTCACTGTGAACATAAAGACATGAAAAGGGAAATTCACAGGTGTAAAAGGCATTGTGATGATCGTCAAGAGAATACAGCAATGGCCTTGAAAAGATGGGAAGCATGGCAAAAAGATTGAGATGCAAGGGAACTAAAGACAACAAGGAAACAACTAATTATGATAAAAGCACAAGGGCAAATTGGTTTTATTGGAGGTAGGAGAAGAATATCCAAAGAGAAGCTAGACGAGGAAGCTGCAAGACAAAGTCTTCCATCTTGAGTTGGAACAAAGTCCAGGGTTTGAGAAGCTTAGAAGCTCTATCTCTCATGAAGCTTCAGTTGGTTCACCTCAAGTGACTGCTATGGAGAAGGACACGGTGGAACAGAAATCAGACAAGCATGGACCACAGGACCCTTCCTACTCAGCATCTGCAGCAGATAAGGGGAGGCCTAGGAATCATGGACTTGTTTAAATTTCTTTATTAAGGTATCATGTTTTGCAAATTTATTTTATAATTAGGCCAGTATGTAAGACTGTACACCAGTCATGGTATGAATCATAAAAATAAGTAGCTAGAGAAGGAGAACCTGAGGATAACAGTTTGAACATGGCCCATTTTTGGGAAATTTTTGGACTGTTTCAAGTCCAAAATTTTTCTATCATCAGGCTGTCTGGACTCTGGTGAGGCCACAACCTGTTTTTTTGTGAACATAACCAATAACCATTCTTGTTATAAAAATTAAAAATTAAGAAAAAAACAGAATTAAGAGCAAATCCAAACCATATCATGACATTCCACATATTTTTTATGTCAAAGTGCGAATTAGACCTTTAGTTTTAGTTTCACTTAAGACGTATTGCACCATCATACATGCTTAAGTGATAAAACCCAAAGCCTATAGACAAATGTCAAATATGCTTTCATGCATATAAGGCCCTTGATACCATGTCAAATATGCTTTCATGCATATAAGGCCCTTGATACAATGGTAATTTTTTTATTTGAGCTAGTGAAGCTCAGGGCTCAATCATAACACCCTGTGTATCAAGTACCCATGTTATAACCACTGCTGAGAAAGTTTATCAAGCTATCTATGATATTTTTATCATCATGGTCTATCCTGATCCACTTACGTTTTCACTAATAATTTTCCAGTATGACCCCAAGGGGTTATATATGGGGTTAAGTGTATATAATATGACCACAAGGGGGCATATATGGGGCTAAATGTATATGTCATGGGTCGGCTTGATGAAGGGGCCTCATGTGTAATGAGTGGACATGTATATATAAAGGTAATGTATTCATTATAGAGGACATGTGAAAAGATTATGGAATGTCTTGGGGTAATTGGAGAAGGACCTCGTCTTATTTAAGAAGTTATTGTGTAACTTATTTTTCTTATCTATATTTGGTTGCACTCCACGTTTACATTTCTGTACATGGTTTGTACTCTTGTCTCTTGTGATAATTTTAAAGATATTTGTCCATAACTGATCATTTTAAAGATATTTGTCCATAACACATAGACAAGGCCTACTCCCCTACAAAAGGAAAGTTGCTCAGAAAGGGGAAGGGGACAAGAGGGATCAACAGCAGAGGCTCATTGATCAGCCTCCGTATGCTCTGAGAAGATGAGACCCCTACCCAATTACGTCATCTCATTGTGAGCATAATCCCATAGTCCTTGATGAAAAAAGATCCTACGGAATTCCCTTACCCCATAATGGTTCATTCATTTTCGTTCAATCAGCAAAAAATGAATTATAAACATCAAACCCATTGAGTTTAGCAGATCCCCAATCAATTCACCTGCATCGCGAATTAATTTTATAGTGAACCAAACAAAAGCAAAATTATATTTCAATTGGGCACATAAAAGTTGAAGCGAAAAACAGAAAACCTAAGTCGGAATTTAATTGAAAATGGGCATGGGCAAGTTAATATACCTTCACCGGTGCGCTTTCCAGAAGGGTCCTTATTATAGAAGGGCCCTCGAATCTTACTGGAAGAAGAGGCATATTCTTCTTCTGTGTCTGGGCGTTCGCCATTGTCATCAGGCTTTGCAGGCCCATACAAGCTAAGCTGGTCTCCTTCAATATAAAGGTACTGGATTTTCATCTGAAGATTATGAATACTCACAACATCTCGGATTATTGTATCCACACTTTGGGTTGCAGAGCATTCGTACAGGAATTGGCGTTCTTCACTCTGCTTTACATGAATTTGCACCATTCTGGCCTTCCGATGAGAGATGCGAGAAACAAACAAAACGCTAAATGATTTGAATTCAAAACTATTGCTTGCGCCTGCTTTAATTGTTTTTATGTAATTTGAGAGGACAGATCAACGGTTGTTAAGAAAACCTGTTTAGGTTGCATAGATGGGTTGAATGAGTAGCTTTTTGGGATAAATATAGATTAGTTTTTTTCTCGCTAAAAAAAGTATACTATTGTTATTCAGTGTTGAATCAAATAGTACATGGTGTAATTAGACAAGTCTGTCTATTCCAAGATATCCCTCATACATAAAGTAAATCAACAAATAATTTAAAAGCACTGTTCAGTCCCAGAATGGGATCAATACCAATAGCCACCTCACACCCATTTCCAACTTTCCAACATAAATCTAATGCAAGCCAGCAGTAAACTTTTAAAAAGCCATTCCAAATGGGAGATACCCCCCGCACCCGTTTCTGTGGTTTCCGCAGTCAGTGGGAAGTCTTGGACTTGATGTATTTTTGGTGTATGACCTTTGACTAGAGAGAAGTGCCCGTGCTAGCCCGCCAGAAGCTTTTTAGCCTAAGAGCTTCACTAAAAACAGAAATGTCCAATATTCCCCAGCCACCAGCAGTGTAAGGTAATGAAAGCCTTTCCCAGCCAACCAAAGACAAATGCTATTTCTTCAAGCCACCAGTCCATAAAAAGTTGAATATAAGTCTTCTTAAAGAGTTCATAACCGAAACAGGAACCCAAAGTAAGGAAAACCAGTAAACTGGTGTACCAATGAGTAAAGATTTTACCAATGTGAGCTTGCCACCAATAGACAGCAGTCTGTATGTCCAATGTGATATCCTTGATTCAAACTTTTTTACTAACCACTGCCAATCATTAATATGATAGCCATTCGGCTTGAGGTGAAATCCCAGATATGTGAATCCCTCGGAGATCTTACTATACTGAAATGGCATTAGAGCTTGAATATCTAGTAGCTTATCCTCCTCAATCAGGTTTCCATAAAGACATGACTTACGCAGACTTACCCGCATACCAAAAGCCTTGCAAAATTTATCAATAATACCCTTATACACCCTCCAGTCCTCCACCGAATCACTACCAGCAATTAAAACATCATCCACAAATAAAGCATGTGTGATAAATAAATCTTTAGAAATTTTCAAACCTTTTATCTTGCCTTCCTGATGAGCCTGAGTGATCATTTTGCTCAACCCTTCTATCACCAACAGAAATAAGAGAGGAGACATAGAGCAGCCTTGTCTAATGCCTCTGGAACAGCTGAAAAAAGAGGTAGGAGCACCATTGACAAGTACATCAATACTCATACAAGCCATGATCCAATTAATAACAAGTGTTGGCACACCAATATGTATCAAAACAATTCTAAGAAACTCCCAATTGACTCTGTCATATGCTTTCTCCAAATCCATCTTAAGTAAGATTGCTCTTTGTTTCTTGCATTTAATAGTATGTAGAATCTCTTGTGTAATACCAATAGCATCATGGATTTGACGATCTTATAAAAATCCAAACTGTTCAGGTGAAATAAACTTAGAAAAAACAGGCTTGACGTGAGCTGCAATTATCTTGGAAACAATCTTATATGCCAGATTGCAAAGTGCAATAGGTCTGAAGTCACCGAAAAACTTGGGGTCATTGACCTTTGGAATGAGTGTGATAAAGGTTGAATTTAATGCACCGGAAATATAACCCTATTTCCTAGTATATTCCACCATCTGTAATATATCATCTCCCATGAGATCAAAAAACTGTAAGAACAACTCAACAGTCCAGCCATCTGGCCCAGGACTTTTCTCCTTTGCAAATAATTTAAGGGTTCTCTCCACTTCCTCCAAGGTAACCTCTTTGCACAACTCCTAAGCCTCCACAGCATCGAAAAATTTGGGTTAAAGTCTAGCCACCTGAAGTTGTGAAATCAAGTCACAACCTTTATCATCACTGTAAATATTGCAAAAATGTTTCTTCGCCAAAGTTTGCAAGTCCTTCTCCCCAGTAAACACCTTCCCCTCATCATCAAACATACGCCAAACAGTATTGTTGTTTCTACGAGTTGATGCAAAGTTGTGAAAAAATCTACTGTTCTTATCCCCATAATTAACCCAAAGGGCCCGACTCTTCAGTCACCACTCCATCTCCTCTTTCAAATAAAAACTCTCTTTATCAGCTTCTTAAGGAGTTCGAAACCATTCCTATCTAAAGGAGTCTCCAAATTATGAGAATAAAGTACCTGTAATTGAGCTTCCACCTCCATCAAAGTTAACATGTCTTGCTTTTTCCTTTATTGTATCCATTTAGAAACTCTCACCTTCAGTGCCTTTAACTTATAACAGAACAAGTCCACTAGGTTATAATCCTGTGTGTTAATGAAACTTAACCAAACATCTTTGATAAATATGACAAACTCTTCATTAGACAGCCATGAGAAATCAAATTTAAAGGGGTAATTGTGTTGAAGGACAAAGTCATCTAATTGCAAAAAGACAGGCCAATGATCCGAAATCTTTATCTCTCCAACCCATGTTCTATACCGATTGTACATCTCCAATAAGGAAGCTTTCACCAGAAATTTATCTAATCTTTTGTGGATGCCGTCATGTCCACTTCTACCATTGGACCAAGTGGGAGAAAAAACACCTATGCAAACATCAATTAGCTCATTGTTAATTAGAAATTCCAAAAAGAAATTAGCCAATACATCCAACTTTGCCTTATGTCCCCATATTTCCTGAGCAAGTCTAGTGAAGTTTAAGTCCCCGGCCACAATGATATTATCCAGAGCCAAAATACCATAAGACTGCAGTCCAAGCCAAAAGCTTTCTCTATCCCTATAGGGAGCATAACAATTTCAAATAGACAACTGTAAATCTGCAGATCTACAGTAGCCCATCATCAGAATACCCCAAGAGGTCTAATACACAGAAAAAAGTATAGTATCTTGGATCCCATACTACCAAGAGGCCACCCGACATGCCATTGGCACTAATAGCTGAAACCTCCCAACCACTTAGGATACTTACAAATTTTGAGATCGCAAACGAATCCACACACATAGTCTCCTGTAGAAGTACGATACCCGGGCGAGTAGTAGTAATTAAGTTTCAGAGGGCCCTAACTTGCGAAACCCAAACCCTGGATGTTTAGAGAACAAATGGACATTAAGGAACCCCAGCATGGGGGAAGCGGCTCTAAGACCCCCAGAATTATCAGAATTCCCAATACTCTCCATCCCTAGATCAATCCTCGCAGAAATAAAGGTGGCTTCCCGTCCGACATCCGTCCCAGGGTTAGATTAGTTGTGCACGACTTTGAGCAACTTATTGTTAAATCATAATTTATTTACTTATAATTGTGTATGTAGAGAAGGAATGTTCATTGAGTGAGTTTAATGATTAAGAATTTAGGAGGGAAAGTGTTTTCGAAGGTAGAGTTCAACGCCTCGAAGGTAGAGTTCAACGCCTGTGAGCAACTGGACGTTTATTAAGCACAATGTGTTCTCTTTCACCAAGTGAATCGACAGGTGCCGATGATGGTGGAACCTCCTCTGACATGACCAGAAGCACCTTCAAGAGAGCATTTGAATTAAAAGTCTCTGTCTTTACTGATAAGGTCATAAGGTACTCTCGAGCACAAAGACGTTGAACAATTTCCAGGAGAGATGTTGGATCATTTGATAGAAGGCATAAATATTTTGCAGAGACCCCCATGAGTTGTTGCGCGGGATCATCAAAAGCTATGATACCGTATAGTTGTCCAGTAGCATCCATCAGGTCAAGTTTGAGTATGTATTGGTAAGCACACTCTGTAAACTCCCCATCACATTTTGCACAATGCCAAACATTACCAACTTTGTGGGAAAAAAATTTCATGCATTGTATTCCATCGACAAATAGATGGCATGCAAGGAAATGAAAGTCATCGATGTTAATATGGGTGATTGTAGCAATAATTGAATACCAAGTTGCCTTCTCAGAGGGTTGGAGAGATTGTAGTGCAGAGATGGAAATGCATTTGCAGGAGCTAGAAGAAGACAAGTTGGATTTTCTGCTCAAAGATGGGGAGGCTGAACGGAATCCATTGTCAGCAAACCATGACTGGAGAAGTTGAGCTTCCTCGATATATGGGTTTATAAGGAGGTTGGTGTTGGAGATGGTTCCAATGGTTTTTCCATTGAACTCTGTAAGATGCCCACCTTTTATTGCAAGGATAGGGGGAGTAGCCAAACCTAGAAGGTTTTCAAGTTGGGCACCCTCAATTGTGCAGTGCTCCCTCCAAAGTGTTATATCTATGCTATACCCGGACATGTCCCTCAACCCAAATGTTCTACGAATGGTTTCAGAGCCATCTCTTTTGCGTATAGTTGATGCAGGGGAAACAGAAATGACAATTCCAATAAGGTCAACCATGGAATTGAGGGGTGTAGTTTTGATGTCATGGATAGCTTTAAAGTGGAAGCATTGAAAAGGGACCAATGGGAACTCTTCCAAACATGGTTGAATTGTTGAGGAGGGGTTAAGGAAAATCTCGAAAGCACTTTTCAAATGGTTGTATGTTGGGTTGACCGGTTTGATTGTTCCATTTGAGATCGTGTAGACTATGCCAACTTGTATTTGGTCATATAATGAGGTGGCTAGTTCATTGAAAGCAGAGATATGAATCTCATCTCTGGTAGCACTAACAAGGTCAAACCCAAAGAGTTGACCATGCCATTTTTTATTGGTGTAGGTGTTCATACTTGTCTTTGCAGTAACTCGCCCTTGAATGGTCCAAATTTTGTTGGAAGAGTTGAGCGATGTGAATTGAAGAGTAGGTGCAACAAGGTTTGGGGTTTGATTTTGCGAGGAAGGTATGGCAAGTGAAGGGTTTTGGGGATCAAGGGCGTTGTTTTCTGAAACAAATGATCTGCTGTGGGAGGTAAAGCTAGGGGTGAAGTTGAAAGGGGATGGGTCTCCAACAATTGTTGTTTCCAATGTGACAATTTCGAATGTGCCCAATGCGATAGTCCTAGCAAGAAGAATTAAGGTAAGTAAGTATAAGTAAAAAATATGTTACAATTATTGGGAGTGCAAAATAAAATAAGTTAAAATTAAGATGCGGAAAGCAAAGCATACGTTGCATTGTGTATAGTGTTGCATGTACACTTGATGACTTTGATGATCGAACCTGCTTGGAGTTGGTGGGTTTCCATAACGCTATTGTAGCTAGTTGGAAGCAATGTATCGTGCCTATGAATTCCATCAGAGATAGAGATTTGGAAGCGGGTAGTTGCCGAGTTAAGAGAGCTTACTCGATTGAGAGCAATAACTTGTACAATTGGGCATAGGTCAACAGCACTATGCATCATAAGTGAAACAAAATTTCCGGTCAACGGAGTGTCCATAGCGTGGTAGTGAAAATAGTTGGACTACAAAAGTAATCTGGAAAAAGGGGCAATATTGATATTAAGTGTAAAGAGAGAAGATGTAGAAGAACATGAAAAATGATCATTTGATATCTCAAGCAATACATAGCAATATTTGTGGAAAGAATACACAAATAAAGGGTTTGAAATTGGTTTCCTTTTAGCAATGAACGTGCCTATTAGAGTAATAAGGAAACATGTAGAAACAACATCATAGATTCTTTATTTTATTTTGAAACTTATATTGTACGTTATTAGAAGAGTTAAGATGTGACACAAGGTTACAAGATTAGTTGGGATGTTAATCAAGCAGAAAGTTGTCAGGTTCTAGTTAACTGTTTAAGAGCATAGGAAAAGGAGCACAATAGATAGAAATATGACTTGGCTATTAGAAAGGAAGCATTATTCTGGATATAAAGCATGTTGATGAACATGTGAGGTGCTTCTCTTTTTAAACTCAGATATTAGTGTTTTATAATACATAACATGTGAAGAAAAGGTTACCACAATATTTGTTGGGTTTCTTAGTTGAACTTGCATTTAGGGATGTTGACCAAATATTAATTTATAAGGTTATAATTGTTTGTTCCAGACCATAGCAACAATTAGGGTACCTATAACAAATAGTAAGAACACATAAAAACATGAGTTTGATTTTAGACAATAACCTTGTTTTTAATATAATGGCACAACTACAGTAGGAAGCAACATAATAAAAAAAAGAATTGGCATTCATGCAAGTAAAGTATTTTAGCTGACTAACATGTTAACATGGGATATATGGTGCATAAGTGTTTGGAATTGGTTTACAAGCATGTTTTGTAAATATGTTTTGTAATATGGTCTATCTACATCTACTGTTCTTATAATAGTGTATGGTTACTGTTTGTGAGCATGTTTCTGGACCAACAACACTGTTTGTTTGTTTCCTTTAAGCTATTGTAAGTCTTGTGATAATGAAAAGAAATAATATCACAAGATTGTATGAGGAAGAAATACTCCCTTCTATTAGACCAAGCTTTAAGGATTGATAAAGAACATCAATCACAAGTATAAATGTGAAGAAAAGCTTTTGATAGGCATATATGAATAAATTGATGTGATTGTTTTTTGAAGTAAAGAGTAACTATATAGACAGCGTCTATGCAAGGTACAAACATATTGTCACAATGAGAGCACTCGTGGTCTATTAGGTCAGACTTGACATCTCATAATAAGATGTTCCTTTTACATGAGGCCACAAATAATCTGCTTAAGCCTTGGAATCCTAATGACTATACCAAAAAGGACTGGGCTTGGATGCTTTCTAAGGTAGAAAAGAGGCGATCTCAGTGGTATCTTAGGTGGTTGTCTAGAGGGAGGGAGATTGGTACTAATCAAATAAGTCCTTAAAGCAATACTAGTTTACTAGGTCTCCTTATTTTTCATTCCTAAAGGCATATTGGAAAAAGTTAGGAAAATAAGCTTTAAGTTCCTTTGGGATGGTGAAAAGAAGAGGAAACATTTTCCTTGGGTTTCTTGGAAAAGAGTAGCAATACCAAAGGAAATGGGAGGATGGAGGAATAAACAACATACATCATTTTGTATCTAAGGGGATGTGGAGAATATTGACAGATATAGGCTTATAGTGCAAGATAGTTATTCATAAATATAATGATCATTTATTTGTGGAAGAATGGATGAGAACTCCCACCAAGTCTTACAAGAATGAGGCTTTAGTTATATGGAAGGTTGTGATGATGACCTTAGATGGTTTGAAAAGTAGCGGATGGAGTTAGAATTAAGTTGGGTAAACATCCATGGGTGGGGTGCAATGGAAACTATAAGCTCCCTAGAAATTGACTCTTTAGTATGGTAAAAAGAAGGTTGTTGTTGGAAAATATTTACCAAAGTTTGGATACAATGTTCGTAGAGAAGAGGATGTGCATGAGATTGCATGTTGGTGCAATGGAAACTATAAAATCCCTAGACACATGGTTGGGGAGTTAAGGGAAAGAGGTTTTGTGTTCCTATATTAAATAACAGATTCAACAAGGTCATCATACATGATTCGGAATGGTTGAGGGTTGAAGTGATGGGATTGTATGAAGCTGATGGTATTTTATGGAATGAATATTGCCAAAGTCTTAGGCATAGTCATGTAAAGATCATATATGAAATCGACTGTTTATTATGGTAAAAAAATTGTGTTGTTGGAAAATATTTACCAAAGTTTGGATAAAATGTTCTTAGAGAAGAGGATGTGCATGAGATTGCATGTTGGTGGTTCAAAGGGATATGGAAATACAAATGCCCTCTCAAAGATAAAATTTCCATGTGGCTTGCCATTAACCAAAAAGTCCCTACATGGGATTTTATGAAAAAAAGGAATTGGTAGGGCCCAAGTAGTTGTCCATCATGTCAAGTATGAAATGAGGATACCCATCACTTGTTTAAAATTGTTCATATATAAGTGAGGCATGGAGGGGAGTGGAAGACACTATTGGTTTTAGAACCAACTGGGGAGACATAATGTGGAGGAAGTTATAGGAGCATGGAATAAAAGTAGAGTGACAAATGCATTGAAGATGCCATAAGATATACATTGCAATAATCAAAGTAAAAGAAATGATGCATCCAACGAAAGAATGGTGTGTTATTCATAGCTAACATGCATTGTAGAATGTGAATTATAAGGACAAATAGTATTGGGCCGACATACTGTCACAATGAGAGCATTAATGCTTTATCAGGTTAGACTTGACATCTCATAATAAGAGGTTCCTTTTACATGAGGCCGCAAATAATCTCCCCAAGGCTTGGAATGATGTTTCAAACAATGTACTACATGACCGAAGGTTGGCTCTGCCACTTAACATAGTGGTAACTCCAATAATTATGAGAAGAATATAGCATGGTTCATATACTAGATGCCTAAATTAAAGCTGAATTGCCTGTATGGGTTGAAGTGCACAGTGCAATGATGGAAGCAGATTCTAGTTTCCAACGAAAAGCACCTAAAAAGGCAGCACAATGCTGGATAAATTTCCTCTCAGAACTGTGAATGACACAATTGTTGTTGAGAAAATTGTAAGAAATGTTATTATGAATAAATATTCCAAATTGACACCAATGGTATGAGGAATAAATACTCCCTTCTATTAGACCAAGCTTCTAGGACTTCATAAACAAGATCAATCATGAGTATAAATGTTAAGAAAAGATTTTGATAGGCCAATCTGAATAAATTTAGGTACAGGCATATTGTCACAATGAGAACACTCATGGTTTATCAGGTCAGGCTTGGCATCTCATAATAAGAGGTTCCTTTTACATTAGGCTGCTAATCATCTACCCAAGCCTTGGAATCATGGTAAAACAGTGTGCTACATGACTGAAGGCTGGCTCTGCCACTTAACATAGTGGTAACTCCAATAATTATGAGAACAAGATATCATTGTTCATATACAAGATGCTTAAATAAAATTCTAATTGCACCTAAAAATTTACCAACATCTCTCTGATCTCTCTCACACACTATCGTAGTGCACAGTGTACTGACAGAAACAGAGTCTAGTTTCCAACAAAAACACCAAAAAAGGAAGCACAATTATGGGTAAATTTCCTCTGAGAACCTTGTTTGTAAATATTAAACAGGAATAATGAGAACAAGATAGGATTGTTCATATACCAGATGCCTAAATTAAATATTGATTTTCTGGAAGGCCCAACTTTTCTAGGAGACAAAAACTGTTGCGGTGCAAATTATCTGCCCAAGTTAGTAGGAAACATATATTGGTAAACACAAGGAAATGAATATATACCAGTCAAGCAATGATCTATTGATATCTCTCCTTGTATTGCTGGCCTGCTCAAGGATCAGAAGGTTATTTATAAGAATTAGAGGCATTCAATTCAATTCATGAGTCACCATATGGTGACACACATATATAATTATTATTCATCTATAGGCCAGTCTGTCTCTATTCAGCTAGCCCGACCACATTTAAGAGCATTGTTAGGGATTGAATATTCATCTCTGAATGAACCCACAAGAGAATAGAATCAGAGGTAGAACTAATGCCCAAGGTATTGACATGCCCGATTCTCTGACTGTAAATTCCACATCCCAACATTGTCCAAAGCCACACAAATTGTTGTCCATGACCGGGGATAAACCTGCGCATATAAATATATTAGTTTAATACACTTATCCGAGTTTTGAAATGAGAAGAAAACATTAAAGACATTAATTCTTCTTATTGATTCAGCATGAAACAAACACGAGTCATGGTTCCCACCTGTGTAGTGCTGCGGGAAACAATGTCAAAAAAGTTGTATTCTTTTATGCTTGCCTGTGTCCACTGGACACCATCCATTCTGCAAACAAATCTTTGGTCATTAGCAATTGATAACATATTGAGAGAATACAGGTGAAATACCAACATCTTTGGAGGAGTTGTGGGCATACGGGTGTGTGAAGCTGAAGAGCATATGGGACTTGGAGCACGCAGCAAAGCTTAGAATCCTAAATGTTCGTGGGATGTCCGAGTTAGAAGAGCTTCCAAGTATGGAGCCATTGACATCTTTGGAGTAGTTGTGGGCAGACGGGTGTGTGAAGCTGAACAAAATACATGGCTTGGAGCACGCGACAAAGCTTAGAATCCTAAGTGTTCGTGGGATGTCTGAGTTAGAAGAGCTGCCAAGTATGGAACCATTGACATATTTGGAGGAGTTGTGGGCAGATAGGTGTGTGAAGATGAACAACATACGTGGCTTGGGGCACGCGACAAAGCTTAGAATCCTAAGTGTTTGTGTGATGTCCGAGTTGCACATTAAACTTCCAATTAAACAACATAAAAAAATTGTACATCAATAAACTCTATACCTTAATCGATTTATAAAAAAAACAAGATATTAATCGATTTTTATAAGAACATTTATATATAGATTATAACTACTTCATATATTATATTAAACTATATATATATATATAAATTATTGTATTTTCCTTTTTTTCTTTTATTATAAGCTCTACTCACGTACCACAAGTTACACGCACAAAAAAATTTAAACCTAACTCTCAACCTAAGCTAACCTAAGCCCTACCTTTCCTTCTCTCCCCTTAATCTCACCTCTCCCCCTTCCACGCGTCCTTACCTACCTACTCCAGTCTCCCACTCCACCAGCTCCACCGACGAACCTCTATATTCACCCGACTGGAAGGGAATCACGAGGGCCCTGGGCTGCATGCTAGCCACGCGAGTTGCATGCAGGCCATCTCCCCACCGTCGATATGTGGGGTGCCTTCCTACAAGAGCAGTTCATCCCCCGCGCGTGCGTGAAGGCCCTTCGGGATCAAACCAGGGTGACTGGAGAGATGCGCTAATATTTCTCAGCGCAGAGAATAATTTGTGTAGAGAATAGAAAAAGGTGAAACCCCAGCGCAGCTTCAGATCCTTCCCATTTAACCAGAGATATATGCATTCTCTTCAGGGAAAAAAAAGATGAAGACCACCTTGTTATGATGTTAAGGGAATTGGACGAAATGGTGGAACGATGTTTGAATAAGGGAAAAATTCTTAACGTGGGAGATTTCAGGTGGCTTGCAGAGCATCCCAAGGTAGAAGGAGCATCGACAGGGTGGTCAGTCTCATCTTCTGTGCTCTCTCTATGTGTGGGCATAGTAGAGAGATGTTTGAGTTAGAAGAGTTTCCATGTATGGAGCCTTTGACATCTTTGGAGGAGTTGTGGGTAGACGGGTGTGTGAAGCTGAACAACATACAGGGGTTTGAGCATGTGACAAAGCAAATAGGGTGCTCCCGGGAAGGAGTGTGTCTAGGGAGGGTGTGTTAATTTTTCGATAATTTCATTCAAACATTATCTAGGATCCTACTAAGAGAATAACATGCACAACATAACAATCCTAAACACAAGAGACATAGATTTTCCTCGGGGAAAACCAAGAAGGTGAAAAACCCCGCAACTTCCTCAGAGATAGAATAAGCCCCAATACAGAGATCACAAAGATCAATCCCCAAAAGATAAATGACTCTAGCAGCTACTCCTCCTCCACTTGTGTGCACTCCTCTCTCAACTAATGCGAGTTGGATGAGTGAGTGAAGGAATAGAATGAGACACACTCACTCTCTATTTATACACAACTTAACCTGCCTTTAATTCTAACAGTGTCGAATTCCTAAGGAAGCCTATTAACCCAACCACATGACTCATATAGGGCCGACCCCACACTGGTGGTCTAATAACCCATCAAATATAAGTTGCGACACTTACAATAATACTTGTGACACTTGCAACACTTACAATAATACTTGCGACACTTGCAACACTTACAATAATACTTGCGACACTTGCAACACTTACAAATACAAATGACGACACTTTTGATTGGAGGAGTAATACATCTCCATCATGAATATAATAAAGTACAAGTGTAATACATAGAAGAATATCTTCCGAAGTTACAAATACATCAACAAGGTGCACCTAGAATGCAATGCTCTTGGAACATAGCATGCTCAGGAAGTACGCATCAACATAAGAGTGCCTAGAAGAGCCCCCAGAAGAGCCCCCAGAAGATAGAGTGCTTGGGAGTGCACCCAAAACACAATGCGCATTTAGAAATGTGTTCCCAAAAGGCTGAGCAACAAAAAGAGAGACAAAAAGGCAGAAGCCTCTACACGAGTGCAGGTGAATTAGCATGGGGATGCACCGCCACCTAAAACCTTCGAGAGTGACAAATGTGTCCTTCCCACATAAAGGAAAATATAAAATATATTTTGAAATCCATAATGAAAAGTGAGGTTTCAGAGCTGTGCCGTATATAATTCTCTCAATCCCTTATTTTGAAATCCATAATGAATAGTGAGGTTTCAGATCTCTGCCGTATATAATTCTCTCAATCCCTTTTGATTGTTTCAGCGATAAGCCGCTCGATCTATGAGCGAAAGTCAGGCCTTGTTGCAGGGTTTTCGATGAGGTGATAATTCTTTGAGTACAGGTTTTGATTTTCCTTTTATATTTCCTTGGTATTTGGCATTTAGTTTGCCCACATGAATTCACACTGGTTTTTAGAGGGGACGTCTCTAACGCTTGGCTAACTCTGATGAGGAAATCATATATGTTAAATTGTTTTTTCGTCTCTGTTTTTTCAAATTAAATTCAAGGCTTTAGGGATTCCTCCGATGCGTAGCTCATAAAATATGTTTAGGGTTAGGGTTAGTTTAATATTTCCACTAAAACTATCTTAGAAGCTAGGAGCTGGCTGTATTGCATGGTATCTGACATATTTTTGCATTTATTCATGCATGCTTTCAGCTGACCATATTGCATGGTACCTCACAAATTCTTTTTCATTATTTATGAATGCTTTCCCATGAAAGTAGCAGAGTCCGCGAGGCTCTCTGGGAACACAAGGGCTCTGCGAAATAAATCTGCGATATTGATGTGTAGGGTTCCCAAAGGTCGTTTTCATACATTTCTGTCTCTATCTGTTGCTGTAATATTTATACAGGGAGGCGTAGCATTTGCAGAGAACGTGGATATGGAGAAGGAGCTGGGCATAAGCTTAGAATCCCAAGTGTTCGTGGGTTGTCTGAGTTAGAAGAGCTGCCAAGTATGGAGCCATTAACATCTTTGGAGGAGTTGTGGGCAGACCAGTGTGTGAAGTTGAACAACATATGTGGCTTGGAGCACGCAACAAAACTTAGAATCCTAAATGTTGCTGGGATGTTTGAGTTAGAAGAGCTGCCAAGTATGGAGCCATTAACATATTTGGAGGAGTTGTGGGAAGATGGGTGTGTGAACCTGAAGAGCATACGGGGGTTGGAGCACGTTGGGAGAGTTGGGAGAGTTCTCCTGCAATAACCAGCGCGTGTAATAACCAGGAAGGCAAGGTTCTTTCGTTGGGCCTGAATGTTGACAAGGACAGCTGGAGGTAAAATATGAGTTCTCCTGTAGAGAAAGCCGTAACAGTCAGAAATATGTGGGGCCAAAGCGACCATCCATGTGGTGGGATTCCATTCTCTCTATGAGCGAGGAATCTAGCCAACGTGGATGGTTATGCTTCTCGTTGGTGAAATGCCTACGACGTAATTAAACGAATTAGTAAATTTTTTAGTTGTACATCCTTGAGAATTACTATTTGAATATGGATTTATTCTGGAAGTTTATGCCTTAAACCTTAGATACGAAATCACATTGGACAGGAAATGGTTTAGGTAAAAGTTAACAAATTTTTTTTTACAACCCTTGTGTGTTTTATGACCACGACATTACATAATTTAGATTTGTTTATTTAAATATTGTTTTGTTTTTTTAACAAATGCTTAAATGGTTAAAGTCTATGAATTAACAATGTTCACTTCGAATTTTTGCATTACTTTGCTTTGGTTTTGGTTTATGAATTAATAATGTTCACTTTGATTATTTTTTTTTGATTTGGTTTTATGACATGGGCAGTGACATATTGGTATATTATTTTTTACGAGTTTTGAAGGATTTATTAAAATTAAATATTTAGTTTTTCACATGGATTGCTAGTTTATTTTATAATTTCAAGAGGATTGATTAAACTCAAATTGTAAATTCACTATATTAGATCAACTAACACAAAAAGAGCATGTTCTCATGTGTACAACAACATAGTTCAACAATTATGTACCATAACCAAATATAACCAATCAAAGTATGGACACAAAATGTTTCAAGAGAGAGGTTAGTCAACCATTCAATAATCAATCAACACTCCGACAACATTGTACATAAAAAATCAACAATACGACAACCCATCGAAAATCACTATGTTTGGGTGTCACATTACAAAACCAATCAAGATATAACACTACATATACATATATATCTAATGCGGATATAAAATATTGAAATGTTGTTTAGAAACAACATCGCAATGGAATGGCGCCTTCAATTATTCATTCATGATCAAATTTCGTCATTTTGCATCTTCTAGCTTTCAATTTTTTCTTTGATGGAACTTCTATTAATTTTATCGAAGCTGTGCATACCAAATGATTATATTGACATCATATGACATTGGGTTGATAGCCTTGAAAGTGAATATAACTTTTAGTTTGATGGGTTTCTTGAAAAGAATAACCTTTTATATAATGGATCCTCTCTCATATATAAATCTTTTATCATTATAGTCCTCCAATAACTTCATCTTTCTCTCAATGCATCACATCAAATAATATTTAAGTTTTTCTTTGTTGTTTATGGGGTGCAACCACAATGAAGATATCTCCTGCATTCAAGGCCATTTTCCAAATTCATCTTCATTAACGAGTAGTCCATTATCAATACACAATTTACTATATATATATTATATACAATGAACACTATTTAAAAATAAATAAATAAATAATATTTTTGGACATTTGTATTGTTACCTTCGCTAACAATATCTGAAATTCTATCACCGCCAACTGATACTACAATGTTCTTTGATTTTAACTCCTTCAAGCTTGTGAGTGACATTTTTCCCTTTTGATTAATTTATGTCTGTTTCCAAGGTTTAACATAATAGTTCATTATTTTTTCACCAACCTATGTGGATTCAATGTCCTCTATTTAAATTGGACAAAACCATGATTGCTTTATACTATCAAATGCAAACACATTCTGGAAGGCTTTTATTCTAATTGAGTAAATCTAGTCCCATGTATGATTTTAGCATCCTATGGGATTGATCTATCTACATCTCGGATTCCAATATGCCAAAAGAACCTGTGGCGTTAACAATTTATGTAGGTAAATAAAAGGTTAATGTACATGTTAAAGTCAAATTCATGTACGATAAATAATTTTTAAAATTTAAAATTAATAAAAATTTCAAGAACAAAATATTTTCACCATACAAATAATTGATCAAGAAAAAATAGAAATTGCTTGTGAAAACCTTTATTTGTAAAAACCACTATGAAAATGTGTTATTTTTTGAAAAATACAAATTTATGTATTGGGTTAATATCTAAATAAGAATTGCATTTATTAAAAGTGATCCCTTGCTTTTTTTTCCTCGGAAAAATTCGTAATTTTATTTCAAGTAGTTGATCAAAATTACACTTTGCACATGTATTAGGATCGCTGAGATCCCTACATTATCACATATTTGCTATCTCATATAGTCTTCATATCTATCCCATACATAAAACAATCGCTATTATTTTTGCCCATACTACCTCTTAGATCTAGTTTCATAAAAACAAGTGTTGTAACAAGTGCTGTAAACTGCACTATCTCTCAATTCTGTGCCTCAATTTCTTCAAGAAAAGGTCTGTGATAGTAGCTGAATGAGCCCTCTGGTGAATAAATTGTTATCCTCCAATTTCCCAGAGCTAAATTCTGCTGCGTCGCTGCCTTAGATAGCTGATCAGCCATCCCATTCCGTTCCCGGTAAATATGTGAGAAAGAGATATGATTAAAGGACTGCTTTAATCTGATCACCTCCTCCAGAATTGGTAGTAGTACCATAACATGACAGCGCGTTATCTCCTTTGCCCAATCTATTACTATCAATGAATCCCCAAAAATCTGAAGAGAAAGACAGCCTTGTTCGAGTGCAAATAACATCAATAGTTTAAGAGACATTATCTCTGCATAGTTATTTGATCCATAACCCAATCCAACCACTAGATGAAAATAGTGGGTCTCAGATTTGTGAAGGACTGCCCCCCCTCCACACACCCTCTGATGATCCAGTGAAGCGCCGTCAAAATAGGCCCACGGCATAGAATAATCGATCAGTTCCTCGCGCACCTGTCGAGTTCTCGTTGGAACAGGAGTGAAGGTATGTTGTAAAACTGCCGCCGCGTTAGCCACCACAGACTCCAAACGCACCCTGCTGTCATGAAAGATAGTCGCGTTTCTGGATATCCATAAGCTCCAGGCTACGATACATGGTAAGGCTCGAATTAGTGAATCCTTATATAACGTCCACCAACCATTGAATGCCTCCAGGACGCACTCTCCCCGCCACTGTAACTTGATATCCAGATAACATCCTATGCCTTACCATATAGCCTGTGAGAACCGACAATGTACAAAGAGATGAGCTATGGTCTCTTCCGCTTCCCGACAGAGTGGACAAATTCCCGGACCCTGGAGAAATCGTTTTTGCAGAATGTCCCAGGTAGGTGTCTTGTTTTCCAGAATAGCCCAAAAAAGTAACTTCGCTTTTCCCGGACACCTTAACTTCCACAGATGCTTCCACCACCACACCAAATCCCTGTTATGAATATCCATGTTCAGCTGGATATATCCATTCTTAGGAGTGTAGATGCCCGAGGGATGATGATCCCATATCAGTACATCGATCCGGTTGGTCAATCGAATATTAGTTAGTCTTAATAACCGCAGAAAATCCACCCAAGCCCCCTGCAATTCTGCAGAGATCTCCAGTCTCTGCGCTGATATCCACCCCTGATGCCAAATAGTAAAAGTGATCCCTTGCTATTCCAATCAAGATATTTTTTTAAATATCATGTTTTCAATCGAAAAGATGTTTTTGGCCAATTTTTTTTTCCCATTAAATCTAACATTTAGTTGAAAATATTTAACTTTCGACCGAAAATATGAATGTTTTCAGCCGAACTATTAGTTCTGCTGAAAACTTGCAAATTTTCAGCAAATGGTAGACCATCTTTTCTCTTCAACTTCTCCAACTTCAGAATGAGAGGGCTATGTCAAAAAATAAAAATATACTTTCAGAACTAATATAATTACTTTAATAATTGAATCTACTTTCAATACATGCAAATTTTGTTGAATTTGGTTGTGACATGCTAATTTTAATTAATTTTATGTTTAAGTATTTTTTAATTGTTATTAAAATTCAATGAAATGAAAAATCAATAACTTCAAAAAAACATGATAAAAGAAACAAATGATGGTACCGAGCGTTGGAGTGTCTCCTTCAGAACAATACTTTTAGATTTTTTATTTTTAACTGGAAACGTTGGAGTGTCTCCTTCAAAATGGTACTTTTAGATTTTTTATTTTTAACTGGAAATCAGGGAAGATGTTGAGTCTAAATAAACATGTTTGTACTATGCATTTTTTTCACATTGATCCAATTCAAAAAACTTAAATAATTAATGTATTCAGTTGTTGGATACAAAAGTATAGCCATAGGTTAATACAATCTATCTAGAACGTCATACTATATTCTGTTTTTAGTAAACAAAAGTTTTAAAATGAATAAATGGAAGTCTTAAAACATGACTATTTATCAATCCCTTCATTTTATAAGAACATACTGTCAAACAATTGCTAAATTGACAAATCAAAACTCAACAAAAAAATAAGGAAAATAATGAATATAAAGCTAACAAAATCCTTCACAAGTTTTGTTTTTACTGAAAAGTGAAATTGTAAGCACAAAAATAACTTTTATTTGCCGGAAGTTGAAAACCTTGTGAAAAAGGTTTATATTCTTAACCCCATAAAATGGACACCCAAATTCATGATTTTACCCAGAAATGAATGATTAAGTCAAAGAAGTTGTGAGTATTTAAATTTCTATTCAAAAGGGCGAGTAGGATGTGGGTTGATGAATTATGGGTGACATGAAGATAAGACATGAGATAATGTTAGAAGGAAGAATATTAGACAAATTTGTGGGCACTTGAATTTGATGCAAGTCCACCAAATTGGATGAATATTTGATGGGAAATGAATGATCAAGTGAAGGGACAAGGGCTCTGTTATGCGAAGAGACAAGATATAACTTGAAAAGATTGGGAACTCCATATCTAGATATTTTACTCGTAAAACAAAATGAACGTATAATTTTAATGAAGTATGATTAAGGTCTTTACTTTTTCTATTTCTTTTGAACACTCATAGTATGATTATTCAATGGCACCTCCAAATTGGGTTGCTTACTTGACATTGCTAGTTTATTGCCATGCAATATCAAGGCTGGTCTTTTGGAGGACACTAATGATTAAGTGTCTCTCTTGGAATTAGAAAAAATAGACACATGATTTTCACACTAATAACCTTGAGCACTATCTAAAATAAAGGATTTCACATGAATGAATGAAGCAGGACTTGGATTAGAAATAGATTACAAGTTTTAGAATGCCATTTCACGAGGGTGGGGATCCTAATGGAGATTAGTACAATATTTGTATTAAAAAAATATATAACAACAAACTCATTGTACTGAACATTTGAAAAATCAATATGAAAACTCGAATCATGATTATAACTTGTAAAATATTTTTTTGAGGGAAAATCCATCAATATTAAATTAAAAATCCAACACATGCATAATTTAATGGATAAGCCCACAGAATAAACTCTAACATCATTCCTATCAGATTTAAGGAAAGATTGAATATTAACCATTTCTACATCATGTTTTACTACAATTTAATGGATAAGCTCATAGAATAAACTCTAACATCATTCCTATCAGATTTAAGGAAAGATTGAATATTAACCATTTCTACATCATGTTTTACTACAAACAAATGTAAAAAATTCTTAATACTTTGGTTCAAAGCTTCAATTCTTTACTTTTCATAATCTCTTCCAAGTTTAAACATGCTATGGACTATAATGCAAATCATGTTTTTCGTTTTGGAGGAAACACACGAGAATATTTAGCTTTGACATCAAAATCCATCACCTCCAAATAATAAAAAGAAAAATAAAGAAAAATAAATCAAATTGATCACCTTAATAAAACCAAAATACGTAACACATTTAATAAATCAAGTTGTTAGAATCCCAAGAAAGTGGTATAAAAAAGACTATGATGAAGTAAAATCAATCAAATCCTACATAGTGATCCTAATAATTTTAGAAAGGATAATTAGCTATTTGTATTTCAACTTTCTTCTTGCCAAACAACTTGAAAATAAACAAGAGAACATTTACAAATTATTTATAAGCCTCATTAAGTATTCTATGGGCTTATACCCTCTTGTGATGCTCATCACAAGAACTTAAATTTATCAACTTATATTTCCATATCAATTTCGAAGTCAATCTATATACTTTTGGTAAAAAATAAATATATATTTTTCCAAGGAAAGCCTCATAAGGAAACTCTTGAGCACTTACCTGCATTTCATGGACAGTACTAAATGTAAACTTAACAACACTAATTATGATCCCTTACTTAATAGGAACATCGAATGAGGCATGCAACATAGGAAACCAACTAGGGGGGTCAACCCTGAAACCTCCTACATGAATCTCAAAGCACTCAACTGCTCAAGCTACTTTATTGTGCTCATAAATATAAGGATTTACATTTATCTTTAATCATATTGTTTGTTTATTCTCTCTACCAACTAGCGGAGTGCTACTTTTGGAGAAGATCCATCTCAAAGTGGATGAAGGTCTTGTTCAACATTTTTTTTGTGTGCTTTGAATTCTGGATTGCTCAGAGACGATCACCTTTTTTAAGGATGAAATAGTTACTAATTGTGGCATTGCCATGAAATGTATAAAACACAAATTGAAAGGGCTCATTAGGAATTCATGAAAAAACTAGTCCTTTAAGGTTTCCAAAAGATTTGATCATATAATTCAGTCCACTCCATTTTTTATATAAGTTCCTTTCCAGTTTGTAAAATATTATATGATGGCATTTGAAAGAAGGAAGAAGGTTTCATGCCATTTTTATATCTTCAATATAATAAGTACTTGGACAACATTGAAAGTGTAAATTCACGAGGAAAGTTTGATACCCTACCCACGTTGGGTCTTTTCCTCAAACAATAAGTAATTGAATACAAAGTGTAAAGTCATGACTATTTGACTCTAAGTAGATAATATAATCTAACTCCCACAACGTAAGCACCAAACATATCTATACATTCATCACAAATGCTTTATTGAAAATAAATAGTAAAACACCATCCAATGTCAAAATACATCATGTATACATTATAATGAAATTTCTAGATTACAAATACAACCATTAGATTTTCTATTAAGATTCGACAAAGACTTTAGCATAGATCGATACAAAAAAAATTTATGATTGCACTTGACTCTCACATCAACTTCTTTGAGAACTCCAATGCATATACATATCCATTACAATTTTGTACATATGAGTTACAAAATTGGAAAACCAATGACAAATCATATGCATAATTGCTTTGTCTTTCATTATTGCTCTATATATTTCCTTTGGTCCTTGGTAATTTTCAACACTGTGTCATGCCCCCTTTGCTTTTGCACTCCATTGTGGCTCCCTGATACTCATTATTCTTCTCCAAGGATAATGCGATGTATGGTTTGCGAGCTACTATCATTGGCAAGTATTCCTTTTTTGGCTTAATGCCTTTAAATTTGTAGTAGATTCGTGAGCTACTATAATTGGCAAGTATATATTTTTGGTTTAATACCTTTTGTAGTAGATTTTTGAGTTATTATCATTGGAAAGTATTTATTTTTGGCCTAATGCTCGTCACATTGGATTTATGCTTACAACATTACCTGAACCTTTGCACATCATCTAACCTTCTTGGAATGCATCTCAAGCAAAGATTTGTTTGAACACACACACACACACACAACATATACATATTCTTTATTTTTCCCACACATACACATACAAAGAGAAACTAGGGAGACCAAAGTATCCCCAACACAAATAGATAGAAACTGGGGAGACCTAAGTACAAACACACACTCAAAGAAACCAGGTAGACCAAAGTATCCCCAACACACACACACAAAGAAACCAAGGAGACCAAAGTACCCCCCAAAAGGAAAAGACACTACTCTCTAAAAGTATGTCCTACACCCACTCACACATGTACACACACACATAGAAACTAGGGAGAATGAAGTAGCCCCAAAAGATAGAAGACACCTCTCTAAAAGTCCATCCCACTTACTATTTTATCCCACATAATTAATCATTAGGTGAGAAAGTGAAGTTAATTTTAAGACAAATATCTCTAAACAAGCCCTTACAAAGCCTCATATTATACAAAGTGTTTCTTTCAGGTGTCTTGTGCGTGCATTGATTCCATTTTTCAAGGGAAAAATTGCATTTTCTAGGAAAAGGCTTGTAAACCAAAATGGGTCACATGATTCCGTGCAAACTTGTTCCATATAAGGCCCAATAATGTTTGATTCTTCTTGATGACCTTCTCAAATTGTTTTGTGATTGCAAGGAATTCATCAACAATGCTCACACCACTACTAATCTATACCTTGATTTTTGACAATGATAATCTATGTTGACCCCAATGACCCTACATTGCTTTGCTAAATTATAAATTTTCCTACTATAGTTCACCTAAGTTACAATAGTCTTGGAACTAATGGCTTATTACCATAAAGATATTAACACAACCATTGTATGGTGTATGTTGTTAATTGAACACTGGATATTTTAATAAAAAGTGAGTAATTTTATGGTCTTAGGCATCCAATTGCTCCAAATATCGACTTAGTTGCTCAAAACTATGTGGAATTCGACAATATAGTATGGTAAAAAAGTTGTTTCTTTTTACTTCAATTGTAAATCCTTGTAATACACCACTGGAATAGAGACTTGAGATCTATGTAATACAATTATTGACATTCAAGTTTTGAAGTATTCAAAACCTATTCACACGGAAAAGTTTAGTTTCTTTTGCTACCCATTATTAGTCCCTACCTGGGCAAGGGACTCTTGAAATCGAAATTTTTTTATGCTATTACCCTGTCACAATTGCCAACTGCCAACGCATTATATGCTAAGTATATTGATTATGATGTTTCTGTTCTGGTTAATTAACAGATTATAGATCTTATTTGGCCTCTTTTCGAGGCTATAATATACATCCAATGCAACATATCAACACCTAATGCAACATATCAACTCCGGGTACTACTCCTAGACCACTCCATGTGAACGTGATTGTTATGACAGATAGAAGACATGCAATGCATGTTGCTGACCACTACCTCCTGCAAAACTGATGATCCACTTCACAAATACTATGGAGGTTACAGAACACACGCATACTTGCAAGCATATATTACTAAACACATGCATACAGGGTCAGGAAGGCTCCCGTAGTAGCTAACAGAGCTAACAACTCCGGTCCATAGCGACCTTCACATCCTTACCTCACCGTCTTGAACTCTGATTCTTCGTCTGCAATTTCTTTATAGGTTGCGGCTCTCTTAATTTGAACCATCCACTGTTATCTCCTCATATGGCAGCGGTTTATCCGCGGGCTTTGCTCTACAAAATGCAGCCACAGCTCTAGCCCTTTTTTTTATATTCATGGCTCAACAACAGATAAACCTTTACAAAGCTCGATGGAGGTAGCTCTTTCTCGACGCCTTTTATAGACCAAACTTTGGTCTTCTGTCCAGGGTTTGCGGATGAAAGGAAAAAATGAAACAAAACACTTTGTAGTTACATATCTTTATAACCAAGTGTCTATGGCACGAATTTTCCTCTCAGCAGTTGATTTCACGTCCGTCTCTTCGGAAAGAAGGAAGAGAAGGAAGGGATGCAAAATGATCAGATCATGCATCCTCCCGCTACCCATATCCACAATCAGTCTTTAGGCTCAGGAAGAAGTTGCTGCTTATTTTCCAGCTGCTCCCCAGCATGGAGTAGAACACTTCCACGGTTACATTCACCAGGATCAAGTTAGCCCTAAGGGAGCTGCGCAACAAAAACACACGGGTTCGAGCGGAAAACTTCGCCCTGCACACGGCTGCAGCTTCAGCTCCAATTCTGTGAGTCTTTCTTTCTTACTAATCTCTCTATGCATTGATCACTTCACTAACATTTCTTTCTACGTGATCTCTTTCCTTCTTTGATTGATAATATATATAATTGCAGCCGAGCGATGAAGAGGAGGAAGGAAAGTCTAGATTGCAAATTGCCTGAGAGATTCAGTACCCAGAGCTAGGTTTCTTTTTTCTTTGCTTGTCGAGACTGTCGTCCCCCGTGTGTTATTCCTTTAGTTGTGTGTAGTCATGGGTTGTTTTGCTTTTGTGCCTGTTGACGACCCCTTTCTTAATGTGTTCTGCATTCAAACACCCACCCGTTCATCCCTCCTGCTGGCTGCGAGTTATTCTTTGGAAGCCTTAACAGGGACCTCTTTTTTGATAGCTTCGATCGTGTGGTTCCCTTTTAGTTTTATGAATAGAGATTTCAGGCCTAAATAATTTAAAAGGACAAGGAGAAATTCAAGAGGGGCATTTTTAAATAATGGGGTTTCCTCCACACATGGGTTCTATTCTTTTTAACAAGTTTCATTTTATAAAAATTGCCTGGATATAGCAATATGAAAATCCATTAACATGTGACCTGCACTACTAAAATCTAGATTGATGTCCTATAAACGTAGAGTTTATATTCAATGTAATCGATTCACATAAATGCGTTTTTTAGATTGATGTCCTGTAAATATAGAGTTTATATTTTAATTTAATGTAAAAAATGATGCTTTAATTCAAGTCAATTGCAAGTACAAAGATTCGAATTCTCAAACCCAAAGATTCTTAAGGCAGGGACTTGCTTCATTTAGCAGCTGCTCTTGTTATGATATGATTCCCGTGCATAAATAACAATACGTCTTAAATTAATTGTTATGTTGCATTTGATAAATGAATTGAATAATGTACGTGGGCAAGGAGAAAATTTCCTTTTGAAGATCTTAAGGATGGCTCTTTAACCATATACATAGGTTGAGAAATAATGCTTGTCAACTACTTTAGTGTTTAATACTAGCGTAACAGCTTGTTGTCCATCTGCTCTTCGATAGCTACTTTCACTTTTGGGAGTTACCAAGGCTTTTTCTACTCCTAGGAAGTTGTGGTACTCATGGTGTTAGTATTTGTACGCATTTTTTACAACAACTATATTATGTAAGTTTGCATACAAGACCAATGGCCCCTTTTGTGGGCCCTCTCACTTATAATTAATTATACCTAATGCGTAAATGATTATTGTTGGATTCGTTAAAAAGATATTGGCTATAGAAATAACAAGAGCCAGGAGGTGGCAATGTCCTTGATATTGCCATCTAGGCTAAAAGCATTGAGCACATAGCACTATCGGAAGAAATAGTACTATTGGAATAATGATTCTTTAGTATCGCAAATTATCCATTAATGCAAATATAGTGTTGCTTCTAGTAACTACTTTGTTGTTTATGCAAGCACCGTGATGAAAAAATATTTGTGGATATGCTCCTTGCGATGGGAAGGTCATCTATTTAGTGTTTCCATATACTTAGATTGAAAAAATTCAAAGGCATGGCCAATGCCCTCATTGTGTAGCATATTAATGCAAAGACATATGCATCGTTTATGCTATTAGTGCTAATCCTCGGTATATATATAGTTCATTGACTTTGACAATTAGATTTATGATGATGATGTCTCATTAAATATATAAAGAAGAATTCCCCAGCTCCTTATATTCTATTTTTGGATCATATATATATATAGCTAAGTGTAATCGTTCTTCTTGAAATGTCTTTGCAAATATTTTTGCACCATCCAAAACCAAATGCCACTTGCTTTTTTATTATCTTCTCTAATCTACATGAACACAAATAATTTGAGAAATGATGTTTGTTCATAATGGTTCATACTTGTGTTTTTTTACTTGGTCAATATGTAATAGTACACTCTTATGGCCGGGCAAAGATCAACTCAAGGAATTTAAATTTTGTTTAAAAACTTAATAAAATAAACTTTTTACAATAATAAAATAATTTTTTTTATAATTTTATAAATTTTAAATTGTCTTTTTATCTTAAATTTTGACAATGCAAACATAAACGCAGATTTAACTTAGAATATTATTATTTAGTGTTTGAATATTATTATATTAGTATTTTTTGAATGAGTTAGTGCTTTCTCCTGATCTCTTTGATGGGTGCAATTGAGAAAAATTCCTGGGAAGAAAAAAAATGACTTCATTGAGTTGCTTAATTTCGAAGCTCATAAACCTATAAGAGATATCATTTCAGTTTTACTAAAAATATACACTTAACTATAAATATATACCCTTTCCAATATTCAAAATTTAATCCATCCCAGAAAATGAAAATCAATGCAAACAGATGAATAATATCTTACTAGTTTGTCCATTAAAATTGAAGCTAAGCTGTTTACAAGTTGAAAGTCGTGCAATAATCGTATCCTAAAATCAAATTTCTGAAGTATTTATGAAATTCATATATAAAAATATTTATTTTTACCTCATATTTAACCAGGGTCCAAAACTGATCAAACTTTGGTTATGTAGAGATACTAGAGAGTGCATTCATAGTCCATGAATACTAGCAGGATTCGTTATGAAACTACATGATAGAGCCTTCTGAAAAGAAAAACTGATCAGTGTACCTTGGACTTTCTTGTTCTTTTAATTGGATTTGAAAAGAGCAGATAGTTGTTATAGATGAAGACCTTTACCTTAAAATCGTCATCTGACATAGCATGCAGTTTACTCTCAAAGATTTTAAGAAATGCCTCCACTCTTAGATCAAGCTGTGCAGGGTCCTTGACAGTGGATTGAATAATGAATTCTGCTCCTCGAACTTCAGAATCATTTCGTGTTGCAAGTTGAATGGTATATCCAAGCTGCTCGATAGATCTAAGCTGATTAAATGCTACTTTCTTGGCACAAAGAACAAAAAGCTCTAGTTGAACATTCATCTTGGAGTCATCTTGTTCGAGTTGAATGTAATGGAGTAGTGCATAATTCTCATTCTTTTCACTTAGGCCCTCAACAGGATAATAATGATTTGTGCCTGAATCTAGTTTGACAATCCTCTCTTCCACATGCTGAGATGGAAAAAGTGGCTTTCTTGGAGCTCCAGGTCCCTTAAACAAAGACTCTTCAATATGTTGAACCAGGAACTGAGCTTCCTCTGATGTCATATTACATGCAATATAACATTTCGCAAGCTTGGCATTCCACCCTCGACTCTGACAAATTGGTTTTGGTTCTGGATTTGCTTTACCTTGGCTCGAACTCACCGGTTTTGCTACATATATCACTGCTATGCCTTTCATGATGCTCATCGCTACTTACATGTAGTGATTAAAAGCATACTGTCAATTGCCAACGATGCCTACACTGGAAAATAAGAATATAGTTTCTATCTCCGATATACCATTGTTGCTCGATGCATACCACATAGATTCAATACCTTCCCAAAGATGCTAATGACTAATGACTGCCATAAAAAAACAGAGGTTCCATACATCCTCAATAATGCTAAACACTAAGTTGAAAGCATAGGACAACGATATTCGGAGATTCTAATCACTTCCCTCCAAAAAAATATATTCAATATATTCTCTCCTAAGAATGTTAAATGTTGCCCAAAGCAAAGAATACGTTTCATCAACGGCTGCCATTCAATGCATATATTAGCAAACACTAGTAGCTACACCCAAAAGCAAAGAAAAATGTTTTTATTTATTTATTATAAACGATTATTGCCATCGACCGATTCAATTATCTCCCGGAATCAATTTGTAGCAGAGGAACACAATTATTGTAACAAAGGAGTTCGACTTGCTCCTACTACCCGTTGCCTATCGTTATTGAGAAATGAATTAATCGGCAAAGGAAGCATATATCTTGTCTGCATCAATTACCAGTTACCATGCAGTTCGATTTTTTTTTAATAGAGGAATCGCTGGCAAAAGTTACAGATACTATTCCAAGTCCCCCAAACAACGATGTAACGCAATGTAACGCTGGAAAAGTGATACCAAATGTAACCGAATGTAACGCTTGGAAAATTTATGATACCGAATGTAACGCTTGAAAAGTGATACCAAATGTAACGCTGGGAAAGTGGTATCACAATAACGCCTGGCAATTGATCCTAATGCTGGGTTATAAAGACTGGAAAATTTATGACAACGCTAGGCAAGAGGTTCTCCTTGAGGGAGGATATGGTAAACCTAATTCCTCTATTGGAAATGAAAACGGTAAGAATAGTGGGGAAGCAACAGATGGTCAGACAATCTTGAAAGTGCGCAATGTTGGAGAAATGTAATTACGAGTTGAATGCGCATCTAGATCAGGCTCTGTTAGACGTTTTGTCAGTCCCACGTCATTTGGTAGAAGTCACATATATGTCACTCAGACAGTCTGTCAGAAGGCTTCGTGCACACTTCATTGTATTTAAACACCTGCGTTTGCATTCAGCAAGTCAAATTCTTAGGTAGAAATTAATTACAGTCTTTAATGGAGTTCAATAGCTTCGAGAAGAAGCGATCTTAAGTTTGTGTATAAATGAAAATCAATTTCATAGAATCAAGTAGATGTAGGAGTGAAAGAAGAAAAAGAAATTGGTCATGAAATGTATTACGAGCCCAAGCTCTACAAAATGGTGAAAGATTGAAGTAAAACTCATCTCTTTGGCAAGTGCAGCAATATTGTTTGTCTTACTGTGGTAATATATAAGTCAATGGTTATTTGTGTGCATTCTCAAGAATGTTGGTTAATGCAATGCCGCACATCTTTTTCATATTCACCTGTGTAAATGTTGCTTACATTTACTGTTTGTAAAAGATATTAAAATTTTCATATATATTTCACGGCAGTAAAGTTTTAGTTTAACCCAGAGTAACTTCGACATAACCTTCATTCTTCGGTTCTTATGTTTTAGCAAGAAATACTTCGCATAAGTGTTGTGAAAGAGAAGAATTGTTTACTACGTAGTTAATTTTTAATTGTGCGTTGTGCTTTTCCCTTGATATGGTATCAGAGCCCAGGTTTACGGAGAAAGGAAATTCTATTCATAAGGGAAAAGTGATGGCTTCCACTTCTGGTAATTTGCAAACTCCAATTTTTTCTCGTAAAAATTATGAATATTGGTCTCTAACTATGAAAGCCTTGTTTAGAGGTCAAGATGTATGGGAAATAGTCCACCATGGTTATGCAAAACCAGTAGATCTTGCAGCATACAACAATCTCACACAAACAGAGAAGGATGTCTTAGGGAACAAAGGAAGAAAGATGGAAAAGCATTGTTCCACATACATCAAGCGACACACGAATCCATACTCCCAAGAGTAGCAATAACGTAGTCAGCTAAAGAAGCATGGGACACACTGGAAACTTCATGTCAAGGTTTGAACAAGATAAAAACTGCGAAACTTCAAATTCTTAGAAGAGATTTTGAATCTCTATCAATGAAAGATACAGAGTCGGTAGACTCATTCTATACTCGTGTTATTGGTCTGGTTAATCAAATAAAGTCTCATGGAGAAACTCTAGGTGACCAAAGAGTTGTTGAAAAAGTTCTTAGAGTTCTTCCAAAGAAATTTGAATCTTTAGTTGTGACCCTGGAGGAAAACAAAGATCTGTCCACATTTACCATTGATGAATTGCAAGCCTCATTTCTCAATCGTGAACATAGAATCAGCAGTTCAGATACATCACTGGAAGGTGCATTCGTAGCACAGTCATCCATAAGTCGTGGAAGAGGCAGAGGAAGATCAAACTCTAGAGGCAGAGGAAAAAGTTCTTTCAGAGGAGGTCGCAGCAGTAGCCCTACACATGTCGCGGGAAAAGGTCAGAATCAGCCAAGTGGGAAAATGTATGATAAATAAAAAATTCAATGTCATTACTGTAAGAAGTATGGACACTTCGCATATGAATGCATAAAGAAATAGTATGACCAAGGAAAGCAAGGCCAAACACAGTCAAGCAATAACAGCACTTCGAACAACTCATTGTTCTTAGCATGTGCATCTCCACTGGAATGCAATGCTGTCCAAGAAAGTACAAATGACATATGGTATTTAGACTCAGGCTGTAGCAATTATATGACTGGTAATTTAAATATATTTTCTAGTCTAGATAAATCAGTTCAAACTGATGTCACACTTGGAAATAATTTTCAAGTCACTGTTTTGGGTAAGGGTACTGTTGATATTCTAGCCAAACAGAGGGAGCAGAAATATATGCCTGATGTTTATTATGTTCAAGGTTTGAAACATAATTTGATGAGCACTGGACAATTGATGGAAAAATGTTACAGAATCCATATGATAGGAAAGCGTTGTCTGATCAGAGACATATATCCAAGCAATCAGTTGATAGCCGAAGTGCAGATGACAAGCAATCACTTGTTTCCTTTGAGGATAAGACCCATCATAAAAGGAAAGACAACTCAAGTTTTTCATGAAAGTCAGAATGAAAATTCTGGATTTACGTTTAAAGCAAAAAGCAAAGGAGCAAACATTCACTATGATAAGGAAGAAAAAGACAGCGCTATGCAAGCTGCATTTTAGACAGAAATAAGTGATGAATCCTGGTTATGGCACTTCAAGTTTGGACATCTGAATTTTGGTGGGTTGAAGCTACTGCAAATGAAGGATATGGTGAAATGATTGCCACTAATTGAAAAGCCAGAGAGAATTTGTGAAGGCTGCATTTTTGGAAAACAACACAAAGAGTCTTTTCCAGTTGGAAAGTCATACAGAGCTCGCACACCACTTGAAATTGTGCACTCTGATATCTGTGGACCAATGCAAACACCATCCATGGGAGGATGCACTTATCTTCTCACTTTTATTGATGATTTCACAAGAAAAACATGGTTCTATTTTCTAAAACATAAATATGATGCATTTAGTTGTTTTCAACAGTTCAAGGCACTTGTGGAGAAGCAGAGTGGTTACAACATCAAGATATTAAGAATAGACAGAGGTGGTGAGTGTGTTTCAAATTATTTCTTAAATTTTTGCAAAAATCATGGCATACAGAAGCAATTCACTGCACAGTATACACCGCAGCAGAATGGTATCGCAAAGAGGAAGAACATAACGATTATGGAGATGGCGCGCAGTATGTTGGCAGCCATGTATCTGTCAAATGATTACTGGGCTGAAGCAGTGGAAATTGCTGTATACATCATGAATCGATGTTCAATGAAGAGCGTGAAGAACAAAATTCCGCAGAAAGCATGGACATGTATGAAACATAGTGTTTCACATTTCAAAGTTTTTGGTTGTGTAGCATACGCACATGTTCCAGATGAGCTAAGAAGGAAATTAGACAATAAAGGACAAAAATGCATTTTTATTGGGTATTCTAAAGACACAAAAGCATACAAGTTGTATGATCCTGTTGCAAGAAAATTTATCATCAATCGCGATGTTCAGTTTGTCGAAAATGAATCATGGGATGGAACTGTTGAAAAGAATGTGAAAATCGTGTCACATGTTGATCATGATGACATCGCAGAAGATGTGGTTGAGACTCCGCATGTAAATCAGAATGTCGCAGCTCCGTCTACTCCCAGGACAATGCGACATGTTTTAGTACAAGGTACTCCAACACTAGTCGCAGCACAAGCAACTCCAACAAACACACCAAGTGCGCAGCAAACTCCATCAACCAGTTCGCGCAGTTCGACACCAGCAACTCTGAAAAAGACAAGAAGTCTGCGTGAGATATATGAGACTGGTACACCCAATTCATTCTCAGTCTTTGCATTATTTTCTCAATTTAATGATCCGCTAACATTTGAAGAAGATGTAGAAGAGAAAGTCTGGGCACAAGCCATGGATGAAGAAATAAAATGCATTGAGAAAATCAAACATGGGAATTAGTCGATGTTCCTATCAACAAGGATGTGATAAGCGTCAAATGGATTTATAAGACCAAGCAAGATGCTGATGGAAATTTGCAGAAGCACAAGGCAAGATTGGTAGCGAGATGATTCACACAACAACCTGGCATAGACTTCAATGAAACTTTTGCACCTGTAGCACGAATGGACACTGTCAGAACAGTTTTGGCCATCGCAACACAAAATAAATGGTCTGTTTATCAAACGGATGTCAAGTTTGCATTTTTAAATGGTTATTTGGAGGAAAAAGTATATGTGGAGCAGCCACAAGGCTATGAAGTTCTAGGACAAGGACATAGAGTATACAAATTGAAGAAAGCACTTTATGGTTTGAAGCAAGCTCCTAGAGCTTGGTACAGTCGCATTGACTCATACCTCATTCAGAATAGATTTCACAGAAGTGAATGTGAGCCAACGCTATACACAAAAATCAACAAACAAGGTAATAAGCTGATTGTCTGCCTATATGTAGATGATTTAATATTTACTGGTGATTTTGGCATAGAAGAATTTAGATCAGTCATGGAAAGTGAATTTGAAATGACTAATTTGGGGCTTATGAAGTATTTTCTGGGCATTGAAGTCCAACAATATGAAAACGGCATATTTATATCCTAGTCAAGGTATGCAAGTGATGTCTTGAACAGATTTAAGATGTTAAATTGTAAGACAGCTCCAACACCAGTGATAACAGGTTTGAAATTGAGCAAGGATGATGATGGATCCAATGTAGATCCTACGTTGTTTAAAAGGATTGTTGGTAGCCTTATGTATCTTATAGCAATAAGGTCATATATCATGTATGGAGTCAGCTTAATCTCAAGATTCACGGACTCACCAAAAGAATCTCATTGGCAAGCAGGTAAAAGAATTCTGAGGTATGTAAGTGGAACAAGAGACTTTGGTATTCTGTATTCAATCTCAGAAAATTTCAAACGCATTGGATACACTGACAGCGACAATGGAGGCAGCATAGATGACAGAAAAAGCACATCTGGCAATACATTTCATGTAGGAACAGGTGTTGTATCATGGGCTTCAAAGAAACAACCCATAGTAACTCTTTCTTCAACAGAAGCAGAGTATGTCGCATCTAAAAGCACTGCATGTCAAGCCGTTCGGATGTAGAGGATGTTATGTGATCTATCGCGGAACCAGCAAGAACCCACAGTCATTTACTGTGACAACAATTTAACTATCGCACTGTCAAAGAATCATGTGTACCACAAGAGAACCAAGCACATCGACACAAGATATCACTTCATCATAGAATTGATAAATAACAAAGAAATATGTTTAGAATTTTGCAGGTCTAAAGATCAAGTTGCAGACATCTTTACAAAACCATTGGCAAAGGACCCATTCCAATTTCTGCGAAGTTGTTTGGGAGTGACAAGTTCTATGCAGTAAACTTCGTCATGAACAGAGCATCGTTCAGCTCTGAAACATTTTGTAAAATTTTATTTTTGTTGTATGATCCCCATCCGCTCATAATTAATGGGGAGTGTTGGAGAAATGTAATTACGAGTTGAATGCGCATCTAGATCGCGTCGGCTCTATCAGACGTTTTGTCAATCCGTAGAAGTCACAGATATGTCAGTTAGACAGACAGTTTGTCAGAAAGCTTCATGCACACTTCATTTTATTTAAACAACTGCGTTTGCATTCCGTAAATCAAAATCTTAGGTAGAAATGAATTACAGTCTTTAATGGAGTTCAATAGCTTCCAGGCGAAGCCATCTTAAGTTTGTGTATAAATGAAAATCAATCTCATAGAATCAAGTAGAGATGTAGGAGTGAAAGAAGAAGAAGAAATTGGTCATGAAATGTATTACGAGCCCAAGCTCTATAAACTGGTGAAATATTGAAGTAAAACTCATCTCTTTGTAAGTGCAGCAATATTGTTTGTCTTACTGCGATAATATATAAGTCAATAGTTATTTGTGTTCATTCTCAATAATGTTGGTTAATGCAATGCCGCACATCTTCTTCATATTCACCTGTGTAAATGTTGCTTACATTTACTGTCTGTAAAAGATATCAAGATTTTCATATATATTTCACGGCAGTAAAGTTTTAGTTTAATGTAGAGTAACTTCGACATAACCTTCATACTTCGGTTCTTATGTTTTAGCAAGAAATACTTTATTAAAATGTTTGCTTAAGAATAGGTTTGTCGAAGTCAAGTAGTCCACGAAGTTACGAAGTGACGCGGAGTAAAAATGGTATCTTCTTGATGTCCACGAAGTATAGGCTTTCGCAAAGTTAAAGATTTTCGCATAAGTGCGAAGTAAATTTAGTGCAAAACAAATTTTAGTGCGAAGTAAAATTTGGTGTGAAGTCAAGTGTTGCGAAGTAAAAATTTTGCGAAGTTAATTAAGGGAAGCTTACTCCGCAAAGTTAAATAGTTGGGGTTTTCGTTAATATCTTTTGTGAAAGAAAAGAATTGATTATTGCGCAGTTAATTTTTAATTGTGCGGTGTTCTTTTCCCTTGATGCAAGCATAGCCAATGCTTTTGGTAAGTGGAATGCGCACGAACTCCTAGAATGGTACAATGGTTGAATTTAATATAGTGCAAATTCCAAAACCGATGAACATCAAGTGCACAAGTCCCACAAGTGATGACAAGGCAGAATTGGAAGTCCTACCAAATAGAAGTCAGAGTATGCGCATGTTCTATAAAGTATCTATACACCAAGGGCACATCACCCAAATGCAATGATGAAGCATGGGTCATAATCTCACTAAGCAGAAACTGGAGAATGCACATATTACGTAAAGTATTGATATCACAAGGGTGCATTACGCACAAGGGTTGGTATAGCACAAGTCATGGTCACACCAAGACGAAGTAGAAGATTGTGCACACACCATATGGCAATGGTACATCGATAGCGCAATAAAGGTTAGAGTTCCATTGAGTTGTGGACCTTGAGGGCATTTGATACATCTAAGATGACACATCAAGAACACAGATGATGACACGTGGCATATTCACAATCCGTAAAGTATGGAAGAAGGGACACCACGACCAACTTGCAAACATACAATCCGTGCACGACATGTATAAATAGAGATGCAAGTTGAAGATTTGAAGATAGCTTGGAAGAAAGAACACAAAGGTTTTTGTGTAAAATTTTCAATTGTTTTTCAAGGCATCAAAGGGCTTATGGACATAACATATTATCTAGCGAAGAGACGAATGCGCACATGTAGCAAAACAAAGTTTTGATGGTGCACATAATGATGTTGTAGGTCTGTGACAATTGCGCAAACACCGAAAGGAAGACATACTGAAGAATGCACAAGTGTTGGATATCTGAAAGGAAAGTAATGCAATCCAGATGTCAATAGTCACAGATGTCTTAAAGATAGAAGCGCAGATACACAACCGATGTTTATCATATATTGCGCGGATGTCTAGCTGATGTATAAGAACATAAGTGAAAGTGTGCAAAGTTGAATATTCCATCTGACATGCAACAACAGAACAACAAAATAACTCAACAAGCGCATCACGATGTAGATGATCTGAGACAACGTTAAATTGAATGGACCAATTATTTGATGCACAAGACGTCGCATATTATCTGAGTAACTGAAACACTTTATCATAACAGACACATCAAAATGTGTGTAGTTCCATATGTTATTGGTGCTTCACTTTGACCAACAAACTATCAATTGAAAGCACAATATCAGTTGATCTTTGCAGTCACGTAGAAGAGAACAAAAAATCATAAGCGTAGACTGTAGATTCAACAGAGCACATAATACAAGAAACAAATCATTAGTCAAAGTGTGATTTAAGAGGAATGAGAAGTCAAGTGATGTATGCAACAAAGTGACATAGTACAGTCTGTATACAAAGGTATCACAAAACATAATCATCATCAGAAGACCTGCAAAAGTGCGCAGAGTTGAATTTTGGCAAGACAATAAAATATATTAGACATCAAGGTGGTCAAACGAGGCAAGGAGACAGGGAATTGGAGCTTCCTTTAGGTTGGTGCCTGTAAAAAAACAAGGAGACAGGGAGTTGCAGCTTCCTTCAGGTTGGTGCATGTAAAACAAAGCGACAGGGGGTCGGTGCCTCCTTCCAGTTGATGCTGGAGAAAACACAGGGGGTTGGTATCTCCTTCCAGTTGGTGCTAGTAAATACAAGAAGTTGGTGCTTCCTTGAATGTATTATTTCTCACTATAAAGAAGCATCATGTGGTTTTCTCCTGTTTGGGTTTCCACGTAAAAATCCTTTGTCTTATGTGTTAATGATGTGGTGCTTATATATGTGAATTTTTATTTACTGATGCATAACAAAAGATACAGATTAAGTAAGGACTAATCTGTTTAAAGAAGGTAAAATATGCTAATAAATGCGCTAATACTAATTCACCCCCCTCTCAGTATTAAATCGATTCCAACAATTGGTATCAGAGCGGGTGTCTTTAGTAACAAATTAACATCTGGAAGATAGATCATTGCATACAAATGCACAAGCAGGAAGGCCTTTCTACAAATAGAGCACCCAGGTTTGACGACACCAATTACATTTTCTGGAAGGTACGTATGGAAGTGTATTTGCAATCATTAGGACCAGAAGTCTGGAAATCTATTGTCGATGGTTAAGATGTCCCAGCTGTAGTACCAGTTAACCTAGAACAAACAAGACTCTTTGAAAGCAATGCTAGAGCCAAGAATGCTTTGCTCTGTGGTTTGATAGGTGATGAATTTGTCAAAGTTATGCATTGTACATCAACCAAATAAATTTGGGACAAAATCAAAGGTATATATGAAGGAGATGACAAAGTAAAGAAAGAAAAACTGCAAAACTACTCTGGATAGTTTGAATCTCTGAGAATGAAAGATGAAGAGAATATTACATCTTATTTCCTGAGAGTTGATAAGATAGTCAATGCCATCAAGAGTCTTGGGATCACTCTAGATGAAGAATCAATTGTATAGAAGATATTAAGAAATCTGCCTCAAAGATTCAATTCGAAGGTATATGTGTTAGAAGACCGAGCTAACCTTGAGGAACTAAAAAAGGATGAACTTCAGGGGATCCTCACTGCATATGAGATGAGAATAAAGAAAGAGACTCCCATCAGGAAGGAAGTCGCCTTCAAAGCCATAGGAAAGGACAAGCATGATCATGACAAAGACTACTGTGATGAATCAGACGATGAAGAATCAAACTTTGTCAAGAAGTTGAAAAGAGGATGAGGTAATTATAAGAACAAGGTACCCTTTAAATGTTTCATATGTGAGGAATAGGTCATTATGCCTCAAAATGTCCTTACAAGAAAGAAGAAAGCGACAGTGATGAGTAATCTAGTGCACATGATCGGAAGAATGCGTGTTCTTAACAAAAACCTAAGAATAGGAGGAGGATTCCAAAGCAGAGAAAAAGTATGTACATTGAGGAAGGAAGTAATGCATCTAAAGAAAGTGAGTGTGACGAAGAACCCAAAGAAGTTATTTTTATGGCTCATGTAGTGGAGGAAAGCAAGAAGAGCAGTTCAAAGAACACTCCAGTTGCGCAGAGCAAGCCAGGGTCACTAGACAAACATTTTTTTATTGGATCGTTCAAAATAGCTCCGAAGCAAGTCACACCTCCAAAACTTGTTGAAGAGGTTAAGGATGACAGTCAATCTGAAGATGAAGAAGGTGTAGACATTGACTGGGAAGGTGAATTGATAAGTGCCTTGGATGAATTAAAGAAGTCTAAAAAGAAGAATAAGTTATTGTGGGAACAACCATCAAAGTATGAAGAACATGATAGATCATGTCAGGAATCTACTGACGCAGATAGTTGTGAAAGGATAACTAGTTATGAGTGTCAATTGAATTGCACATAAGAAAAGGTTCTAATACTTGAAAAAGAAAAATCTACTCTAAGAACCTCACTTGAGGAATTGACACAATAAATAAAAAATATGACTGATCAACTTGAAGAAAAGGATAAAGAGATACTCCTTCTAACAGACAAGTTGATTGAGATAAAGGGAAAGAGACAAGTTCACATTGATCCAATCCACGCACAATTAGAAGCCAAAGATGAAGTGCATAACAAGTTAAAAGACAATTCATCAATGTTGAATAGGATTCTAAAGGATCAGAGATCACCAAAAGACAAAACTGGACTGGGTTTCGTAAAGACACCTAAGAATATCCACGACAGAGAACAATGCTCAAGTCATAACAAAACATCTAGGTATGATGAATCCTTCAGCTACATTTTTTTTCGATATACCAAACAAACAAGGATCAATAAGTGAAATGCGCAAGATGCAATTGTTTTTTCCATATTGCAAAATATTGTCAAACTGTAAGATGTTATGCCTGCAGTCAGTTTGGACACAAAGCTATGTATTGTCGAAGAGCAGTGAACTATCCGGATGAAGAACTGTTATGCGAAGACTATTACACCCAAAGAGATTTCAGTATAAAATCTCCAGAGTAGACTAAAAAGAAAAGTGCACAAAACAAAAATTGGATCAAGAAAACTACCCAGAAGTGCAATGAAGATGCAGATAATCGAAGCGCAACAAGCAATTGTTGCCTCTTTGGCTAGTCCAATAAGCACTATGAGAGACCCTTGAGTTCATCACGATACATCTTAAGGAATTGAAGGGAATATTAGTTAGGTGTGCAGTTAGGTTTATTTAATGTAGGACGAGAGGTATTTAAAGTTAGAATATGATTCATTATGTTCGCACACATTCAATGATTATGTCGCAGATAAGGAAGATTGCATACATACATAGTTATACATTTATCTTGCATATCATAGAACATAAAAGCATCGCATTGGTTTCAGTTGCACAACTACAAGTAGAAGATCTTGTGTGAAGAATTAAAACAGTGCTAATGAAATTGCTCAAAACATATCTTTTTCATTATATTCAAAATTGGGGCATGATTACAAAATTACATGATTCAAGACTCCATGCCGAAGCCATGACTGGAATACACAAGAAGAAGCAAAATTGAGAAAGATCCAAAGCGTTCTACAACCGCAGTTTGAGGTCGAGTTTAGTGTCTAACCGGTTCGCAAGTCATAACTCCATATCCACCAGAAGCAGGGAAGTGAATTCAGAAGCGGGATGCAAAAGCTGCGGAGTGGAAGACAACGACGATTCAACCTGCTGAGGCTGAGGATAGGACAATTCATCCAGAATATGTTGCTGCTGACGCTCCAGATTATAAACATCATGATTCAGAAGGTTAAACTATTCAAAATGTTTGTGATTTATTTGAGACTGAGAATACTAGTGAAGAATATGGTTATTCTGCACTTGCTACTGCCATGATTCCATGTCAGACCTCAAGCGTGAAAACTCAGCCTGTCGACTATGAACGATATGTACACTCTCAAGGGATGTACTCATTCTGTGATAAAAGGAGGCCATTGGAAGGAAAATGAAAGCAACAAAGGACTAGACAACAATGTGACACAGAAGAGAAAGGATGCAAGAAGCGATGAACCAGACATTGTTCGTAGAGATATTATAGAAGCCATTAAGGGACGTTCACGTGCATGCAGTTAAGTGATAAGAAATGAATTCAATATCGCATAAGTCAGAAAGAATGGTGGAGTCGCCAAACATAAACGATGAACTTAATGAATTTTTGGAATCAGTACAAAAAGGGGGAATTTCGATTCATTTCACCATACAATGAAGATTGTTACCTTAAAAGGTTCCAGTACGGAAATGACATGTCACTCTTGCCACATGAATTGAGTGTCATGTCCACTTTTGGCTGATGAATGAAAACGTGCCTTATCTTTGATTGTCTTAGCAAATGATGTGACTATATTAAATGCGACAAGGCTCTATTACAACACAGTAAATGTGATAGGTGAAGCAGTCAGGCGCATAAAGAATAATGCAAAATCAGTAGAATATTGAATGCACTGCGCAGTAAGATAACAACATGGATACTTGTGCAAGGTATGGTGATGCATTGTGACAAGAACAGGAGTCCAAGATGAAAGAGAATTATAACATCTATATCAGAAAATAAATCAAAGATAATGAAGTATAAAGATAGGGGGAGTTATCCCAGGAAATATTCAGGACAAGTTTGAGCACAAAATATAAAGGAAAGAATTTACATTGCGCAAGGGACCTCTTTTCCATTGATGTCAAAGGGGGAGAGATGCATGAATCTTAGGACATATACATTAAGTTGAATATATCAAAGGTAGTTGAAGCCGAGAAACACATGAAGCTAAGGCATGACATATGAATGAAGTTAGCAGGATAGCACAAAAAGGGAAGAATTGCAGACATCAAAGGATTAGTATGAAACAACAACAGACGTGAAAGAGTGTGAAGAATAACACTTGAATATAGGGTCTACGCAGATATGACAGGAAGCAACACAGTTCAAGCAGAGATGACAGAAGTACTGAAAAAGAGCGCAATAACCAAAATCCAAAAGAACTCAGGGGGAACACATACACAAGGGGAGAAATGTGACCAAACACAGATGAAGCATACAACTTAAGAAGATCAGGCACAACTTCATAAGGTGTTGACATCAATGCCAAAGAGGGAGATTGTTGAGCATTGGTTGTCATTTATGTCAAGTGTTTGAATTTCATTCAATGTGGGGATATTGTTGAGCACTGGTTGTCATTAATGTCAACTAAAGAAGATGTCAAGTATTTGACTATCATCCAATGTCAAATAGGATGTCAAATGATTCAGTATGATTCATTGATGTTAGCCTAAGTCAAAGTGGATACAAAATTCCAACAGAAGTATGAAGCACTTTGAGGTAGTCTATGCACATGATAAAGAAAGAATGAACACCATAAGTATGTGTGCAAATGGTGAAGGTGACAGATATATATGCAACTTTGGAGTATATCTAAGAGTGAATCAATGATACATCTTATAGGTCAAGTTTGAAGAAGTACATAAGATGATACATCATAGAGATCTAGATGATAATTCATGAAGATCCAGTTCAAGAAGAAACACAAGTAATGGATCCTACATCATATGGCTCTTGTGTAGAAATCAAGTCCACCAAATCATACTCTCTCATGCCAGCAAATTGAAGAAGTTGGTTGGACCATGATACATATGCTCAAATAGCCAAGAAGTTGGTTGAAAAAATGGTGCAAGTATGCAAGCAAGCCTAAGCATTGCTTGGTTGATGGTTGGTAGTGTGTAGGAAGAAAGGAAAAGAGATGGTTGGACAATCTTGAAAGTGCACAAGCATATCCAATGCTTTCAATAAGTGGAACGCACGCAAACTCCTAGAATGGTACAACAATCGAAGTTAATATATGCACAAATTCCACAACCGATGAACAACAAGTGCACAAGTCCCACAAGTGATGACAAGGCATAAGTCAAAGTACCACCAAATAGAAGTTGGAGTATGCACAGGTTCTATAAAGTATCTATACACCAAGGGTGCATCACCCAAATGCAATGATGAAGCATGAGTCATAATCTCACTAAGCAGAAATTTGAGAATGCGCAGATTACGCTCAGTATTGATACCACAAGGGCGCATTTCCCACAAGGGTTGGTATAGCACAAGTCATGGTCATACCAAGACAAAGTAGAAGATTGTGCACACACCATAAGGCAATGGTACATTGGGAGCGCAATAAAGGTGTAGAGTTCCACTGAGTTGTGGACCTTGAGGGCGTTTGATACATCTAAGATGACACATCAATAGTGCAGATGGTGACACGCGGAATATGCACAATCCGTGAATTATGGAAGAAGGGATTCCATGACCAACTTGCGAACATACAATCTGTGCAGGACATGTATAAATAGAGATGCAATTTGAAGATTTGAAGATAGCTTGGAAGAAAGAACACAAAGGTTTTTGTGTAAAAGTTTCAGTTGTTTTTCAAGGCATCAAGGGGCTTGTGGACATAAAAAATGATCTAGTGAAGAGATGAATGTGCACATGCAGCAAAACGAAGTTTTGATGGTGCACATAATGATGTTTTGGATCTATGACGATTGCGCAAACACCAAATGGAAGACATAAGGCATATACCAACCTATAAAGCCCGCGGATAAGGCGTCGAGAAAGAGCTACCTCCATCGATCTTTGTAAAGGTTTATCTGTTGTTGAGCCATGAATGAGTTAGTGCTTTCTCCTGATCTCTTTGATGGGTGCAATTGAGAAAAATTCCTGGGAAGAAAAAAAATGACTTCATTGAGTTGCTGAATTTCGAAGCTCATAAACCTATAAGAGATATCATTTCAGTTTTACTAAAAATATACACTTAACTATAAATATATACCCTTTCCAATATTCAAAATTTAATCCATCCCAGAAAATGAAAATCAATGCAAACAGATGAATAATATCTTACTAGTTTGTCCATTAAAATTGAAGCTAAGCTGTTTACAAGTTGAAAGTCGTGCAATAATCGTATCCTAAAATCAAATTTCTGAAGTATTTATGAAATTCATATATAAAAATATTTATTTTTACCTCATATTTAACCAGGGTCCAAAACTGATCAAACTTTGGTTATGTAGAGATACTAGAGAGTGCATTCATAGTCCATGAATACTAGCAGGATTCGTTATGAAACTACATGATAGAGCCTTCTGAAAAGAAAAACTGATCAGTGTACCTTGGACTTTCTTGTTCTTTTAATTGGATTTGAAAAGAGCAGATAGTTGTTATAGATGAAGACCTTTACCTTAAAATCGTCATCTGACATAGCATGCAGTTTACTCTCAAAGATTTTAAGAAATGCCTCCACTCTTAGATCAAGCTGTGCAGGGTCCTTGACAGTGGATTGAATAATGAATTCTGCTCCTCGAACTTCAGAATCATTTCGTGTTGCAAGTTGAATGGTATATCCAAGCTGCTCGATAGATCTAAGCTGATTAAATGCTACTTTCTTGGCACAAAGAACAAAAAGCTCTAGTTGAACATTCATCTTGGAGTCATCTTGTTCGAGTTGAATGTAATGGAGTAGTGCATAATTCTCATTCTTTTCACTTAGGCCCTCAACAGGATAATAATGATTTGTGCCTGAATCTAGTTTGACAATCCTCTCTTCCACATGCTGAGATGGAAAAAGTGGCTTTCTTGGAGCTCCAGGGCCCTTAAACAAAGACTCTTCAATATGCTGAACCAGGAACTGAGCTTCCTCTGATGTCATATTACATGCAATATAACATTTCGCAAGCTTGGCATTCCACCCTCGACTCTGACAAATTGGTTTTGGTTCTGGATTTGCTTTACCTTGGCTCGAACTCACCGGTTTTGCTACATATATCACTGCTATGCCTTTCATGATGCTCATCGCTACTTACATGTAGTGATTAAAAGCATACTGTCAATTGCCAACGATGCCTACACTGGAAAATAAGAATATAGTTTCTATCTCCGATATACCATTGTTGCTCGATGCATACCACATAGATTCAATACCTTCCCAAAGATGCTAATGACTAATGACTGCCATAAAAAAACAGAGGTTCCATACATCCTCAATAATGCTAAACACTAAGTTGAAAGCATAGGACAACGATATTCGGAGATTCTAATCACTTCCCTCCAAAAAAATATATTCAATATATTCTCTCCTAAGAATGTTAAATGTTGCCCAAAGCAAAGAATACGTTTCATCAACGGCTGCCATTCAATGCATATATTAGCAAACACTAGTAGCTACACCCAAAAGCAAAGAAAAATGTTTTTTTATTTATTTATTATAAACGATTATTGCCATCGACCGATTCAATTATCTCCCGGAATCAATTTGTAGCAGAGGAACACAATTATTGTAACAAAGGAGTTCGACTTGCTCCTACTACCCGTTGCCTATCGTTATTGAGAAATGAATTAATCGGCAAAGGAAGCATATATCTTGTCTGCATCAATTACCAGTTACCATGCAGTTCGATTTTTTTTAATAGAGGAATCGCTGGCAAAAGTTACAGATACTATTCCAAGTCCCCCAAACAACGATGTAACGCAATGTAACGCTGGAAAAGTGATACCAAATGTAACCGAATGTAACGCTTGGAAAATTTATGATACCGAATGTAACGCTTGAAAAGTGATACCAAATGTAACGCTGGGAAAGTGGTATCACAATAACGCCTGGCAATTGATCCTAATGCTGGGTTATAAAGACTGGAAAATTTATGACAACGCTAGGCAAGAGGTTCGCCTTGAGGGAGGATATGGTAAACCTAATTCCTCTATTGGAAATGAAAACGGTAAGAATAGTGGGGAAGCAACAGATGGTCAGACAATCTTGAAAGTGCGCAATGTTGGAGAATGTAATTACGAGTTGAATGCGCATCTAGATCAGGCTCTGTTAGACGTTTTGTCAGTCCCACGTCATTTGGTAGAAGTCACATATATGTCACTCAGACAGTCTGTCAGAAGGCTTCGTGCACACTTCATTGTATTTAAACACCTGCGTTTGCATTCAGCAAGTCAAATTCTTAGGTAGAAATTAATTACAGTCTTTAATGGAGTTCAATAGCTTCGAGAAGAAGCGATCTTAAGTTTGTGTATAAATGAAAATCAATTTCATAGAATCAAGTAGATGTAGGAGTGAAAGAAGAAAAAGAAATTGGTCATGAAATGTATTACGAGCCCAAGCTCTACAAAATGGTGAAAGATTGAAGTAAAACTCATCTCTTTGGCAAGTGCAGCAATATTGTTTGTCTTACTGTGGTAATATATAAGTCAATGGTTATTTGTGTGCATTCTCAAGAATGTTGGTTAATGCAATGCCGCACATCTTTTTCATATTCACCTGTGTAAATGTTGCTTACATTTACTGTTTGTAAAAGATATTAAAATTTTCATATATATTTCACGGCAGTAAAGTTTTAGTTTAACCCAGAGTAACTTCGACATAACCTTCATTCTTCGGTTCTTATGTTTTAGCAAGAAATACTTCGCATAAGTGTTGTGAAAGAGAAGAATTGTTTACTACGTAGTTAATTTTTAATTGTGCATTGTGCTTTTCCCTTGATATGGTATCAGAGCCCAGGTTTACGGAGAAAGGAAATTCTATTCATAAGGGAAAAGTGATGGCTTCCACTTCTGGTAATTTGCAAACTCCAATTTTTTCTCGTAAAAATTATGAATATTGGTCTCTAACTATGAAAGCCTTGTTTAGAGGTCAAGATGTATGGGAAATAGTCCACCATGGTTATGCAAAACCAGTAGATCTTGCAGCATACAACAATCTCACACAAACAGAGAAGGATGTCTTAGGGAACAAAGGAAGAAAGATGGAAAAGCATTGTTCCACATACATCAAGCGACACATGAATCCATACTCCCAAGAGTAGCAATAACGTAGTCAGCTAAAGAAGCATGGGACACACTGGAAACTTCATGTCAAGGTTTGAACAAGATAAAAACTGCGAAACTTCAAATTCTTAGAAGAGATTTTGAATCTCTATCAATGAAAAATACAGAGTCGGTAGACTCATTCTATACTCGTGTTATTGGTCTGGTTAATCAAATAAAGTCTCATGGAGAAACTCTAGGTGACCAAAGAGTTGTTGAAAAAGTTCTTAGAGTTCTTCCAAAGAAATTTGAATCTTTAGTTGTGACCCTGGAGGAAAACAAAGATCTGTCCACATTTACCATTGATGAATTGCAAGCCTCATTTCTCAATCGTGAACATAGAATCAGCAGTTCAGATACATCACTGGAAGGTGCATTCGTAGCACAGTCATCCATAAGTCGTGGAAGAGGCAGAGGAAGATCAAACTCTAGAGGCAGAGGAAAAAGTTCTTTCAGAGGAGGTCGCAGCAGTAGCCCTACACATGTCGCGGGAAAAGGTCAGAATCAGCCAAGTGGGAAAATGTATGATAAATAAAAAATTCAATGTCATTACTGTAAGAAGTATGGACACTTCGCATATGAATGCATAAAGAAATAGTATGACCAAGGAAAGCAAGGCCAAACACAGTCAAGCAATAACAGCACTTCGAACAACTCATTGTTCTTAGCATGTGCATCTCCACTGGAATGCAATGCTGTCCAAGAAAGTACAAATGACATATGGTATTTAGACTCAGGCTGTAGCAATTATATGACTGGTAATTTAAATATATTTTCTAGTCTAGATAAATCAGTTCAAACTGATGTCACACTTGGAAATAATTTTCAAGTCACTGTTTTGGGTAAGGGTACTGTTGATATTCTAGCCAAACAGAGGGAGCAGAAATATATGCCTGATGTTTATTATGTTCAAGGTTTGAAACATAATTTGATGAGCACTGGACAATTGATGGAAAAATGTTACAGAATCCATATGATAGGAAAGCGTTGTCTGATCAGAGACATATATCCAAGCAATCAGTTGATAGCCGAAGTGCAGATGACAAGCAATCACTTGTTTCCTTTGAGGATAAGACCCATCATAAAAGGAAAGACAACTCAAGTTTTTCATGAAAGTCAGAATGAAAATTCTGGATTTACGTTTAAAGCAAAAAGCAAAGGAGCAAACATTCACTATGATAAGGAAGAAAAAGACAGCGCTATGCAAGCTGCATTTTAGACAGAAATAAGTGATGAATCCTGGTTATGGCACTTCAAGTTTGGACATCTGAATTTTGGTGGGTTGAAGCTACTGCAAATGAAGGATATGGTGAAATGATTGCCACTAATTGAAAAGCCAGAGAGAATTTGTGAAGGCTGCATTTTTGGAAAACAACACAAAGAGTCTTTTCCAGTTGGAAAGTCATACAGAGCTCGCACACCACTTGAAATTGTGCACTCTGATATCTGTGGACCAATGCAAACACCATCCATGGGAGGATGCACTTATCTTCTCACTTTTATTGATGATTTCACAAGAAAAACATGGTTCTATTTTCTAAAACATAAATATGATGCATTTAGTTGTTTTCAACAGTTCAAGGCACTTGTGGAGAAGCAGAGTGGTTACAACATCAAGATATTAAGAATAGACAGAGGTGGTGAGTGTGTTTCAAATTATTTCTTAAATTTTTGCAAAAATCATGGCATACAGAAGCAATTCACTGCACAGTATACACCGCAGCAGAATGGTATCGCAAAGAGGAAGAACATAACGATTATGGAGATGGCGCGCAGTATGTTGGCAGCCATGTATCTGTCAAATGATTACTGGGCTGAAGCAGTGGAAATTGCTGTATACATCATGAATCGATGTTCAATGAAGAGCGTGAAGAACAAAATTCCGCAGAAAGCATGGACATGTATGAAACATAGTGTTTCGCATTTCAAAGTTTTTGGTTGTGTAGCATACGCACATGTTCCAGATGAGCTAAGAAGGAAATTAGACAATAAAGGACAAAAATGCATTTTTATTGGGTATTCTAAAGACACAAAAGCATACAAGTTGTATGATCCTGTTGCAAGAAAATATATCATCAATCGCGATGTTCAGTTTGTCGAAAATGAATCATGGGATGGAACTGTTGAAAAGAATGTGAAAATCGTGTCACATGTTGATCATGATGACATCGCAGAAGATGTGGTTGAGACTCCGCATGTAAATCAGAATGTCGCAGCTCCGTCTACTCCCAGGACAATGCGACATGTTTTAGTACAAGGTACTCCAACACTAGTCGCAGCACAAGCAACTCCAACAAACACACCAAGTGCGCAGCAAACTCCATCAACCAGTTCGCGCAGTTCGACACCAGCAACTCTGAAAAAGACAAGAAGTCTGCGTGAGATATATGAGACTGGTACACCCAATTCATTCTCAGTCTTTGCATTATTTTCTCAATTTAATGATCCGCTAACATTTGAAGAAGATGTAGAAGAGAAAGTCTGGGCACAAGCCATGGATGAAGAAATAAAATGCATTGAGAAAATCAAACATGGGAATTAGTCGATGTTCCTATCAACAAGGATGTGATAAGCGTCAAATGGATTTATAAGACCAAGCAAGATGCTGATGGAAATTTGCAGAAGCACAAGGCAAGATTGGTAGCGAGATGATTCACACAACAACCTGGCATAGACTTCAATGAAACTTTTGCACCTGTAGCACGAATGGACACTGTCAGAACAGTTTTGGCCATCGCAACACAAAATAAATGGTCTGTTTATCAAACGGATGTCAAGTTTGCATTTTTAAATGGTTATTTGGAGGAAAAAGTATATGTGGAGCAGCCACAAGGCTATGAAGTTCTAGGACAAGGACATAGAGTATACAAATTGAAGAAAGCACTTTATGGTTTGAAGCAAGCTCCTAGAGCTTGGTACAGTCGCATTGACTCATACCTCATTCAGAATAGATTTCACAGAAGTGAATGTGAGCCAACGCTATACACAAAAATCAACAGACAAGGTAATAAGCTGATTGTCTGCCTATATGTAGATGATTTAATATTTACTGGTGATTTTGGCATAGAAGAATTTAGATCAGTCATGGAAAGTGAATTTGAAATGACTAATTTGGGGCTTATGAAGTATTTTCTGGGCATTGAAGTCCAACAATATGAAAACGGCATATTTATATCCTAGTCAAGGTATGCAAGTGATGTCTTGAACAGATTTAAGATGTTAAATTGTAAGACAGCTCCAACACCAGTGATAACAGGTTTGAAATTGAGCAAGGATGATGATGGATCCAATGTAGATCCTACGTTGTTTAAAAGGATTGTTGGTAGCCTTATGTATCTTATAGCAATAAGGTCATATATCATGTATGGAGTCAGCTTAATCTCAAGATTCACGGACTCACCAAAAGAATCTCATTGGCAAGCAGGTAAAAGAATTCTGAGGTATGTAAGTGGAACAAGAGACTTTGGTATTCTGTATTCAATCTCAGAAAATTTCAAACGCATTGGATACACTGACAGCGACAATGGAGGCAGCATAGATGACAGAAAAAGCACATCTGGCAATACATTTCATGTAGGAACAGGTGTTGTATCATGGGCTTCAAAGAAACAACCCATAGTAACTCTTTCTTCAACAGAAGCAGAGTATGTCGCATCTAAAAGCACTGCATGTCAAGCCGTTCGGATGTAGAGGATGTTATGTGATCTATCGCGGAACCAGCAAGAACCCACAGTCATTTACTGTGACAACAATTTAACTATCGCACTGTCAAAGAATCATGTGTACCACAAGAGAACCAAGCACATCGACACAAGATATCACTTCATCATAGAATTGATAAATAACAAAGAAATATGTTTAGAATTTTGCAGGTCTAAAGATCAAGTTGCAGACATCTTTACAAAACCATTGGCAAAGGACCCATTCCAATTTCTGCGAAGTTGTTTGGGAGTGACAAGTTCTATGCAGTAAACTTCGTCATGAACAGAGCATCGTTCAGCTCTGAAACATTTTGTAAAATTTTATTTTTGTTGTATGATCCCCATCCGCTCATAATTAATGGGGAGTGTTGGAGAAATGTAATTACGAGTTGAATGCGCATCTAGATCGCGTCGGCTCTATCAGACGTTTTGTCAATCCGTAGAAGTCACAGATATGTCAGTTAGACAGACAGTCTGTCAGAAAGCTTCATGCACACTTCATTTTATTTAAACAACTGCGTTTGCATTCCGTAAATCAAAATCTTAGGTAGAAATGAATTACAGTCTTTAATGGAGTTCAATAGCTTCCAGGCGAAGCCATCTTAAGTTTGTGTATAAATGAAAATCAATCTCATAGAATCAAGTAGAGATGTAGGAGTGAAAGAAGAAGAAGAAATTGGTCATGAAATGTATTACGAGCCCAAGCTCTATAAACTGGTGAAATATTGAAGTAAAACTCATCTCTTTGTAAGTGCAGCAATATTGTTTGTCTTACTGCGATAATATATAAGTCAATAGTTATTTGTGTTCATTCTCAATAATGTTGGTTAATGCAATGCCGCACATCTTCTTCATATTCACCTGTGTAAATGTTGCTTACATTTACTGTCTGTAAAAGATATCAAGATTTTCATATATATTTCACGGCAGTAAAGTTTTAGTTTAATGTAGAGTAACTTCGACATAACCTTCATACTTCGGTTCTTATGTTTTAGCAAGAAATACTTTATTAAAATGTTTGCTTAAGAATAGGTTTGTCGAAGTCAAGTAGTCCACGAAGTTACGAAGTGACGCGGAGTAAAAATGGTATCTTCTTGATGTCCACGAAGTATAGGCTTTCGCAAAGTTAAAGATTTTCGCATAAGTGCGAAGTAAATTTAGTGCAAAACAAATTTTAGTGCGAAGTAAAATTTGGTGTGAAGTCAAGTGTTGCGAAGTAAAAATTTTGCGAAGTTAATTAAGGGAAGCTTACTCCGCAAAGTTAAATAGTTGGGGTTTTCGTTAATATCTTTTGTGAAAGAAAAGAATTGATTATTGCGCAGTTAATTTTTAATTGTGCGGTGTTCTTTTCCCTTGATGCAAGCATAGCCAATGCTTTTGGTAAGTGGAATGCGCACGAACTCCTAGAATGGTACAATGGTTGAATTTAATATAGTGCAAATTCCAAAACCGATGAACATCAAGTGCACAAGTCCCACAAGTGATGACAAGGCAGAATTGGAAGTCCTACCAAATAGAAGTCAGAGTATGCGCATGTTCTATAAAGTATCTATACACCAAGGGCACATCACCCAAATGCAATGATGAAGCATGGGTCATAATCTCACTAAGCAGAAACTGGAGAATGCACATATTACGTAAAGTATTGATATCACAAGGGTGCATTACGCACAAGGGTTGGTATAGCACAAGTCATGGTCACACCAAGACGAAGTAGAAGATTGTGCACACACCATATGGCAATGGTACATCGATAGCGCAATAAAGGTTAGAGTTCCATTGAGTTGTGGAACTTGAGGGCATTTGATACATCTAAGATGACACATCAAGAACACAGATGATGACACGTGGCATATTCACAATCCGTAAAGTATGGAAGAAGGGACACCACGACCAACTTGCAAACATACAATCCGTGCACGACATGTATAAATAGAGATGCAAGTTGAAGATTTGAAGATAGCTTGGAAGAAAGAACACAAAGGTTTTTGTGTAAAATTTTCAATTGTTTTTCAAGGCATCAAAGGGCTTATGGACATAACATATTATCTAGCGAAGAGACGAATGCGCACATGTAGCAAAACAAAGTTTTGATGGTGCACATAATGATGTTGTAGGTCTGTGACAATTGCGCAAACACCGAAAGGAAGACATACTGAAGAATGCACAAGTGTTGGATATCTGAAAGGAAAGTAATGCAATCCAGATGTCAATAGTCACAGATGTCTTAAAGATAGAAGCGCAGATACACAACCGATGTTTATCATATATTGCGCGGATGTCTAGCTGATGTATAAGAACATAAGTGAAAGTGTGCAAAGTTGAATATTCCATCTGACATGCAACAACAGAACAACAAAATAACTCAACAAGCGCATCACGATGTAGATGATCTGAGACAACGTTAAATTGAATGGACCAATTATTTGATGCACAAGACGTCGCATATTATCTGAGTAACTGCAACACTTTATCATAACAGACACATCAAAATGTGTGTAGTTCCATATGTTATTGGTGCTTCACTTTGACCAACAAACTATCAATTGAAAGCACAATATCAGTTGATCTTTGCAGTCACGTAGAAGAGAACAAAAAATCATAAGCGTAGACTGTAGATTCAACAGAGCACATAATACAAGAAACAAATCATTAGTCAAAGTGTGATTTAAGAGGAATGAGAAGTCAAGTGACGTATGCAACAAAGTGACATAGTACAGTCTGTATACAAAGGTATCACAAAACATAATCATCATCAGAAGACCTGCAAAAGTGCGCAGAGTTGAATTTTGGCAAGACAATAAAATATATTAGACATCAAGGTGGTCAAACGAGGCAAGGAGACAGGGAATTGGAGCTTCCTTTAGGTTGGTGCCTGTAAAACAACAAGGAGACAGGGAGTTGCAGCTTCCTTCAGGTTGGTGCATGTAAAACAAAGCGACAGGGGGTCGGTGCCTCCTTCCAGTTGATGCTGGAGAAAACACAGGGGGTTGGTATCTCCTTCCAGTTGGTGCTAGTAAATACAAGAAGTTGGTGCTTCCTTGAATGTATTATTTCTCACTATAAAGAAGCATCATGTGGTTTTCTCCCGTTTGGGTTTCCACGTAAAAATCCTTTGTCTTATGTGTTAATGATGTGGTGCTTATATATGTGAATTTTTATTTACTGATGCATAACAAAAGATACAGATTAAGTAAGGACTAATCTGTTTAAAGAAGGTAAAATATGCTAATAAATGCGCTAATACTAATTCACCCCCCTCTCAGTATTAAATCGATTCCAACAATTGGTATCAGAGCGGGTGTCTTTAGTAACAAATTAACATCTGGAAGATAGATCATTGCATACAAATGCACAAGCAGGAAGGCCTTTCTACAAATAGAGCACCCAGGTTTGACGACACCAATTACATTTTCTGGAAGGTACGTATGGAAGTGTATTTGCAATCATTAGGACCAGAAGTCTGGAAATCTATTGTCGATGGTTAAGATGTCCCAGCTGTAGTACCAGTTAACCTAGAACAAACAAGACTCTTTGAAAGCAATGCTAGAGCCAAGAATGCTTTGCTCTGTGGTTTGATAGGTGATGAATTTGTCAAAGTTATGCATTGTACATCAACCAAATAAATTTGGGACAAAATCAAAGGTATATATGAAGGAGATGACAAAGTAAAGAAAGAAACACTGCAAAACTACTCTGGATAGTTTGAATCTCTGAGAATGAAAGATGAAGAGAATATTACATCTTATTTCCTGAGAGTTGATAAGATAGTCAATGCCATCAAGAGTCTTGGGATCACTCTAGATGAAGAATCAATTGTATAGAAGATATTAAGAAATCTGCCTCAAAGATTCAATTCGAAGGTATATGTGTTAGAAGACCGAGCTAACCTTGAGGAACTAAAAAAGGATGAACTTCAGGGGATCCTCACTGCATATGAGATGAGAATAAAGAAAGAGACTCCCATCAGGAAGGAAGTCGCCTTCAAAGCCATAGGAAAGGACAAGCATGATCATGACAAAGACTACTGTGATGAATCAGACGATGAAGAATCAAACTTTGTCAAGAAGTTGAAAAGAGGATGAGGTAATTATAAGAACAAGGTACCCTTTAAATGTTTCATATGTGAGGAATAGGTCATTATGCCTCAAAATGTCCTTACAAGAAAGAAGAAAGCGACAGTGATGAGTAATCTAGTGCACATGATCGGAAGAATGCGTGTTCTTAACAAAAACCTAAGAATAGGAGGAGGATTCCAAAGCAGAGAAAAAGTATGTACATTGAGGAAGGAAGTAATGCATCTAAAGAAAGTGAGTGTGACGAAGAACCCAAAGAAGTTATTTTTATGGCTCATGTAGTGGAGGAAAGCAAGAAGAGCAGTTCAAAGAACACTCCAGTTGCGCAGAGCAAGCCAGGGTCACTAGACAAACATTTTTTTATTGGATCGTTCAAAATAGCTCCGAAGCAAGTCACACCTCCAAAACTTGTTGAAGAGGTTAAGGATGACAGTCAATCTGAAGATGAAGAAGGTGTAGACATTGACTGGGAAGGTGAATTGATAAGTGCCTTGGATGAATTAAAGAAGTCTAAAAAGAAGAATAAGTTATTGTGGGAACAACCATCAAAGTATGAAGAACATGATAGGTCATGTCAGGAATCTACTGACGCAGATAGTTGTGAAAGGATAACTAGTTATGAGTGTCAATTGAATTGCACATAAGAAAAGGTTCTAATACTTGAAAAAGAAAAATCTACTCTAAGAACCTCACTTGAGGAATTGACACAATAAATAAAAAATATGACTGATCAACTTGAAGAAAAGGATAAAGAGATACTCCTTCTAACAGACAAGTTGATTGAGATAAAGGGAAAGAGACAAGTTCACATTGATCCAATCCACGCACAATTAGAAGCCAAAGATGAAGTGCATAACAAGTTAAAAGACAATTCATCAATGTTGAATAGGATTCTAAAGGATCAGAGATCACCAAAAGACAAAACTGGACTGGGTTTCGTAAAGACACCTAAGAATATCCACGACAGAGAACAATGCTCAAGTCATAACAAAACATCTAGGTATGATGAATCCTTCAGCTACATTTTTTTTCGATATACCAAACAAACAAGGATCAATAAGTGAAATGCGCAAGATGCAATTGTTTTTGCCATATTGCAAAATATTGTCAAACTGTAAGATGTTATGCCTGCAATCAGTTTGGACACAAAGCTATGTATTGTCGAAGAGCAGTGAACTATCCGGATGAAGAACTGTTATGCGAAGACTATTACACCCAAAGAGATTTCAGTATAAAATCTCCAGAGTAGACTAAAAAGAAAAGTGCACAAAACAAAAATTGGATCAAGAAAACTACCCAGAAGTGCAATGAAGATGCAGATAATCGAAGCGCAACAAGCAATTGTTGCCTCTTTGGCTAGTCCAATAAGCACTATGAGAGACCCTTGAGTTCATCACGATACATCTTAAGGAATTGAAGGGAATATTAGTTAGGTGTGCAGTTAGGTTTATTTAATGTAGGACGAGAGGTATTTAAAGTTAGAATATGATTCATTATGTTCGCACACATTCAATGATTATGTCGCAGATAAGGAAGATTGCATACATACATAGTTATACATTTATCTTGCATATCATAGAACATAAAAGCATCGCATTGGTTTCAGTTGCACAACTACAAGTAGAAGATCTTGTGTGAAGAATTAAAACAGTGCTAATGAAATTGCTCAAAACATATCTTTTTCATTATATTCAAAATTGGGGCATGATTACAAAATTACATGATTCAAGACTCCATGCCGAAGCCATGACTGGAATACACAAGAAGAAGCAAAATTGAGAAAGATCCAAAGCGTTCTACAACCGCAGTTTGAGGTCGAGTTTAGTGTCTAACCGGTTCGCAAGTCATAACTCCATATCCACCAGAAGCAGGGAAGTGAATTCAGAAGCGGGATGCAAAAGCTGCGGAGTGGAAGACAACGACGATTCAACCTGCTGAGGCTGAGGATAGGACAATTCATCCAGAATATGTTGCTGCTGACGCTCCAGATTATAAACATCATGATTCAGAAGGTTAAACTATTCAAAATGTTTGTGATTTATTTGAGACTGAGAATACTAGTGAAGAATATGGTTATTCTGCACTTGCTACTGCCATGATTCCATGTCAGACCTCAAGCGTGAAAACTCAGCCTGTCGACTATGAACGATATGTACACTCTCAAGGGATGTACTCATTCTGTGATAAAAGGAGGCCATTGGAAGGAAAATGAAAGCAACAAAGGACTAGACAACAATGTGACACAGAAGAGAAAGGATGCAAGAAGCGATGAACCAGACATTGTTCGTAGAGATATTATAGAAGCCATTAAGGGACGTTCACGTGCATGCAGTTAAGTGATAAGAAATGAATTCAATATCGCATAAGTCAGAAAGAATGGTGGAGTCGCCAAACATAAACGATGAACTTAATGAATTTTTGGAATCAGTACAAAAAGGGGGAATTTCGATTCATTTCACCATACAATGAAGATTGTTACCTTAAAAGGTTCCAGTACGGAAATGACATGTCACTCTTGCCACATGAATTGAGTGTCATGTCCACTTTTGGCTGATGAATGAAAACGTGCCTTATCTTTGATTGTCTTAGCAAATGATGTGACTATATTAAATGCGACAAGGCTCTATTACAACACAGTAAATGTGATAGGTGAAGCAGTCAGGCGCATAAAGAATAATGCAAAATCAGTAGAATATTGAATGCACTGCGCAGTAAGATAACAACATGGATACTTGTGCAAGGTATGGTGATGCATTGTGACAAGAACAGGAGTCCAAGATGAAAGAGAATTATAACATCTATATCAGAAAATAAATCAAAGATAATGAAGTATAAAGATAGGGGGAGTTATCCCAGGAAATATTCAGGACAAGTTTGAGCACAAAATATAAAGGAAAGAATTTACATTGCGCAAGGGACCTCTTTTCCATTGATGTCAAAGGGGGAGAGATGCATGAATCTTAGGACATATACATTAAGTTGAATATATCAAAGGTAGTTGAAGCCGAGAAACACATGAAGCTAAGGCATGACATATGAATGAAGTTAGCAGGATAGCACAAAAAGGGAAGAATTGCAGACATCAAAGGATTAGTATGAAACAACAACAGACGTGAAAGAGTGTGAAGAATAACACTTGAATATAGGGTCTACGCAGATATGACAGGAAGCAACACAGTTCAAGCAGAGATGACAGAAGTACTGAAAAAGAGCGCAATAACCAAAATCCAAAAGAACTCAGGGGGAACACATACACAAGGGGAGAAATGTGACCAAACACAGATGAAGCATACAACTTAAGAAGATCAGGCACAACTTCATAAGGTGTTGACATCAATGCCAAAGAGGGAGATTGTTGAGCATTGGTTGTCATTTATGTCAAGTGTTTGAATTTCATTCAATGTGGGGATATTGTTGAGCACTGGTTGTCATTAATGTCAACTAAAGAAGATGTCAAGTATTTGACTATCATCCAATGTCAAATAGGATGTCAAATGATTCAGTATGATTCATTGATGTTAGCCTAAGTCAAAGTGGATACAAAATTCCAACAGAAGTATGAAGCACTTTGAGGTAGTCTATGCACATGATAAAGAAAGAATGAACACCATAAGTATGTGTGCAAATGGTGAAGGTGACAGATATATATGCAACTTTGGAGTATATCTAAGAGTGAATCAATGATACATCTTATAGGTCAAGTTTGAAGAAGTACATAAGATGATACATCATAGAGATCTAGATGATAATTCATGAAGATCCAGTTCAAGAAGAAACACAAGTAATGGATCCTACATCATATGGCTCTTGTGTAGAAATCAAGTCCACCAAATCATACTCTCTCATGCCAGCAAATTGAAGAAGTTGGTTGGACCATGATACATATGCTCAAATAGCCAAGAAGTTGGTTGAAAAAATGGTGCAAGTATGCAAGCAAGCCTAAGCATTGCTTGGTTGATGGTTGGTAGTGTGTAGGAAGAAAGGAAAAGAGATGGTTGGACAATCTTGAAAGTGCACAAGCATATCCAATGCTTTCAATAAGTGGAACGCACGCAAACTCCTAGAATGGTACAACAATCGAAGTTAATATATGCACAAATTCCACAACCGATGAACAACAAGTGCACAAGTCCCACAAGTGATGACAAGGCATAAGTCAAAGTACCACCAAATAGAAGTTGGAGTATGCACAGGTTCTATAAAGTATCTATACACCAAGGGTGCATCACCCAAATGCAATGATGAAGCATGAGTCATAATCTCACTAAGCAGAAATTTGAGAATGCGCAGATTACGCTCAGTATTGATACCACAAGGGCGCATTTCCCACAAGGGTTGGTATAGCACAAGTCATGGTCATACCAAGACAAAGTAGAAGATTGTGCACACACCATAAGGCAATGGTACATTGGGAGCGCAATAAAGGTGTAGAGTTCCACTGAGTTGTGGACCTTGAGGGCGTTTGATACATCTAAGATGACACATCAATAGTGCAGATGGTGACATGCGGAATATGCACAATCCGTGAATTATGGAAGAAGGGATTCCATGACCAACTTGCGAACATACAATCTGTGCAGGACATGTATAAATAGAGATGCAATTTGAAGATTTGAAGATAGCTTGGAAGAAAGAACACAAAGGTTTTTGTGTAAAAGTTTCAGTTGTTTTTCAAGGCATCAAGGGGCTTGTGGACATAAAAAATGATCTAGTGAAGAGATGAATGTGCACATGCAGCAAAACGAAGTTTTGATGGTGCACATAATGATGTTTTGGATCTATGACGATTGCGCAAACACCAAATGGAAGACATAAGGCATATACCAACCTATAAAGCCCGCGGATAAGGCGTCGAGAAAGAGCTACCTCCATCGATCTTTGTAAAGGTTTATCTGTTGTTGAGCCATGAATGAGTTAGTGCTTTCTCCTGATCTCTTTGATGGGTGCAATTGAGAAAAATTCCTGGGAAGAAAAAAAATGACTTCATTGAGTTGCTGAATTTCGAAGCTCATAAACCTATAAGAGATATCATTTCAGTTTTACTAAAAATATACACTTAACTATAAATATATACCCTTTCCAATATTCAAAATTTAATCCATCCCAGAAAATGAAAATCAATGCAAACAGATGAATAATATCTTACTAGTTTGTCCATTAAAATTGAAGCTAAGCTGTTTACAAGTTGAAAGTCGTGCAATAATCGTATCCTAAAATCAAATTTCTGAAGTATTTATGAAATTCATATATAAAAATATTTATTTTTACCTCATATTTAACCAGGGTCCAAAACTGATCAAACTTTGGTTATGTAGAGATACTAGAGAGTGCATTCATAGTCCATGAATACTAGCAGGATTCGTTATGAAACTACATGATAGAGCCTTCTGAAAAGAAAAACTGATCAGTGTACCTTGGACTTTCTTGTTCTTTTAATTGGATTTGAAAAGAGCAGATAGTTGTTATAGATGAAGACCTTTACCTTAAAATCGTCATCTGACATAGCATGCAGTTTACTCTCAAAGATTTTAAGAAATGCCTCCACTCTTAGATCAAGCTGTGCAGGGTCCTTGACAGTGGATTGAATAATGAATTCTGCTCCTCGAACTTCAGAATCATTTCGTGTTGCAAGTTGAATGGTATATCCAAGCTGCTCGATAGATCTAAGCTGATTAAATGCTACTTTCTTGGCACAAAGAACAAAAAGCTCTAGTTGAACATTCATCTTGGAGTCATCTTGTTCGAGTTGAATGTAATGGAGTAGTGCATAATTCTCATTCTTTTCACTTAGGCCCTCAACAGGATAATAATGATTTGTGCCTGAATCTAGTTTGACAATCCTCTCTTCCACATGCTGAGATGGAAAAAGTGGCTTTCTTGGAGCTCCAGGGCCCTTAAACAAAGACTCTTCAATATGCTGAACCAGGAACTGAGCTTCCTCTGATGTCATATTACATGCAATATAACATTTCGCAAGCTTGGCATTCCACCCTCGACTCTGACAAATTGGTTTTGGTTCTGGATTTGCTTTACCTTGGCTCGAACTCACCGGTTTTGCTACATATATCACTGCTATGCCTTTCATGATGCTCATCGCTACTTACATGTAGTGATTAAAAGCATACTGTCAATTGCCAACGATGCCTACACTGGAAAATAAGAATATAGTTTCTATCTCCGATATACCATTGTTGCTCGATGCATACCACATAGATTCAATACCTTCCCAAAGATGCTAATGACTAATGACTGCCATAAAAAAACAGAGGTTCCATACATCCTCAATAATGCTAAACACTAAGTTGAAAGCATAGGACAACGATATTCGGAGATTCTAATCACTTCCCTCCAAAAAAATATATTCAATATATTCTCTCCTAAGAATGTTAAATGTTGCCCAAAGCAAAGAATACGTTTCATCAACGGCTGCCATTCAATGCATATATTAGCAAACACTAGTAGCTACACCCAAAAGCAAAGAAAAATGTTTTTTTATTTATTTATTATAAACGATTATTGCCATCGACCGATTCAATTATCTCCCGGAATCAATTTGTAGCAGAGGAACACAATTATTGTAACAAAGGAGTTCGACTTGCTCCTACTACCCGTTGCCTATCGTTATTGAGAAATGAATTAATCGGCAAAGGAAGCATATATCTTGTCTGCATCAATTACCAGTTACCATGCAGTTCGATTTTTTTTAATAGAGGAATCGCTGGCAAAAGTTACAGATACTATTCCAAGTCCCCCAAACAACGATGTAACGCAATGTAACGCTGGAAAAGTGATACCAAATGTAACCGAATGTAACGCTTGGAAAATTTATGATACCGAATGTAACGCTTGAAAAGTGATACCAAATGTAACGCTGGGAAAGTGGTATCACAATAACGCCTGGCAATTGATCCTAATGCTGGGTTATAAAGACTGGAAAATTTATGACAACGCTAGGCAAGAGGTTCGCCTTGAGGGAGGATATGGTAAACCTAATTCCTCTATTGGAAATGAAAACGGTAAGAATAGTGGGGAAGCAACAGATGGTCAGACAATCTTGAAAGTGCGCAATGTTGGAGAATGTAATTACGAGTTGAATGCGCATCTAGATCAGGCTCTGTTAGACGTTTTGTCAGTCCCACGTCATTTGGTAGAAGTCACATATATGTCACTCAGACAGTCTGTCAGAAGGCTTCGTGCACACTTCATTGTATTTAAACACCTGCGTTTGCATTCAGCAAGTCAAATTCTTAGGTAGAAATTAATTACAGTCTTTAATGGAGTTCAATAGCTTCGAGAAGAAGCGATCTTAAGTTTGTGTATAAATGAAAATCAATTTCATAGAATCAAGTAGATGTAGGAGTGAAAGAAGAAAAAGAAATTGGTCATGAAATGTATTACGAGCCCAAGCTCTACAAAATGGTGAAAGATTGAAGTAAAACTCATCTCTTTGGCAAGTGCAGCAATATTGTTTGTCTTACTGTGGTAATATATAAGTCAATGGTTATTTGTGTGCATTCTCAAGAATGTTGGTTAATGCAATGCCGCACATCTTTTTCATATTCACCTGTGTAAATGTTGCTTACATTTACTGTTTGTAAAAGATATTAAAATTTTCATATATATTTCACGGCAGTAAAGTTTTAGTTTAACCCAGAGTAACTTCGACATAACCTTCATTCTTCGGTTCTTATGTTTTAGCAAGAAATACTTCGCATAAGTGTTGTGAAAGAGAAGAATTGTTTACTACGTAGTTAATTTTTAATTGTGCATTGTGCTTTTCCCTTGATATGGTATCAGAGCCCAGGTTTACGGAGAAAGGAAATTCTATTCATAAGGGAAAAGTGATGGCTTCCACTTCTGGTAATTTGCAAACTCCAATTTTTTCTCGTAAAAATTATGAATATTGGTCTCTAACTATGAAAGCCTTGTTTAGAGGTCAAGATGTATGGGAAATAGTCCACCATGGTTATGCAAAACCAGTAGAGATCTTGCAGCATACAACAATCTCACACAAACAGAGAAGGATGTCTTAGGGAACAAAGGAAGAAAGATGGAAAAGCATTGTTCCACATACATCAAGCGACACATGAATCCATACTCCCAAGAGTAGCAATAACGTAGTCAGCTAAAGAAGCATGGACACACTGGAAACTTCATGTCAAGGTTTGAACAAGATAAAAACTGCGAAACTTCAATTCTTAGAAGAGATTTTGAATCTCTATCAATGAAAAATACAGAGTCGGTAGACTCATTCTATACTCGTGTTATTGGTCTGGTTAATCAAATAAAGTCTCATGGAGAAACTCTAGGTGACCAAAGAGTTGTTGAAAAAGTTCTTAGAGTTCTTCCAAAGAAATTTGAATCTTTAGTTGTGACCCTGGAGGAAAACAAAGATCTGTCCACATTTACCATTGATGAATTGCAAGCCTCATTTCTCAATCGTGAACATAGAATCAGCAGTTCAGATACATCACTGGAAGGTGCATTCGTAGCACAGTCATCCATAAGTCGTGGAAGAGGGCAGAGGAAGATCAAACTCTAGAGGCAGAGGAAAAAGTTCTTTCAGAGGAGGGTCGCAGCAGTAGCCCTACACATGTCGCGGGGGAAAAGGTCAGAATCAGCCAAGTGGGGAAAATGTATGATAAATAAAAAATTCAATGTCATTACTGTAAGAAGTATGGACACTTCGCATATGAATGCATAAAGAAATAGTATGACCAAGGAAAGCCAAGGCCAAACACAGTCAAGCAATAACAGCACTTCGAACAACTCATTGTTCTTAGCATGTGCATCTCCCACTGGAATGCAATGCTGTCCAAGAAAGTACAAATGACATATGGTATTTAGACTCAGGCTGTAGCAATTATATGACTGGTAATTTAAATATATTTTCTAGTCTAGATAAATCAGTTCAAACTGATGTCACACTTGGAAATTATTTTTCAAGTCACTGTTTTGGGGTAAGGGTACTGTTGATATTCTAGCCAAACAGAGGGAGCAGAAATATATGCCTGATGTTTTATTATGTTCAAGGTTTGAAACATAATTTGATGAGCACTGGACAATTGATGGAAAAAATGTTACAGAATCCATATGATAGGAAAGCGTTGTCTGATCAGAGACATATAACCAAAGATCAAAGAAGAAGAAAAAAAAATAGAAAAAAAAAAAAGAAAAAAAAGTAAATAAGTCAGAAATAGATAAGAAAAAAAAAAAAAGCAATGAGAACATAAATAGATAGGAAGGAAAAAGACAGCGCTATGCAAGCTGCATTTTAGACAGAAATAAGTGATATGAATCCTGGGTATGGCACTTCAA